>RQOL01000631.1:0-71642 GCA_013076295.1 Sanderia malayensis | reverse complement strand
TATATGCGGGTTTTTATTGTAGTGAATACAACAAAACCAAAACAAAAAATACCTGTCATATAATCTTTCAATATAATCCAACAACAACAGTTATATGTTATGTTATGTTATGTTATGCTATGTTAGGTTGTGTTATGTTATGTTATGTATGTCACTCTGCTTCCTCCTGTCGCGATGTCTTTTTGTTTGAGTTGTTTGTATTTCTATGTTGTGTCATATTTCATGGGTTTTTTCTCTAAATGTATACTTAAATGTTGATGATATAAGAGCCTCTTGGAAACTATTCCAAATCGTCGAACATTGTTTCAATTGCCCAACAACTTACCATAGTTAAAGTAAGCCAACTTTTCCTTTATCACTTTGAGGAGGGGACTAGCGCGAACGCAGGTCCCCACTACCAGAAATTTTACGGTCGAGTTACTAGCGTTTGCAGTAATCGCAGGGGTCAACCAAACCGAACTGCAATGGAATGGCCTCACCCTGGAAGAAACACCTTTTTGATCATGTTATCTTCCCCGTCAGGTAAGTATGAACTAGATGCGGACGTCAATGCAGACCACTGCAATTCTTCTCATAACCCACACGAGGGAGCGTTTAAAGAAATATAACAGATTGCATCAAGATCGAAGACTTTTCATTGGATGGGCTATGACAGTGGGGAACTGCCCGCATTTGTGAGAGCGCGGGGCACGGCTCTGCGGAGAAATCGACACTTATGGGGGAAGGGTGGTGTGGTAATACAGGGGGCCTAAAACGTGGCGACGTGCAGGAACTGACATCCAGGAGAAATGGAGGCGTCCAAGAAGACATTGCAATATCCATTATCGTAAGTATGTATTACAAATAACCGCATCTACTTTCACAAGCGACAGTTGCGGTAATTAATGAATTAATGGTTTTATTTTATGCCCACACACATGCATCGACTATTTTTGCATGCATGGCATGACTATATAATTTGCGTAGACTTTCTGTCTCACCCTTGTCGTTGAAAATCCAGACACAACATAGTTTAGTGGTGAGTACCTAGCACGCTTCATATGCAGCATTTTTAATTTTTCAGATTATTTATTTTTCTGAATAGTACCTATACTTTGACTTTTTCCGCTGCTTGCTTTTGGTTTCTTCCCTTCTTACTTCAATGTACTTTGCATTACTGTTCCTCCATTTTAATGAAATTTAACAATTCTCAACACACATACAATATTTCTCTAGTCTTTTAAAGTGCCCCAACAGGTTTTTCTCATTTCTGATACAAATAAAACTCTCTTGGCTGAGCTGCAGCATGTTAATGAGCACAACAATTTAGCCATCAATGTCTGGAAACTTAAAGTGAAAATAAAAATGGAAGCCTACAACACCAGGTGTTCCCAGGCGGTCACCCATCCAGGTACTGACCTGGCCCGACCATGCTTGACTACGGTGATCGGACGAGAACCGGTATACTCATGGTGGTATGGTCGTAGGCAAAGGAAGAGCGCCTTGACGCTGATATCATTCGCAACAATTGACATGTTTTTCATTCTCTCCGGCCTAACAGACTAATATGACACTGAACCTTTAGCAGTATTTTTTATCCTTTTATTAAGGATCCAGATTCGACAAAGTTCTATTTTCAATCAATAATTAAGAGATTTTATACGGTAAAAACCCGCATATAAGAACATGTAAATTTTCCATCAAGCCTATTGTTCCAAGACAATAGGCTATTGTTTTGTCTATTGTTTTGAGCAGCGACATCACCCTGAAGGTTCTTAAACCATTGGTTCTTATATGCGGGTTTTTATTGTAGTGAATACAACAAAACCAAAACAAAAAATACCTGTCATATAATCTTTCAATATAATCCAACAACAACAGTTATATGTTATGTTATGTTATGTTATGCTATGTTAGGTTGTGTTATGTTATGTTATGTATGTCACTCTGCTTCCTCCTGTCGCGATGTCTTTTTGTTTGAGTTGTTTGTATTTCTATGTTGTGTCATATTTCATGGGTTTTTTCTCTAAATGTATACTTAAATGTTGATGATATAAGAGCCTCTTGGAAACTATTCCAAATCGTCGAACATTGTTTCAATTGCCCAACAACTTACCATAGTTAAAGTAAGCCAACTTTTCCTTTATCACTTTGAGGAGGGGACTAGCGCGAACGCAGGTCCCCACTACCAGAAATTTTACGGTCGAGTTACTAGCGTTTGCAGTAATCGCAGGGGTCAACCAAACCGAACTGCAATGGAATGGCCTCACCCTGGAAGAAACACCTTTTTGATCATGTTATCTTCCCCGTCAGGTAAGTATGAACTAGATGCGGACGTCAATGCAGACCACTGCAATTCTTCTCATAACCCACACGAGGGAGCGTTTAAAGAAATATAACAGATTGCATCAAGATCGAAGACTTTTCATTGGATGGGCTATGACAGTGGGGAACTGCCCGCATTTGTGAGAGCGCGGGGCACGGCTCTGCGGAGAAATCGACACTTATGGGGGAAGGGTGGTGTGGTAATACAGGGGGCCTAAAACGTGGCGACGTGCAGGAACTGACATCCAGGAGAAATGGAGGCGTCCAAGAAGACATTGCAATATCCATTATCGTAAGTATGTATTACAAATAACCGCATCTACTTTCACAAGCGACAGTTGCGGTAATTAATGAATTAATGGTTTTATTTTATGCCCACACACATGCATCGACTATTTTTGCATGCATGGCATGACTATATAATTTGCGTAGACTTTCTGTCTCACCCTTGTCGTTGAAAATCCAGACACAACATAGTTTAGTGGTGAGTACCTAGCACGCTTCATATGCAGCATTTTTAATTTTTCAGATTATTTATTTTTCTGAATAGTACCTATACTTTGACTTTTTCCGCTGCTTGCTTTTGGTTTCTTCCCTTCTTACTTCAATGTACTTTGCATTACTGTTCCTCCATTTTAATGAAATTTAACAATTCTCAACACACATACAATATTTCTCTAGTCTTTTAAAGTGCCCCAACAGGTTTTTCTCATTTCTGATACAAATAAAACTCTCTTGGCTGAGCTGCAGCATGTTAATGAGCACAACAATTTAGCCATCAATGTCTGGAAACTTAAAGTGAAAATAAAAATGGAAGCCTACAACACCAGGTGTTCCCAGGCGGTCACCCATCCAGGTACTGACCTGGCCCGACCATGCTTGACTACGGTGATCGGACGAGAACCGGTATACTCATGGTGGTATGGTCGTAGGCAAAGGAAGAGCGCCTTGACGCTGATATCATTCGCAACAATTGACATGTTTTTCATTCTCTCCGGCCTAACAGACTAATATGACACTGAACCTTTAGCAGTATTTTTTATCCTTTTATTAAGGATCCAGATTCGACAAAGTTCTATTTTCAATCAATAATTAAGAGATTTTATACGGTAAAAACCCGCATATAAGAACATGTAAATTTTCCATCAAGCCTATTGTTCCAAGACAATAGGCTATTGTTTTGTCTATTGTTTTGAGCAGCGACATCACCCTGAAGGTTCTTAAACCATTGGTTCTTATATGCGGGTTTTTATTGTAGTGAATACAACAAAACCAAAACAAAAAATACCTGTCATATAATCTTTCAATATAATCCAACAACAACAGTTATATGTTATGTTATGTTATGTTATGCTATGTTAGGTTGTGTTATGTTATGTTATGTATGTCACTCTGCTTCCTCCTGTCGCGATGTCTTTTTGTTTGAGTTGTTTGTATTTCTATGTTGTGTCATATTTCATGGGTTTTTTCTCTAAATGTATACTTAAATGTTGATGATATAAGAGCCTCTTGGAAACTATTCCAAATCGTCGAACATTGTTTCAATTGCCCAACAACTTACCATAGTTAAAGTAAGCCAACTTTTCCTTTATCACTTTGAGGAGGGGACTAGCGCGAACGCAGGTCCCCACTACCAGAAATTTTACGGTCGAGTTACTAGCGTTTGCAGTAATCGCAGGGGTCAACCAAACCGAACTGCAATGGAATGGCCTCACCCTGGAAGAAACACCTTTTTGATCATTTTTTTTTTTTTTTTTATTATTTGGGTTAGGCACATGCCTACACCCGTTTAATTTTACAATCAACGCAACATATTTACAATTTAAAAATGAAAATAAACTTAAATCTAATAATAACAACTAAATATTTTCTAATTAACTATACTAATAACTACAAGTAATAATACATTATAATAACTACAAGTAATGAAATTTGAAAATACTATAATAAACTCAACACTAATTGTCTTCAAACTTCAAACTTCAAACTTCAAATTATTTTTTCAGCATAAAATTAATTAATTACAATTATAAATTTGTGTAACCTATTTATACCTAATAACAACAATTTACAGAGACATATTCGTTTAGTTAACAGATGATTACTACTGTAATTGTAAAGAGTGTCAAAGTTCTTGTAAAGAGTTTTTTTTTTTTTCTAATTAACTGTCCATTTTACTTTTTTTAAATCAATATATAGAAGTAAATAACTAACAACAACTAATTAATGTTAATGGTAAATTCATGGATAAGGCCCACTTGTGACCCTATCATCGCCATCTCCCACCCATCCCTAAGGCAGTGACACACAATTAAGCGGACCGCCCAAGGGATAAGTAAGGAGACGACAATAATATATATAACCATTCAAGGGTGTTCTGGGTGGTGTTCTAGACAAGAAAATAATGCAAATTCATAGATTAGGCCCACTAGTGACACTATCACCGCCATCTCCCACCCATCCCTAAGGCAGTGACACACGATTAAGCGGACCGCCCTAGGAATACGTAAGGAGACAACGAAAAGCACACCAGCAGACCCACAAACAATTGTGAACAAAGTAAGTAAAAATAGTGGAACATAAAGTAAGGAACGAGTTTAAGGGATATTTATTTGTAATTTCCTATTGTGAAGGGATGCTAGGACATTATTTTTGCACCAGGTTTGATTAAATAAATTTAAAGTTTCAACATCTTGTGAGGCCAGAAAATGCTGTTCTTTCAATTTAGAAATAACTTTGTATACAAATCTATTTTTCAAATCATCTCTTTTATTGTCAAATATAAGTTCATTCCTTGTTTTCCAAATAACTGAAAATGCAGAGTCTCTAAGAAAGTGTTCTACTGTTAGTGGAGATTTATAATCAAAGAAGCCAGTCACTACAAATTTACAGATGTTATTGAGGGTTAGGGATGGATTTATTAGTTTTGTGAGCTTAAAAACAAATTTCCAAAGGTTGCTAACAGGGCAGCATTTGAAAAATGCATGTATTGAAGTTTCATCATGGGCATTACATCTTTTGCAAATTGGACTTTCAATTATTCTGTGTCTATAAAGTCTGTCACTTGTTGGTAAACATAGTTGGAGAAATTTCCATTGAATGTTGGCTGATTTTCGGTCATGATTTCGTTTAAAGAGATTTGAGAAAAGCCTGGACCAGTTTATTACTCCAATTTTATTTTCCCAGAAGTTTCTATATTTTTGTGAAGTCACATTGTTGTCTTTTAATATTAAAATTTGATAAATGGATTTGCAATTGAGTGTTGAAAAAAGAATGTTTTCATTGTTGGTATTCTTGATATGAAAATCTGTTGTTAGATTTTGTTTTGTGCTACATTCATTTAATATTTTGTCTTTCCATTGAGCTGGTAGTCTTGACTTTAGTATAGCATAGAAATTCTCAGAGAATCTTTGAGGCACTAAATCCTTAATTAATTCAGAAGGTAAAAAACCAGGAATGAACTCATAACAGATATCTCTTATTGTTGTAACTTTGTTATTTATCCAAGCAAGCCTGGTGTCAACATGGGAAAAGAAATTTTCAAAAATTGGCTCATTATATATACTTTCAAGTTCAAATGGTTGAATTCTTAATTGTGAAAAATTGTCAGCAAAACATTTAATAACATCTTTGTAGAATCTAGGAGCATTTTTCATTTCTAAGGGACGAAGGTAACATTTAAAAATGTTTCCACCAATTTGAAAATTCTTATAGCTATCAAAATACAAGGTGAACAGTGTTTTCCATTTAGAGTTATTATCAGTTTTCATGTATTTTGAAATCCAAGATAATTTTATAGCATCAGTTTTCTTTTCAATGTCGATGATATTTAATCCCCCTAAATGATAAGGAAGTCTTGCTTGAGAGCGTTTTATAGGATCTTTTTTATCCTGATAAATAATTTCCATAGACGATCGTTAATCTTTTTTGATGCCCATTGAGGTAGTTGACATATGGCTGCAGTGTACCAAAAAACAGAACTAGCTAATTGATTGGCAACCACAGCCCTACCTCTCAGTGACAGATCTCTTGATTGCCATAAGTCTAATGTTTTGACAAACTTTGTTATTCTTGGATCCCATGTTTCCTTTTCCTTTAGATTAGGGCCATGAAATACACCCAATATCTTGAGGGATTGTCTGCCCCATTTCAAATTGAATGGATTATCTGTTCGATATTTAAATTGCCCAAGCCATATTCCATTACTTTTCTCTTTGTTAATTTTAGCACCTGATGCTAATTCAAAATCATGGATACATTCAAATGATGATTTTATGGACTGTTCACCTTGAATAATGAGAGTAGTATCATCTGCATATTGGGTAATTTTGTATTCAGCATTTCGAATTTTAATGCCTCTAATGTTGGGATTTTGTCTTATTGAGATTGCAAAAACTTCTGAAACTAATATATATAGTAAGGGTGATAGGGACATCCCTGCCTCACTCCCCTTCCAAGAAAGAATGGGGCAGAGATGTGTCCATTTACTTTAACACAACTGCTAATATTATTATATAAAGTTTTTATGAATGAAATGAATTGTGGACCAAACCCAAAACTGTGCAAAGTTTTGAAAAGGAATGTCCAATTAACTCTATCAAAAGCTTTAAGTTGATCTAGGGAAAGGATGGAGGCAGGAAGATTTTCATTTTCAGCATAAAAATAAGATCCCTTAAGATATGGCCAGTTGATAATATTGAGCGATTCGGAACCCCACATGTTTGGTCTTCATTAACAATACTAGGCAAAACAGAGCTTAAACGATTTGTTAAAGTTTTGGCAATTACTTTATAATCAACGTTGAGAAGACTTATAGGACGCCAGTTGGCAAGGTCAGCTTTGTCACCCTTTTTATACAAGGTTGAAATTAATCCAATGCGTTGAGACATTGAAAGTTGTTCTAATTCTAAACAGGCATTAGCAACTCTAGTGAATGAATCATCAATGATATTCCAGAAAGTCTTATAAAATTCTACTGGAATACCATCAAGACCAGGAGTTTTGTTATTTTTCATTTTAGACAAAGCCACATACAATTCATTTTTTGTGAGGTAACCTTCACAACTTTCCTTTTCATTATCTGATAATTTAGTTTGTATTTTAGAAAGCAATTCGTCTTGTTTTTGTGATTCAGTGAATTCATTTTGAAACAAGTCAGAGTAAAATGTCTTAACAGTTTCGGTCATTTCTTTATGGTGGGACACAATAGTGTCAGACTTTGTTCGTACTGATTTCATAATTTGAGCAGCTTGACGTTTTTTACCTAAATTACAGAAATATCTAGAGACTTTTTCACCCTCTTCTACCCATTGTGCCTTAGCTTGTATTTTGATATTAAAAGCGTCTTTTGTTTCAAGGTTTTTAAGCTCTAATGTTATTCGTTGAACTATGTCTTTAAATGACTGTCTTCCTGTTTGATCAGCTTTTTTAGTTGCATTGCGCAGTTGTTTATAGAGCCTTGATATTTTCTTTTTACGTTGTATTGAGCGTTTTATACAATAATCTTTTGAAATTTTTTTAATTTGTCTTTTAGCTTGATCCCACCAATCAAGAGGAGAAGAATAAAGTTCAAACTGTGATTGCCAAAATTCTAAAAAACCTGTTATAGATAGTTTGTAGTCATCTTCCGTTAAAATTGATGTATTCATTTTCCAACTCCCTCTTCCTCTATTATTTTCGAGAAATCTAATTGTAATAATACTTTTTGATGGTCTGAGTGAGGAAAAGGGATAATTTTACATTTTGAGAAATATTGTTTGCTGTTTTTGATGTGTAAAATCTGTCAAGTCTACTAGATGTTCCAACAGGACTTTTATACGTGAATTGAGTTTCATCAGGGTGAAAAACTCTCCAGATATCTTCTAGTTCTTTCGTGTTTAATGTATGAGTAAGAGAATCTTTAGATCTATCAATATATGTTATCTCTCTGCTCCTATCCTTATTAGTATCAAGAACAGTATTGAAGTCTCCACCATATATTAGTTTCTGTTTCTGAATATTGGTCAATCTTTGAATTTATTTCTGCAAATTTTTCACGTCTTTTTTGAGTTTTATTGCCTCCTGTTGGAGCGTATAAATTTATAAGAAGAAAACGATGATCATCAATTTTATATCATTAAAAATATAATGACCCTCAGGGATCAATTTCTGTTGAGTGTATGGTGGCATTTAATTTATCACTTATAAGTGTACTAACGCCTGCAAAATTATTTGGTGAAATTGAATGAAATTTCTGGCCTTGCCATCTTCTGTTAGATATAACACGATCAACTGTATTTTTATTTAAATGCGTTTCTTGTAAACATAAAATATCCGGTGTATCATTTTTCAAGTTATGAAATATAGTTTCTGCTTTGACAGGGTCATTCAGCCCATTTACATTAATACTTATTATCGATGGCATTTTAGTTTAGTTTGGACCACAATTCAAATCTATATGTCAAAGTAAATAGAGTAAATTAATGTCATAAATAGAAGACCAAGAATATATAAAGATTAATGAAAATGAAGATAAATTTTAGTGTTATTTCTTTTGTTTCTTTTTCTTTGATCGGGTTCTGGAATTGTCAGCGATAGTTGATGATGTTGATGATGATGTTCCAATTGGTCTTTTTTGATTAGTGTATGAAGCCAGTGTGTCAGGAAGAACAGGAGATTCAGGTAGGGAAATGGCAGGTGAAGATAGACAGATAGGTGAGGCAGATGAATTGTTTTGTGGAGTTGATTGATTACGTGACTGTTGATCAATGGATTGATGAGGTTGGGATGCAAGGGATTGGACTTGTGAAAGTGATAATGATTCTGACTGAGATAATGTTGTGGTTGTGAATGATGAAACTTGAGTGGATGAGGATGAATGTGTGAGATGGTCAGGGTCTTCAGCTATAGTTTCACTGTCTATGTTCTGTGGAGTCACGTTCTGTTCTTGTTCTTCTGTAACCTTGTTAAGTGGCTCGTCATTGTCACTGTCATCAGTATCGGAAAGTCTCTGTGAGTTCAAAGGTCTCAGTCTGTTGCCTCGACCTTTATCAGTATGGGAGTCATGGTAGTCGCTAAGTTCGTCAGACTGTTTGTCACTGTTTTGGTCAATGTCGTTGTCACTGTCCATGACACTTTCAGATCCACTGCTCGAAAGTCGTGGTCTTCCGTTGTCATGTGCTGTTGGCGGGTATCCATTATGTCTTCTGTCACAGTCATTGTAATGATGATCGTCTTGTCCACAGTGAAAACACAGCTTCTGACCCCTCAGATGGCAGCTGGAAGTCATATGGAACTTGGAGTTACAGTGCATGCACACTGGTTGACGTCCTCTGAAGGAGATGAGAATTTTTTGGCCGGATATGATGATGAAAGGTGGCAGTGGATTCTCTGGATTGGGATAAATGGTGCATAAACGTTTGCCTGTGGATATGGTTGGGAATTCTGGATATGTTTGATGCCATATGTTTATAATTTTTCCATACTATGCAAGTTCTTGAAAAATTCGTTCGTTTGAAATGTCAGGTGAAGCAAATGGGATGGTGATTAGTGTGGGACGTGATCTGACAGATGTAATGGGAAGAGGATGTTCTGGCTGTGATGGAAGAAATATGGATTTTGTCAAGGAGAACGTCAACCAGTTCTTTAGTTGATAATACTGCGTCCAATTCTGATGGCCTTGTTTTGATGGCATTCTTTGGAGATGGGTGATAGCAGAAGGATTGTTTAGCGATTTGTGTATGTGCGTGATTATTTCTATATGCGAAGTTTGTTCCTTAGTAAAAAATTTTATTCCTCTGGAGCTGTGGCTTGAATTTTCATTTCGAGAATTAGATTTTAAGGTTTCAGCAAATGATAAGATGTTACCTCGTTGTTGACATTCTTGCTTACTTGTTCTCTCCGAAATATCTGCAGGTTGCTCTTCATCTGCTTGCTCAGCCCAAGAACTTCTGCTATCCATATCTTCTTCTTCAGCAGCATTACCTGACGAGTCCATGTTTAAACACTTCTTCCCCGTCAGGTAAGTATGAACTAGATGCGGACGTCAATGCAGACCACTGCAATTCTTCTCATAACCCACACGAGGGAGCGTTTAAAGAAATATAACAGATTGCATCAAGATCGAAGACTTTTCATTGGATGGGCTATGACAGTGGGGAACTGCCCGCATTTGTGAGAGCGCGGGGCACGGCTCTGCGGAGAAATCGACACTTATGGGGGAAGGGTGGTGTGGTAATACAGGGGGCCTAAAACGTGGCGACGTGCAGGAACTGACATCCAGGAGAAATGGAGGCGTCCAAGAAGACATTGCAATATCCATTATCGTAAGTATGTATTACAAATAACCGCATCTACTTTCACAAGCGACAGTTGCGGTAATTAATGAATTAATGGTTTTATTTTATGCCCACACACATGCATCGACTATTTTTGCATGCATGACATGACTATATAATTTGCGTAGACTTTCTGTCTCACCCTTGTCGTTGAAATCCAGACACAACATAGTTTAGTGGTGAGTACCTAGCACGCTTCATATGCAGCATTTTTAATTTTTCAGATTATTTATTTTTCTGAATAGTACCTATACTTTGACTTTTTTCCGCTGCTTGCTTTTGGTTTCTTTCCCTTCTTACTTCAATTACTTTGCATTACTGTTCCTCCCATTTTAATGAAATTTAACAATTCTCAACACACATACAATATTTCTCTAGTCTTTTAAAGTGCCCCAACAGGTTTTTCTCATTTCTGATACAAATAAAACTCTCTTGGCTGAGCTGCAGCATGTTAATGAGCACAACAATTTAGCCATCATGTCTGGAACTTAAAGTGAAAATAAAAATGGAAGCCTACAACACCAGGTGTTCCCAGGCGGTCACCCATCCAGGTACTGACCTGGCCGACCATGCTTGACTACGGTGATCGGACCAGAACCGGTATACTCATGGTGGTATGGTCGTAGGCAAAAGGAAGAGCGCCTTGACGCTGATATCATTCGCAACAATTGACATGTTTTTTCCATTCCTCATCCGGCCTAACAGACTAATATGACACTGAACCTTTAGCAGTATTTTTTATCCTTTTATAAGGATCCAGATTCGACAAAGTTCTATTTTCAATCAATAATTAAGAGATTTTATACGGTAAAAACCCGCATATAAGAACATGTAAATTTTCCATCAAGCCTATTGTTCCAAGACAATAGGCTATTGTTTTGTCTATTGTTTTGAGCAGCGAACATCACCCTGAAGGTTCTTAAACCATTGGTTCTTATATGCGGGTTTTTATTGTAGTGAATACAACAAAACCAAAACAAAAAATACCTGTCATATAATCTTTCAATATAATCCAACAACAACAGTTATATGTTATGTTATGTTATGTTATGCTATGTTAGGTTGTGTTATGTTATGTTATGTATGTCACTCTGCTTCCTCCTGTCGCGATGTCTTTTTGTTTGAGTTGTTTGTATTCTATGTTGTGTCATATTTCATGGGTTTTTTTTCTCTAAATGTATACTTAAATGTTGATGAATATAAGAGCCTCTTGGGAAACTATTCCAAATCTTCGAACATTGTTTCAAGTGCCCAACAACTTACCATAGTTAAAGTAAGCCAACTTTTCCTTTATCACTTTGAGGAGGGGACTAGCGCGAACGCAGGTCCCCACTACCAGAAATTTTACGGTCGAGTTACTAGCATTTGCAGTAATCGCAGGGGTCAACCAAACCGAACTGCAATGGAATGGCCTCACCCTGGAAGAAACACCTTTTTGATCATGTTATCTTCCCCGTCAGGTAAGTATGAACTAGATGCGGACGTCAATGCAGACCACTGCAATTCTTCTCATAACTCACACGAGGGAGCGTTTAAAGAAATATAACAGATTGCATCAAGATCGAAGACTTTTCATTGGATGG
Source organism: Sanderia malayensis (assembly GCA_013076295.1). Taxonomy (NCBI): domain Eukaryota; kingdom Metazoa; phylum Cnidaria; class Scyphozoa; order Semaeostomeae; family Pelagiidae; genus Sanderia; species Sanderia malayensis. The sequence continues at coordinate 59,440 of RQOL01000631.1, read as the reverse complement.
GCTATGACAGTGGGGAACTGCCCGCATTTGTGAGAGCGCGGGGCGTGGCTCTGCGGAGAAATCGACACTTATGGGGGGAAGGGTGGTGTGGTAATACAGGGGGCCTAAAACGTGGCGACGTGCAGGAACTGACATCCAGGAGAAATGGAGGCGTCCAAGAAGACATTGCAATATCCATTATCGTAAGTATGTATTACAAATAACCGCATCTACTTTCACAAGCGACAGTTACGGTAATTAATGAATTAACAGAGTCCGGAAAACATCACGGCCCCACGGCCACTGGCCCGAGGAAGGTTGTGGAAACAAAGAAAAAATTGAGGAAGGTTTGCAAAAATTTTGAAACTTGAGGAAGTTCTTAAGACTGTAAATCTTTTTGGATTTCACAACACAGCATAAAAGAAACTGTGTAAAGAGAACCTAATCAACTTTTAGATGCATTGAAGCCCGAAAAATAAGTGCAGGTGCACATATTCACATTACATTGTACTGGATAGGACTTCATTTGTTGATCTTTTGTGTGGCTGTGCTTATGATGCATGATGCTGTAGAGAACCAATAAAATGTCAAAAATAACCATAAAATGAACCTTCACCTTCACACAATTTGCAATTGAAAATATTATAGCATCATGTCAGATACAATGATTTATGGACGAACTTTCAAATAGATGAATAAAAAAATTAATCTAGGATTTGTGTCTTTTAACTCTGTGGGTAGTTGGTGGTTCAATAATAATAAATAGTAGAGTTCTAATGATTTTGATTTCACGACCTGACCTTTTAATTTTCGAAGTTGGCTGACTGACGACAATAAGTATGGCTGTTTTCATTCATGTTCAAACAATTAATCGTACAACATACTTGTTACACAGCAGGCATACTGAAGTTTTAGTTTTTAATTCAGCAAAAAACACTGCAGGAAGTCTTGCATTGCATCGGGTTCTTTTCCCTGAACAAAGTATACTCCTAGGCCAGGCCAGGAAAGGCAAGCCCAAGCCTGCCTTTAGTAAGAGGAGCAAGAGGGCCTCTCGCTCTCATGTCGTGCTCGTCTCCTCAGCTTTCTTTTAAAACGTTAGTAGCTGTGAGCTTGCTGGAAAGATCAGATGAACAATGTCGAAACATCGCCATGTTTGATGTTAGAACTCTGTCTTGTCTTGGTGTTGTTGTTGTTTGCTGCTTCGTTGTTGCTGTTGTCAATTTGGGTGTTTCTTGATGCGTGGGTGGTCTGTTAGAAAATGAGTGTGGTGGAGATAGAGTTTCGTGTGAATTTTGTGGCGTTGTTTTTCAGTTTGTCAAAAACGGTCTATTATATGATTGAAAATTAGATATTAGATTGAAGAAAACATTTATATTTGTCGAAATTGCGAGTGGTAGATTCCAACGATGAGCGTGTCTTCGTGGGGAAAGGAGGGAAGCAAAAGCTTAGTAAAGTGCTTCTACTGCAGTGAAGAACTCAGAAAAGATAACTTGGCTCGACATTCCTCAAAGAAGCATCCCGGCCTAAAACCGAAATCAAAAATTATTATATCACCCGGTCAGCGCAGTCTTCCTTTTGCAAAATCCGCGTCAGTTAAAGATATGCCTGTGAATGCTGTTGCACTTACCCCTACATCGACACCAGCAGCCTCGAATGCAGAAACAAAGGAGCCAGTGATTAATGAAGATGATTTTCAAATTGAGGATGAAAGAGATAATATCAATGTTCGAAAAAGACAAAAGCTAGATCCTCCAGTAGACAATGAGGATTACGCACGTGGATATGGTGCTGCTGCAAATTTGGATCAACAATTTGAAGAGTTCAAATCTGACGTCATCCATCTTCTCGATGAGAGACTAAAAGACCTTGTGATTGAAAAACGTTATGGTTCCGAACCCGGTTGTAAAGGACCCAAGAAGAACAACGAAAGGGAGGGTCTTGCACGCGAAGACATAAATGCATGCAAATCGCTGCGTCAGCTAATTAGCGTTGTTGGGCAAGATTTTACATTCGATCTTGACAACAACATTGTTTATTGCAAGATATGTACAAGTGACACTAATGAAGCAAAAGGTTTTGCCGAGAGTAGGGTCGGTGTTTTCATGTTTGACTATGGGCTTTATGAACAGCAGGCTGAGTTTTCTGAAAATCAACCCAATACCCTCAAACGACTGAAAGCTCACATAAATGAACATGTTCACGAGAGCAGAACTCATGAAATTTTGAGAGAAGAGAAAGTTTTGAGAGAGCAAGCATCTAAAGAAAAAATGAAGCGCGTACTTAAAGTAGGAATGCGAGTTGCTAGAGTTAGATATGGTGGTATTCTTCAGTGCCGAAGCTATCTTGATTTTGAAAAGGACTTATTATTGGCCCAATTGAATGGCACTGATATTGGTGATATTAATCACGGTGCTAACTTTGCAAGAGAACTGACTGCTGACATTCATCACATAATAAAGAGTAAAATTGCCACTAATATCAAAATGCCATTGGACTGTACAAAGCAGCTTCGCCCCGTTGCGTTAATTGCTGACAAAATTACGCCCAACAAAAGAACAGGGCACATCATGGGTCTTGTTGTACCAACTCCTGAAAACCCAGTAACAAAGCACCTGTTAACAACCATAATGTTGGGAAGTGAAGTAGTGAAGGCCCACGATGCTGTTGGTCTTGCAAAGAGTATGCTGGAAGAGTTACGAAGTTTTGGTGCCGTTGACTGTCAATTGGAAGGAGTTGCTGTTGATGGGCAATACATAAAGCTCGGTATAAAACAGAGGCTATTGGAGCAGATGAATGTTTCTTTTGATGACGAGGAATGGTTCACGGTAATTTGGGATCCATCGCATAATATCAATCGTGCTGATCACAATATACGTGAGATGGCAGTCTTCAATTGGTTAAATCAACTGGTAAAGCTCATAGGAGACATCTCGTCCACCATCAACATTGGAAAGGGACTTGAGCAATCCCTCGAAGCTGCTGATGAGCTGAACCAAAAGCTTTACAAGCTTCATGGATACTCTGAAACCCGATTTGCCCAATACTGTCATAGTAGCTTCTCAAATTTTGAGAAGAGCTATGCAGTCATCATTCATACATTGAAAGAAAGAGCCAGAACAGGAGATTCAAAAGTGCGAGCAAAATCCTTGGAGAATCTTGCAGCAATAAGAAAGACAACTTTTGTTTCTAGCTTGTGTGGTGTCATTGACATCTACAAATCAATTGCGAAAATATCGTGCAGCGTTCAAAAGGTTGAAATTTTGCCATGGGAAGTCATATCTACAATAGAAGACGGAGTAACTAAATTGAAAAGCATGGCTGCACAGCTCGACCAGTTGAATACGGAGGTGAGCACAAGTACTATTTCGTCGACTCTTGGTAACTGGCCCGTTTTGTCCAAGCATATCGATGATATCAAAAAGGGTGAATTCAAAGGAGTTAAGCTGAAACAAGATGCAACAAAAGACTTGCGTTCAAATGACGATTTTCGAGGAACGAATGATTTCATAACCATGCAGAACAGGCTAAGGAGTTTGGCGAAGAATTATGCAGAGACGATTGAGAAGCGAATTCTCACAAATGAAGATCATCCGCATCCGACTTTCATTGTCAACGATATGGCTAAATGTTTCGATCTGCAATTGTTGTTTACATTCTCCCAACAAGACACATTTGATGTAGGCTTGCATGGGAAAATCTCAATTAATAATCTTTTGAAATTAGCTGGTATAGCAAATGAGCAGCAAAAAGAAATTATTCAACAGTATGACATCTTTAAGCATAGGTTCCTTGATATCACTTCAAGTGACGTACAGGAAGAACGCTGCAGAGGCCTGAAAGATTCCCTGCATATCTTTGAAATGCATATCTGCTCCAACCTTTGCAAAGTCTCCCAAGCAAACAAGGGAGCAAATTGTCTAAAAAGGAATAAACCGGAGCAGCCAAAAAGAATTTCAACAACGAAAGTTCTTCATATATTTTTAAGAAATGAAGGTCTGTATGTTGGCACTGAAGAATTCCTTCATTTTTTTCTGAGATGTGCTCTTAAAACACACGTCGAGTCAGTTGCGGAATCCATGGGCAGCATAATTGACATGCACAGTGATAAGAGAAGAGGTTTAGATGTGAAAGTAGTCGGTGAAGAAGCAATGATTCATTGGAATGGCCCACCCCTGCATGCTGCCGATGACCTTCTCGAGTCTGCTTTGGACAGGCATTTCGCAGGAAAAAAGAACTGGCATTTTATCACCCGATCAAATAAGCCAGAATCTGTTGTTATTTCGCGAATGAAAGGACAGTCTGGTCGAGTACCTTCGTTTTAGTTTTACGAAATATTAATTAACATAGCAGTCGTTGACACAGTCCCGGCTTACATTATTCTCTTGTTAAACATTTTTCTGTTCTAGTTATCGTTCTAGTTAAACATATATTACGTTTCTTGTGTTGTACGTTATTACGGAAGAACAATTGATAAACGTTAGAACATTGACAATTTGATTGTATTGCCTCTTTCAGTATACATTTCACTGTGTTTCAACAAAGACAATATTTGGCATGATTGGCGCCTTATAAAAACCCCGCCCATATTTACTGACCACGCCCATTATTGTTCACCAATTGTGAGGAAGGTTTTTTGGCGGATTTTGTTGGCCGGAGGAAGGTTGATAACTTTTACGGACTCTGATTTTTTATCCTTTTATTAAGGATCCAGATTCGACAAAGTTCTATTTTCAATCAATAATTAAGAGATTTTATACAGTAAAAACCCGCATATAAGAACATGTAAATTTTCCTTCAAGCCTGTTGTTCCAAGACAATAGGCTATTGTTTTGTCTATTGTTTTGAGCAGCAACATCACCCTGAAGGTTCTTAAGCCATTGGTTCTTATATGCGGGTTTTTATTGTAGTGAATACAACAAAACCAAAACAAAAATACCTGTCATATAATCTTTCAATATAATCCAACAACAACAGTTATATGTTATGTTATGTTATGTTATGTTATGTATGTCACTCTGCTTCCTCCTGTCGCGATGTCTTTTTGTTTGAGTTGTTTGTATTTCTATGTTGTGTCATATTTCATGGGTTTTTCTCTAAATGTATATTTAAATGTTGATGATATAAGAGCCTCTTGGAAATTATTCCAAATCGTCGAACATTGTTTCAATTGCACAACAACTAATATAATAATTTCGGCCCACCGAATTTTAATCAAGGATCACAGTCTCGTCTGTTTGGTTCGCAATCGCAATTTCGACCACAATCCCAGTTTCGACAGCGTCTCCCGTTTCAACCGCAGCAAGAATTTCAACCCCGACCACAGATTCAAAATTATTCAGAGCCGCATGATTTAAACGAAACCGGGTCTTCAGCACGTTGGGGACACTGAAGACCCAATTCCATAGTGAAAATCCCGTTGCCCCAAAACCCGATAATAAATCCGACAGCCAAACGCAGATCGATTTAAATTTATTATGCAATGAACAAAGAGATTTTTCTGCACAAACTGATTTTGGAAATTTCTACCCGGAAGCGATAGTACAACGCGATTGCCCAACTATTCCCTGCATTAGCGGGAATGACGTAATAGAGTCAAGGGAATCTCCTTGCAATGTTTTGATCTGGGGAAATGTGATGAAGCAGCCAACGAAAATTCTAGTTGATACGGGTGCTGCGGTAACTGTAATCAGTGAAAAATATTACACCGACGTCTTACGGCCTTGTTTTGCCATTCAAGCCAATCGTGAGCTTAACAGCGTTAAAACTGCAAATGGAACTATAATCCCAATAAAAGGCTCAATAACATTTCCAATCAAGATTGGTGATTCCGAATATTTACCTTCTCTATGGTCGTGAGCCGGGCCTACCGATTGATACCGCCCTCCTTATGCCAGATACGAATTTGTCCTCATCGGTTGCCGAGCATCGGGAACGCATAGTTCGCAATCTTGAAGACGCTCAACGCATCATTTCATCGAATACTGAGCTCGCCCAGCAACGCATGAAATTTCAATACGACAAAACCTCCGCGCCCGTCAGATACGACATCGGATCGAAAGTTTGGGTCTACACTCCCAAATCTCGCAAAGGATTGTCGAAAAAGCTCTCGCACAATTATCACGGCCCGTATCGTATTGTCGCCAAATTATCACCGGTTCACTTCAAACTTCGCACCGTCGATAACCGCCCCGTCTCGGTTCCAGTGCACGCTAATCGATTAAAGCCTTTCTACGATCCGGCTGACCGTCCGATTGAGCCTGCAACTGAAGCAGTTCCTTTACCGGATCTCATCGACTCAGATTTACCGCCCGATAGTTTTACGATTGATCCACCAGCCTCTCCACCGGCCGCTGGCTCTCCTGATCTTACTGTTCCCGATTCAAACGATGAACCGGCCATCTTGCGTCCAGAGGATTTCCATCGTCCACTAGAAATACGCCCAGTTTAGCTGTCCCACAAGCCAGGAGGCTTGAATTTAAAGAGGGGAGTAATGTTGCGAAAGAACAAAGCAACGACGCTTGCAACCATAGCAACAATTAACTATTATAACAGTTGACCTTTGATTTTTATATATTCCTAATTTCGTAATCTCTTTTAGTTGAACTTTGATTTTCTACTTCGTAATTTTTAGCTCATCAATGACTTGCCTTATTTTGATTGGTAGAACTTAATCTTTAAACAATATTATTCCTTTTTTGGTAATCGTAGACACGTGTAACAAATATCGGTATATAACCTTCCTCTCATTGATTTTTAGTTAGTTGAATTTGGAGTTGAATTTGGAGTTGCATTTGTAGTTGGATTTTCGTTTGTAATAAATATATCTGTAGTTGAGTGACCGCGTCACAAGTATCCAAGCCGATAGTAACGATTTTATTGAAAGAAAGATTAAAGAGAAAAACCGAAGCACAAAAGACTTTTCTCTCAAGAAAGTAACTGTGAGTTTGTCGTATATTAATAATTTGTTCGTGTTGCACCTTCGTTCGTTGAACCCACTTGTAAAACCCCCTAAGTGGTTTTACACTAGCGCGAACGCAGGTCCCCACTACCAGAAATTTTACGGTCGAGTTACTAGCGTTTGCAGTAATCGCAGGGGTCAACCAAACCGAACTGCAATGGAATGGCCTCACCCTGGAAGAAACACCTTTTTGATCATGTTATCTTCCCCGTCAGGTTAGTATGAACTAGATGCGGACGTCAATGCAGACCACTGCAATTCTTCTCATAACTCACACGAGGGAGCGTTCAAAGAAATATAACAGATTGCATCAAGATCGAAGACTTTTCATTGGATCGACTATGACATTGGGGAACTGCCCGCATTTGTGAGAGCGCGGGGCGTGGCTCTGCGGAGAAATCGACACTTATGGGGGGAAGGGTGGTGTGGTAATACAGGGGGCCTAAAACGTGGCGACGTGCAGGAACTGACATCCAGGAGAAATGAAGGCGTCCAAGAAGACATTGCAATATCCATTATCGTAAGTATGTATTACAAATAACCGCATCTACTTTCACAAGCGGCAGTTACGGTAATTAATGAATTAATGGTTTTATTTTATGCCCACACACATGCATCGACTATTTTTGCATGCATGACATGACTATATAATTTGCGTAGACTTTCTGTCTCACCCTTGTCGTTGAAAATCCAGACACAACATAGTTTAGTGGTGAGTACCTAGCACGCTTCATATGCAGCATTTTTAATTTTTCAGATTATTTATTTTTCTGAATAGTACCTATACTTTGACTTTTTCCGCTGCTTGCTTTTGGTTTCTTCCCTTCTTACTTCAATGTACTTTGCATTACTGTTCCTCCATTTTAATGAAATTTAACAATTCTCAACACACATACAATATTTCTCTAGTCTTTTAAAGTGCCCCAACAGGTTTTTCTCATTTCTGATACAAATAAAACTCTCTTGGCTGAGCTGCAGCATGTTAATGAGCACAACAATTTAGCCATCAATGTCTGGAAACTTAAAGTGAAAATAAAAATGGAAGCCTACAACACGAGGTGTTCCCAGGCGGTCACCCATCCAGGTACTGACCTGGCCCGACCATGTTTGACTACGGTGATCGGACGAGAACCGGTATACTCATGGTGGTATGGTCGTAGGCAAAGGAAGAGCGCCTTGACGCTGATATCATTCGCAACAATTGACATGCTTTTCATTCTCTCCGGCCTAACCACTGATCTATAAGAAAACTGGATCGAGCATCCCATTACGCGCGAAACTCAAAATGTGAAGCCGGGAAATTTTTCACAAGGGACCACTTTTTGTTTTTATGGCGTCAATTTTTAATGGCTAAACCTGGTACCCAATGTTGTGCATTTGGCTGTAAAAAACGAAAGAAGAAAAAAATGAAGAAGTGGACCGTAGCGAAAGTGAGGGATGATGAAGAAAGTGAAGTAAAAAGACAACTTCCCAGGACGTTTCATTCGTAAGTATCCAACATTTTTTTTTGTGGAAAATTTTCTTACCTTGGCAACAGTAAAAAAACATATCAACAATAGGGTGCGTTGTTTTACACCCAGCTGTGTGAAACTTCAAATTTATAAATTAAAACAAAATTCATAATTATACAATTCAAAATAATGAACTCATAGCCGTATTACATATATTTTATGTCAAACTTTAGGAGTTAGTAAAAAATTTTTCGAGCTGGCTTGCCTAGGCCCAAATATTTTCGCCATGGCTTCTCGTCACAGTATTGTTCTTTTTTGAAATAAAATTGATATATATCGTCACTTTCGTGCCATGTGTTCATTTAAGATTTCCTGCTGATAAAGAAGAGAAAAGAAAATGGCTTGTAAACGTGCGGTTGGAAAATTGGCAACCAAGTCAGTATTCGAATATCTCATTCACAGGCAAAGGAATTCCAGATGCAAACTCAAACTCAAACTCAAAATGTTTTTTCAGCATAAAATTGACTAATTACATCATACTGATATAAAAAAGATTAAATACAGGAATACAGCTTATTGGTTTTTTTTAAAGAAAAGAAACATGGGTAAGTGTGAAAATTAAGAAATCTTAGGCTGATGGATCCATGGAAAAAACTTTGGGCAAGCTATCGAGCCATGTGTCCAGTTTGACGCGCTTTATGATTTTTTAGGTTTGAATAACAACAACAAGATATAATAACAATAAAGTAACATGTAGTAGTATTAAAAAAAGAAATTATAGATAAAGTAAAAATAATGAATAAGGCTAAATGCAATTATAAATTAATCAGAAGTAATCAAGCATACAGGTTTTCAAACTTTGTTTTCAAACTTTGTTCATAAGAAAGTATTTCATCTGCTTCACAAAGTGATGTTTATTATACATTGTTTTGAGCTCTATAGGTAGGGAGTTCCAAAGTTTAATACCGTCAAAAGTGAGAAAGTTTTTTTAAAGTTTGTAGAAATGTATGGAAGAGAAAAACCCTCAGAAGAAGATTGCCTTGTGTTATATTTCTGCACACTTTTTGTTTTTACAAACTCGCCTTCAAGACAAAATATATTTGAGTTAATTTGAAACATCATTTTTGCTGACTCGAGCATGTAAAGTTCTTGGAAGTTAAATATTTCAGGCGTTTGAAGATAGGTTCAGTATGTGCAGTGTAGTTTGCAAAGTCAATTACTCTAACTGCTTTTCGCAAGTTAAGTTTTAGAGTTGCCAAGGTAGTTTTATTAGCACCCCCCCCCCCCCCAATTTAATATACAATATAGAACATGTGATTGAACAAATGAGGAGTATAGAGTCTTGAGAGAATGTTTCGGTGCAATTGCAGCCTCTGTTTTGGAAGGCATCAACCTATCGTGCCTCTTCAGAGAACTTGATGACCATATGTTTGACACAGCGGTGAACGACAACCATGTTTTTGCATTGATCAAGAAGATCTCCAAACGTGTATTGCAAGATTAAGCTATACCATCTTGGCAAAGAAGAAACGCAACGTTTGACTGGTGAAAAAGTGCGCAGAAGATTATCCAAATTAGTACATTTCAAGCATCAATAACTTCAGTTGTCTTTGAAAATAAAATGTTCTTAATATATTTACCTGTTCCCATCCAGGTCTGGTTTCACATTCAGATTCGCAGACCCAGTTTCATATTCGCGAGGGATTATCGTCCCATTTAGGTTCGGATTCGAGAAAAGGCACGTGTTTCGATGTCATTCAATTCAATTTGATTTTTAAAGGCTTGAAACATGAAATTCATTGAAATTGTTCAAGCTTATTCCAAGAAGAATGGAATGTTCAACATTGTTACTTCCCCAATTACATTACATATCTTTTAACCTTACATATGTACATAAATTTTTCATTTCTCAAAGCAGTTTGAAAAGTTTCGGAGCTATATATGGACTGATGTGAAAATAACCCGTATTTTATTTCATTTTACAAAATGATGCATGCAAAGCGACTGAGACAAACAATGGACTAAAATGCTTGTAAATTTTTATAGAGACACAAATAAAATCACGCAATGAAATCAATCAATTGAAATGCTATATAAAAATATTTATTTGCAAACGACTATGATGTTGTAGCTTGGAATTTTCTAACGAATGCATCTTTATTTTACACTTTTAATTTTTACTTATATCTGTAGTATCATCAACATAAAACAACAACATAACAATATTGTTATATCAACATAACAAATCAGTAGTTTTACTACTGATTTGTTATGTTGTTGTTGTTGCCATCCCGTTATTTTTGTTGTTGTTCTACCTCGGAACATTTGGCCTAAGCAAATTCTGAATCTGAATCTACTCTTCTACGCCGCTATTACAACATATTCTGTACCAATTTCACCTGCAACAGCAGGGCATCCAATTCCTCTAGCTTCTGTAAAAAAATATTGCAAATGTGGCCAGCATTTAAGCATTTATTGAGAAATGGAAGTTTTTGTCGAATCCGAACCTGAATGGGACGAAAATGATCATGCTGTGAATTTTGAATCTGAATCTACGCTTCTACGCTGCTATTACAATATATTTTGCACCAATTTTAATTGCATCAATAGGGTAGCCAATTCTTCTAACTTATGTGAAAAAATCTTGCAAATGTAGCCAGTATTTAATGGGAAATGGCAATTTTTGTTGAATCCGAACCTGAATGGGACGAATATCCCGCTGCAAATTTTGAATCTGAATCTACGCTTCTACGCCGTTATTACGATATATTTTGGACCAATTTTACTGCAACAGTGGGGCATCCAATTCTTTTGGACCCTGTGAAAAAATCTTGCAAATGTAGCCAGTATTTATTGAGAAATAGCAATTTTTGTCGAATCCGAACCTGAATGGGACGAAAATGATCATGCTGCGAATTTTGAATCTGAATCTAGGCTTCTACGCCGTTATTACGATATATTTTGCACAAATTTTAACTGCAACAATGGAGCATCCAATTCTTCTGGCTTCTGCGAAAAAATCTTGCAAATCTGGCCAGTATTTATTGAGAAATGGCAATTTTTGTCGAATCCGGACCTGAATGGGAGATTTCTTATAGATCAGTGGGCCTAACAGACTAATATGACACTGAACCTTTAGCAGTATTTTTGATCCTTTTATTAAAGTGCTAATGCATCGAATTTTTACATGGTGTTTCTATTTCAAAAATCTATAGATTTCAATGCACTGATTAACGTGGCGCAAATAAAATTTGCAAATTATGTATACTTTTTTCTCTATTAACCTTCAAAGTAGGCAATTTTGACCTTTTTCATGCGAAAACAGAACATCACTGTGATGTCATCAAACGTTGTGTCTGCAACGTAAAGCAGGCTTTTTTCTTTCTTCTATTGAAATTCGACATGGCGAGCTGTGAGCGAGCACACACATGACGGGTATCTCGGGAGCAAATAAATCATAGAACTATTTACATGTCGTAGAGATACATAACGGAGACAATTGTACGGTTACTCAGTGTTGCGAAAAAGTATCGTTTCACAATGTTGCTGATAGTATTTCAAAACCAATCAAACAGAACAAGGTCTTTTTGAGGAGTTCTGGAGACAGACATCATTCGCACCCACCGACCAGGATAGCAGGGTTTTGTTCATTATAGCTCTCATTTTTGCTTTCAAGTAAAGAGAGATATTGAAAAAGATTTTAAAGATGAGATTCAAGCTAAAATCAAACGCTATTCCTGCAATAGAGGCATTAAACAAGCTCGTAACCCAAAGTGTGACTCTCGCCTTCTTTACTCGGGCCTAAGCACTTCGCCCAGAGTGGTTAGGCCCGAGCCGACCAAAACAAAAGTCAGAAAATTTGAGCTTTTTGGGGGTGATATCGAAGGAATTTTAATTTCTGAAGTTTCTAAAAATAATTCAATGTCTGTAATTTTAAGTTAAATTAAGTTATTACAAAAAGTAAGACCTGGGATAAGCCAAATCAGGGCTACGTGTCGTTCCACAGCAACTCGAAGCAACAATGGCGGCGCGGGATGACGTCACATTTTTTCGGAGGTACCCATTTTCAAACTTAAATTGTGTCTTTGACTTTGAACAAAATGACACAAATTGTTTTCAAATCGACGGCTAAAAGATTCGCTCTTATAGTGGTTCAGCCGGAGCTCAAATATTCCCACTCTGAGTGGAGCTATTCAAAAAAACCAGACGACGTTCGAAAATAGCCATTGACTTCCATTGGGAAAAATATTTTGGGTCATCACTGTGATGTCACAGCGTTGCGATATTTTTCGCAAAAGGTGGCCTGATTCAAGGTGAAATTAAAGTAACTTATACTTGTCAGATGCACGTCAAAGTTGTATCAAGCTGATCAGTACATCTTTGGCTTTCATTTAAAATAAAAAAGTCGATATGTCAAATTTCGTTGCATTAGCACTTTAAGGATCCAGATTCGACAAAGTTCTATTTTCAATCAATAAATAAGACATTTTATACAGTAAAAACCCGCATATAAGAACATGTAAATTTTCCTTCAAGCCTATTGTTCCAAGACAATAGGCTATTGTTTTGTCTATTGTTTTGAGCAGCAACATCACCCTGAAGGTTCTTAAACCATTGGTTCTTATATGCGGGTTTTTATTGTAGTGAATACAACAAAACCAAAACAAAAAATACCTGTCATATAATCTTTCAATATAATCCAACAACAACAGTTATATGTTATGTTATGTTATGCTATGTTAGGTTGTGTTATGTTATGTTATGTATGTCACTCTGCTTCCTCCTGTCGCGATGTCTTTTTGTTTGAGTTGTTTGTATTTCTATGTTGTGTCATATTTCATGGGTTGTTTCTCTAAATGTATATCTAAATGTTGATGATATAAGAGCCTCTTGGAAATTATTCCAAATCGTCGAACATTATTTCAATTGCCCAACAACTTACCATAGTTAAAGTAAGCCAACTTTTCCTTTATCACTTTGAGGAGGGGATTAGCGCGAACACAGGTCCCCACTACTAGAAATTTTACGGTCGAGTTACTAGCGTTTGCAGTAATTGCAGGGGTCAACCAAACCGAACTGCAATGGAATGGCCTCACCCTGGAAGAAACACCTTTTTGATCATGTTATTTTCCCCGTCAGTTAAGTATGAACTAAATGCGAACGTCAATGCAGACCACTGCAATTCTTCTCATAACTCACACGAGGGAGCGTTTAAAGAAATATAACAGATTGCATCAAGATCGAAGACTTTTCATTGGATGGGCAATGACAGTGGGGAACTGCCCGCATTTGTGAGAGCGCGGGGCATGGCTCTGCGGAGAAATCGACACTTATGGGGGAAGGGTGGTGTGGTAATACAGGGGGCCTAAAACGTGGCAACGTGCAGGAACTGACATCCAGGAGAAATGGAGGCGTCCAAGAAGACATTGCAATATCCATTGTCGTAAGTAAGTATTATTACAAAAAACCGCATCTACTTTTACAAGCGACAGTTACCGTAATTAATAAATTAAATGCTTTATTTTATACCGGCACACATGTGTTGCGAAAGAACAAAGCAAAGATGTTTGCAACTTTAGCAACAATTAACCATGGTAACAATTGACCTTTGACTTTTATATATTCCTAATTTCGTAATCTCTTTTAGTTGAACTTTGATTTTATATTTCGTAATTTTTAGTAGATAATTGACTTGACTTATTTTGATTTGTAGAACTTAATCTTTAAACAATGTTATTCCTTTTTTGGTAATTGTAGACACATATCACAAGTATCGGTGTTTCAACTTTTTCTTATTGATTTTTAGTTAGCTGAATTTGTAGTTGAACGTGCAGTTGAGTTTTTAGTTGGTTGTTGTTGAGTGACCGCGTCACGATTATCGATTGAATTTGAATTAAAGATTGACGAAAAAGAAACCGAAGCACAAAAGACTCTTCTGTCAAGAAAGTAACTGTGAATTTGTCGTATGTTAATAATTTGTTCGTGTTGCATCTTCGTTCGTTGAACCCACTTGTAAAACCCCCTTCTAAGTGGTTTTACACATGCATACCATTTTCGACTATGTTTGCTTGCATGACATGACTATATAATTTGCGTAGACTTTCTGTCTCACCCTTGTCGTTGAAAATCCTGACAGAACATAGTTTAGTGGTGAGTACCTGATACGCTTTATATGCAGCATTTTTAATTTTTCAGATTATTTATTTATCTGAATATTATACTTTGACTTTTTCCACTGCTTGTTTTTGGTTGATTCCCTTCTTAGTTCAATGTACTTTGCATTACTGTTCCTCCCTTTTAATGAAATTTAACAATTCTCAACACACATACAATATTTCTCTAGTCTTGTAAAGTGCCCCAACAGCTTTTTTCTTATTTCTGATACCAATAAAACTCTGTTCGCTGGGTTCCAGCATGTTAATGAGCACATTAATTTAGCCATAAATGTCTTGAAACTTAAAATGAAAATAAAAATGGAAGCCTACAACACCAGGTGTTCCCAGGCGGTCACCCATCTACAACGTAAACACTGCACTCGCTCGTGTGATCTGGTTGGCTTTGTAGAGGGTTCCGAGGAGTCCTGGTTGTAGATAGAGCGCTAGATGAAGTTGAATGTAGTCATGAGATAAATCTACCGGCTGCTCTGGTGCCAGCGCAGGCGGTCGATTAGATTCTGCTTCGTCATCGTCTTGCTGCGATTCGTGAGCATTAGGTGGTGAAGGATAGTATCTTCGATTAGACGACGCATACCATGGTGCACCTCCTTTTCCTCGCAACAAACAAAACAGATTGCTGTGTGGTTGTTGCTGTTTTCGTCGTTTAGTCATTCTCCTACATTTAGCCCTCGTTTTCTTCTTCGTCTTCGTCTTCTTCTTGAGAAAGTGGCGAAGAAATCATCAGTAAAAACCCGCATATAAGAACCAATGGACTAAGAACCTTGAGGGTAATTTTGCTGCTCAAAACAATAGACGAAACAATAGCCTATTGTCTTGAAACAATAGCCTGGATGGAAATTTACGGGTTCTTATATGCGGGATTTTACTGTATGAGCAGAGAATAAATTCACAAACTGTTGACTGTACTCAAAATACTTTTAATGGGAAGGTCCGGGCCTAGCCCCTCATTGTTGTTACCAACACTCGAAGCAGCTCCTTCATCAAAAACAACATTATCAGTCTGGGCTCCATTTCTTGAAATATTACCATAGCAAACCTTTCTTTTCTTTGCTTTTCTTCTGGCAACAACACGAGACCTCATTTGTCAATGATATTCTCAGAATCAATGACAAATCTCAAATCTCAAATGAATTTTCATGAAATGATGTTCTCGGAGAGGAAAGGTGCAAAGTCGACGTTTTAGCTACTTAAGACCTGTCTATAGATAGCCTCGCATTCACAAGGAGACTGGAAATTATTATTTTTATTTGGGGAGAAAAAATAAAGCTTTTTTCGGGAAGAAATTCACGATTTCTCTCCCTAGCAACAGAAAAACATGGTTGTCAAGGAAAAAATTGTTTACCCCTTCACGGAAAACAAGGGTTTTACCCCTAAAAAAGATAACATATTGCTAAAATATTTATTCCAGTGACTTTTGAATAATTGAGGAACGAGTTGATCAAATAAAAATAAAATTGGAAAAAAAAATTTTCTGCACTAAAATGACTGTAGCCATCCACCTTAACAAAAAAGAAACTTCACTAATTATGCACTGATTTGTGTGATCAATTCTTTAACGATATTATCTTCCTTGGTGTCTTCTACGCATGGAATGGCACCTTCGTTCTCCACCTCCCATTGTGCCACCTCGCTGACGCCCAGGTGCGCGGAACGAATGTCAACCTCTGCCTGATATCCTTCTCATCACTGCACCTATTATCATAGGCGCCAACATTTACCCACAGTCAGGGCTATCGCTAGACATTTTTATGGGGGAGGGTTGTAGAACAAGTAACTTGCCGAACAAATAGGCATTGTAGCGAATATCAATATTGATTTCAAATGGTTTCAGAAATCATCAAATTATTGATTTAACTACTTTTATTTCTTCCATGTTTTAGTTTTGCCCAACAAGCTGCAACTGCATCTATACTTATTGCATCCGTCCAATCCTTTTCACATGACAGCAACAATAAAGAATCCAACCGGTCATCTGTTTGTTGTGTGCAAATATGTTTAAACTAATTTCAATCGGCTAAAGGTACGTTCATCTTTGGCAACAGTAACTTGTGTTGTCATTAACAACCGGCAGCATCTGTTTAGAATGGGAAAAACTCTCCTTTTTCTTTCTAAAAATTGACATCAAGTGGTAATATAGACTTTGCTTTGTGATGTTTAATTGTTAAGCATATTTGAGCGTTTTTCCTGATGCAATCTATTAGAGCAATAACTGTTGTCATCTTGTAAACTTTTTTTTAGAACAATATAGTGTGCCACTTAAGCGCGAATACTTGAGGGAAGGTCCAAAAGACATGCTGGCCCATTTGGGTTTGGAACTCTTCATAAAAAATGTCCCCTCTGTACAACGAACTCTAGCTATTGCGAACTATTTTGTCGGTCCCTACACTCTACAGAGTTCGTTATAGCGGGATTGCACTGTACAAAGAAAGCCTTACCTTTTTGTACTGCTTTTAAAGAAAACGTAAAGTTCTACCAGCATTTTAAACATGTCCTTAACAACGGAGCAACTACAACTATGTTCCAAAACAGTGTTACTCCTATGAGCTTGACATGGAATATAAGGCACTATCTGGTTTAGCTTTTCTTGGAATTTCTGTTGAGCACCATTATATCTACCAGACATGGATGCGGCAAAGTCGTATGATTGAAAACAGAGTTCATCTGTGTTTAAAGAGCTGCTGTTCAGTACATGAATAATGTCTTCTGCTGTTTCAGCACCAGTTTTCGAAGTCACATGCTTTATTGCTAATAGTCGTTCTTTTACTAAGCCATCTGCACCAGTTATTCTGCAAACCACAGCCATTTGATCAAATTTTGACAGATCAGGTGTCGTATCGGCCGAAAAACTAAACATTCCCGCTTGCTTAATATCCATGATGACGTTCTGCCTCACCTCGTCAGCTAAAAGGGCTATCATTTCATTTTGAGATTCTGCAGACATATAAGTGACGTTGTATGCTCTCGATGAACGATTGTTCAACCAATTATCAAGCAACGGACAATTTCGGGCAACCAATTGCGTATTTTGATTAAAATTTCCACTTTTTTCCAATTTGCAATCACCACGGAAGGCTATACTTGACGTGCCAATGTTTTGGTTATATCCATCAAAATCTTAACTGCTTGAATGTTTTCTAGCCTGTGAGCTTCCTCCATGATTTTTCCATTACGAAGGGACTTGTCCAGCATGATATCTGAGGCCGCATGCAGTGATGGCAGAGTTAATGATAACTTAGTTCCAAGAGATTTCATGTGAGATTTCACCACAGAAATGTGAGATTTCACCACAGAAATGGTTTATGAAATACAAACACATGGAGTACGCAGATATCGGTGCAATTTGTTCCTTTCTTGGAACTAAGTTATCATTAACTCTGCCATCACTGCATGCTATCACTGGTTGTGACACGACATCCTACTTATATAATGTAGGAAAGGTAAAGATTTTGAAGAATTTGATACGAAATCCGGTGTATTGCGATTTACTAGAATCATTGGGAAAATCAGAGGCTTTGACTGTCAAGGATATGCAGAAAATTGAAGAGTTTACTAGGAAAGTAATTTATAGCGGAAAGGCGAATGAAACCTATATCGAAACCCGCGTTCGTCTGTATAAGTCAATGAAAGTGAAATCATCAATGTCTCTGCCTCCGGATCCTGATTCGCTTCCCCAAGTTATCAAGTGTGCTTATCATCAAGCATATTTCTGGCTACGATGTATCGAGAAAGAAATTTACCAGCTAGAGGTTGAAAATTATGGTTGGAGGTGGTGCGAGGAGCGAAGACTAATGACGCCTGTTTGGTACACAGGAGATCAATTGCCACCGTCTTTTAAGTCCAAGCGGCGAAGGAAAATACAACAGGATAACTCCGATGACGGTATTGCAGATTCAGAAGAGAATTCGTTTGAAAGTCAACCGATGCCCAGAAAAAGAAAAAACAAAGTCAAATTTGTGAAACAAGCAGTAGCAGAAAGGGAAGAAGATAGTTTAGAAGATACAGAAATGCACGATGAGGTACCCTACCAAGCTGATGATCAATGCCTTATTGATTCCGATGCAGATGCGCAAGGAGGCAGCCGTTGGCAACTTCCAGTGACTTTTAGTGACGAAAGTTCATGGGAAGTATAGGACTTTGCTTGCACCGATGACTCTGTAGATGAATGGATGCCATAATAGACATGGGTAAATATCTAACAGTGGCAGCGAAATAGAGTGGAACATAATTTTTTCGAGATATCAATCTGTTTTCGTGTGAATCGGTGCCGCAAAAAGATGAAAGTATAACGATAGATGTTTCCACTCGTTTTTGCTGTCAAGCTTTGTACAGCTAAAATACCTTTAATAAAAATGCAGCCTTTGGTTCTTAGAAAAGGACTGAGGGTGACTTCTTTATTGTTTTGATTAGATATTTGTTATTGTCGTGCAACAATAAAATCAAACTGTTTGTATGGAGCTTAAAAAAATTTGACCTATGACGTCATCACACGTGATATTACCCCTCCCCCGAAAAGCTTCCGAATCTACCCCAATGATCTAGAGTTGTCTAACCTGTAGTTTCTGATACGAATTGCCACAAAAGACAGAAAACGGTCTTTACCACCCTGTCTTTACCCCTTGTTTCTATCAGTAAATGACACGACCCCCGGAAATTCTTGAAAATGTTCCCTGGGCTCATATGAAAGAGCGTAAAAAACTGATAAGGAATCAAGCTTAGAAACGAAGGTTAGGCAGTTTGCCAGATTGTTGGGCGAAATTCCCTATCTAGAACGTTTTCTTCATTGTGTTATGGTGTCATACAATAGCATAAACAGGAAATGGATATATCTAAAAGCCACTTGACCGGGAATGTTCGAGAAAAACAACTTGATCCAACATCAACAATGTCAATTAATTGTTATGAAATATTGTTATGACAGAACTGAAAGGAAATTATCCGGGCAAATGATTCGACGCCGACGCCGACTCCTAAAACATTTAAAATAAAAGGATCAAAAATACTGCTAAAGGTTCTGTGTCATATAAGGTTGTTACGCCGAAGAGAATGAAAAACAATTTTAAGTTTCAAGACATTGATGGTTAAACGGTGGTGCTCATTAACATGCTGGAACTCAGCGAAGAGAGTTTTATTGGTATCAGAAATAAGAAAAAAGCTGTTGGGGCACTTTACAAGACTAGAGAAATACTGTATGTGTGTTGAGAATTGTTAAATTTCATTAAAAGGGACGAACAGTAATGCAAAGTACATTGAAGTAAGAAGGGAATAAACCAAAAACAAGCAGTGGAAAAAGTCAAAGTATACTATTCAGAAAAATAAACAATCTGCGTATAATGCAAAAATAGTCGATGCATGTGTGTGGGCATAAAATAAAACCATTAATTCATTAATTACCGTAACTGTCGCTTGTGAAAGTAGATGCGGTTATTTGTAATACATACTTACGATAATGGATATTGCAATGTCTTCTTGGAGGCCTCCATTTCTCCTGGATGTCAGTTCCTGCACGTCGCCACGTTTTAGGCCCCCTGTATTACCACACCACCCTTCCCCCCATAAGTGTCGATTTCTCCGCAGAGCCATGCCCCGCGCTCTCACAAATGCGGGCAGTTCCCCACTGTCATAGCCCATCCAATGAAAAGTCTTCGATCTTGATGCAATCTGTTATATTTCTTTAAACGCTCCCTCGTGTGGGTTATGAGAAGAATTGCAGTGGTCTGCATTGACGTCCGCATCTAGTTCATACTTACCTGACGGGGAAGATAACGTGATCAAAAAGGTGTTTCTTCCAAGATGAGGCCATTCCATTGCAGTTCGGTTTGGTTGACCCCTGCGATTACTGCAAACGCTAGTAACTCGACCGTAAAATTTCTGGTAGTGGGGACCTGCGTTCGCGCTAGTCCCCTCCTCAAAGTGATAAAGGAAAAGTTGGCTTACTTTAACTATGGTAAGTTGTTGGGCAACTGAAACAATGTTCGAAGATTTGGAATAGTTTCCAAGAGGCTGTTATATCATCAACATTTAGATATAACATAACATAACATAACATAACATAACATCCAAAAGCTGATCATCCATTTTTGTCACTTTGCTTTGCCCGTGGCTGGCGGGCATCATTGCACGTGGATTCCGAATGTCCATCCTTGGCTTTTAGCTGGGAGTTTTGGCTTGTTTCTAAAGCGAGGTTAAAAGACTAAAACAAGGCATCCTTCGATCGTTTTTTCTGTTCCATATGGTTTAATTTAATGCCTCAATGGCTCATAAAAATATTCCTGAGCCAATGAGCTATGAGCCGCATGGCTCAAAAAGTGATCATAAAATGCCCGAGCCATGAGATAATCTTACGTGGCTCAGTTAATCTTAGAAAACAGCCACGTGCCATGAGATGGGTGGCTCATAATTTGCTCGTTTTTAGCTCACTAGTGGCTCCTGAAATCAACATACTCGGAATGGACAACTCTCGCAAGATGTTCTTGATGAAACTTTTGCAGCAATTAAAAAGAAAATTTTGCATGAAAGAGATGCAACATTTTGTTGAGTCAGTTGCTGATAAAGCGAAAATTGCAGAAAGGAGAGAGAAAATTACTTTCGGAGGGTTCCAAGATAAAAACTTTCCAGGGTCCTTAGCACCTACCGTCCGACAACTGCAAGATATTTAGCACAAGGATAATGGATTTGAAGAGAAATTGTTAAGTGATGCAGATCACATCAAATAAGATGAAGTTAATCAACTTGAAACGGATGAGCCTAACAACATTTTTTCGGCAGTTTAAGTGAGGAGAGTGAAAAGATGAATGGCTTCCATAACATCAACACCCCCCCCCCCCGATTTGACCATATTATGTTAATAAATGTGTTTTATCGCTGTTTTGAACATGTTCAAGCTCATTTTTCTACGATATTTCCACTTATTCGTAAATGAGAATGACGTCATGGCGAACGATGACGTCATACCCCAAAATCAAAGGTAAGTCAAAATTAATAAATCTATATATCATTCGGAAGCGCTTACTGTGTGCTGTTCAAATATATAATTTGTAGTAGTTACGAAAAAATATTTACGGCAGTACAAACCGCATTTTTCGAGCTTATGACGTCACCAGAAAAGTAGACTTCCGGTCACAATTTTCTTGGGCCCATCTTGGATTTGAAATCTCCGTGGTCGATTTAGTATAAATGTGAAATAAAATTTGAGGTTAGCCACTTTGCCAGATTTTTTGAAAAAAAAAAAGCCTGTCTAAGGAGTCATTTGAATCATCATGATTGCAAATTCAAATTAAGTTAATAAAATTTAACTGGGGGGCCAGCATCCTCCATGTTAAAAAAGGCCCTGCAGTTGATTCTTTGCAATTTAAGTTAAAACAAATGCAATTTTCGATCAAAATTCCGCAAAACTGACTAATAATTAATCAATTTTACGACTGAGCGACATGGAAATCTGCAAGATTCCATATTTTCACAAAAATGCCGAACGGATCTCCAATTTCCGAAATTTTCCGAAAATCCGACACCTGCCCCCTCCCCCCCCCGAACTCCATTGCGCATGATCTCAAACACAGCACGTCGATTGGCTGATATCTCAAGTTAAATATAACACCATCACGAGTTATTTCCCATAGTTCTTCCTGCACCGTGAAAACCAATGGCAATTTCAATTGTTGCCTACCCTCTTCACTTCTGAAAAATTTGCTCGTGATGGTGTTTCAGAGTCCATTGAATGCAACCATGAAGAAGCCGACTCTAGACTTGTTTTACAGGCACGTGAAAGAGATACAGTCGTAGTGGTAGTTGCCAAGGACATAGATGTACTAGTTATACTTGTGCATGCTTATGCCATTGTCAAACCATCGTTAAAGTGGTTTATGAAAATAGATCACGAAAAATATGTCGACGTTGGAAAAGTGTACAACTTCTTGGGTGAAAATGTTTTAAAGCATTTACCTCGTATTCATGCAATCTCGGGGTGTGACACCACCTCCTTCTTTCATGGTGTTGGGAAAGTCAAGATTCTAAAGAAGATAATGAAACATCAAGATTCACTAGATCTATTAAGTTCATTGGGAGAGTCCAAAGAGTTGAGTATGCAGAGCATCAAGGATGTGATGGTGTTCGTCCAAACTGTCATGGATTCTGGGAGAAAAGATGAGTCGTATGTTGACACAAGAGTTCGCTTGTACAAAGCTATGAAAACGAAATCATCGCAATCATTGCCTCCAGACCCCGACTCAATGCAGCAAGCAGTCAGACGTGTCCATTATCAAGTCTATTGTAGCGTTTTGGGTATATACGCTGGGGTTCTTTTGTAACGTGTAGAGAGTGCTTCGACCCGAAGGCCTAGGCCAGAAATATACAACTGCCTTGATAACTTTAGAGATCTTTCTTGTATCGAATCAACAGTACAACTAACTTAGCTAACACAGAACATGAATTATAACACTGTTAACAAACAACACATTTACGTCACGGGACTTCAACACATTTGCAATTCAATACAAAACACGGAAATGACAATATCACAAGGTTCAAGACAACAGGATACGATGGAGACACTGATACATTACGAAGATTAACAATTATCGACAGAAGCTTTAAACACCAATCGTTACACTATCATTGGTTAAGATTTGCAGAAAAGTCTGTTCAATCCATATCTCTCGAGGACAACGGTTGGACTATTGACGTCGAAAAAAGTTTGGTAGAGCCTGTTTGGCTCACGGGTGAGTTGTTGGCTTTTTTAAATAATGCATCTCTGTGTCAATTGATCACTCCTATTCGACATTTTAAAAAAAATTCATTTGTATTGTACCTTACAGAGACATTATATTTTAGGTGAACAAATTCCATCAACAATTGCAGTGTCTTCAGCCCTATCATCTGAAAATGAAGAAACGGGACAACCAGCCCCTCCCGCTCCGAAACGGCGACGAACGCGGAAAACAAGAGCAGCAACAAGCACCCGTGAGCGTACTGCGAAATATTCAGATAGTGAAGAAGAACCCGGTATTGAGATATCTGCAGAGAGCAAGGAGCTGGATTATATATTTTTTGGTGACTCCTTGAGCAGTGATAGCGATTTGGAAAGCGACGAGTTTGACTGGATTTCTTAAACCACAATACTTGTATACATGGATGGGTATGGTAGATTTAGAAAAATGTAATTAGAATTTTTATTGCTAAGATCACGTGTTTGACATCAGGATAGACCCAGTCACCTAAAAACAAGTTTTCACAATGCCTCCACATGAAGGAAGACATTTCTGTATCAGAAAAAACCATGTTGGTAGCAAAAAATAAGTAAAATCAAAGCAAAACATCGTTTTAGGCCATGATGACGTCATTTCTAAAAATAGCAACATCGATAAATATTGATAAAATGTATATCAGTCAATAGCCCACGTTGCGCTGAATCTAAATATGCACGTATTTTTGAAAATGGGTGTAAGGAAACCGAGAAATCGCAGGTAGAATGGAGAAAATCGTTGTTTTATGACGTCATCAAATTAAGACACTTCCGGTCAAAATCAAAAGTGACCCATCTTGGAGTTGAAATCTACAGGGTCGATTTAGTAGGAATCAGTAATAAAAGTTGAGGTTAGGCAAAAATTTAGTCACTTACATGGAATTCCCTGCCTACGCTATTTTGTTATTCCCTTTGTTCACGACCACATGACGCTCACATTTTATGCCTCACTTCCTATCCGTACTCATTTTGGAACCGTTCCACCCGTTTACACGAGCATTTTGGAACGGTTCCGTGAAACGGTTCCAAATGGAACTTTTTTCTAACCGATCCCATTTGGGTACGGCTAGCAGTTCCATTTGGAACGGTTCCTACAGGTCCCTTGTAAACGGAAGGCCTAATCGTACTCATTTTGGTACTGTTCCAAATGGAACCGGTCCCGTGTAAACGCAGCCTTAAAGATTGCTTGCTGCTGTGCAGCGCAAATCAATCAGTACTGGAAAAACACCACTTTACCCAATAATTACATATGTAAAAGGAATTCGCAAAACAACAATTATTTACATGACAATTTACAAGTTTATGTTAGTAAAAATTCAATATTTAAGGAGCTTTTATAAAGAATTCATAATGGATGGATCTTTCTCAATCGGAAATTTTGGTGTTCTCTTGTCGTGAATGCATCACCTGTTAACATGTTTAAAAATTGATTCATATATACTTTCAGTATAACAGAACAAATGGATCTTTTATGTTATCTTGATACTTTTCGTCTCGTCTCGATATTGAAAACCAGCCAGCGTAGTGCATTCAGCTTTCTTGTGAAAACAACTACAGTCTAGCACATCAATCATGGAACCAAATCAATATATTGCAGCAATTTTCATGATGTATAGTCCCGCCGCTATTATTATCAATGCCTTGCTAATTACTTCGCTCATTGCCACTAAACAATCAACAAAGAATGCTTCAAATGTGATGATAGTTATTATTAGCATTTCGGATTGTATTACTGGGATTGTTGGCATACCTTTGGTGGTGATTTCATACTGGCCAACAGAAAAAAGTCAACCACTGGTTGTCTGCACATTACTTGTACTTCTCACTTTTCCTGGTATCTCTATAACTTTGACACTGCTGGTTGGAATCGATCGTTATTTACATATGATCACTGATATAAACACGTCTCCATCAAGATTGCAAAAGCTCTTCAGAAGACCATCGATATATATTGTAATATTTTGTGACATTGTCTTCGTCATTGTATTCTCATTACTTTATGCCATTGTGCTACCGTCGTCGTGGGCTAATAGTTATATCTACTTTAGCGCCTTTTCAACCTTTGCAATGCTTACATTCATGGTTGTCATTTTGGTGATTTACATTCGAGGATATCACAGGGTTCATCGCCATGTTGTTGAAAACGCAATTCACTTTAACGCACAAGATGGAAGGGTAGGAGAAGAGCCACAATATGTGCGTGAATTGTATAAAACAGTGTTGCTGCTTTTAATAGCAGCTATCGTGTCATACATGGGATTTGTCGCCAATGCTATTGCTTCACTCGTGATTCAATATGTGAATAAACAAATTCATTCATCGGAATATCTTCTAGTTGCTTCCTTGTCAGATATTCTTTTCTATTCCAACACCTTCACAAATGCATTGATTGTACTGTACAGAAACAGGGAAAGTAAAGAATGGCTGCAAAAAATGAGACATTCATTATTGTGTTCTTGTTGCAAATCACAAAATGAAGAAGTGGGTTTGCATAATGTTTCAGGTGTAATATCCAACTTTGAAGCAAGTAATCTATGAAGGAACTGAGAACAGAAAATCGTAATAATAAGACCATTATAATTTGACTTCCGAAATATTCAAAGAAAATTGGCAAAAATAAGTACCAAGTCAAGACATTGAAACGTGAATTACTTTGTACTTCAAACAATTCTGGCCCATGCATTGTGGGGAATTACCCCCGGACTACCTTTATACTTGTTGACATTTTTTATATAATTGATTGAAGGAGTAAGAGAGGCGGATGATGAGACGAAGACGAGAGGAATAAAGAGAGAGAGAGTTTTGTGATTGTGATGGGTTTGTTTTTTTGATGCTGTTTTTTATATATTAATATATCGCTGTCTTACAAGCTGTTGTTTTATTCGAAGTTTGAAATTACTATCTATAATTTGTGGACGCTTTCCGAACAGAATTCACCACAACATGAACGTTGGCTGTGGGAATGTGACAACGAAGTGAGTAGGTGCTCAGACCAAGTACCTTGTCTTGACTTCATAGAAGACAAGATAAATTTAGTAACATACAACAGTCATCAAAATATTAATTAATGTAATATAACACAAAGTCGCTTGTACCAAGACATGAAAGTCAAGTCTTCAATTAACATACCATCTGTTCCTGAGTCTTTAATGCAAGCGATCAGGAGAGTTTACTAACACGTTTACTACTGGATTCGATCAACAGAAATCAATATTGAGGAAATCGATCATGGACGATTCGGGTGGAAATGGTGTGATAAGCAAGGCTAGACTCTCCCAATGTCGTTCACTGGCCATCATTACCATCGTTCATGCAAGGTAAGAGGAGAAATAAGAATAACACCAACAATGTATGCCATGCAGATGTAGAAAGTAACTTGGAAACGGCCGCTAAAAAGTTGAAAAGAAAACAAAAAAGGTATCTGGAGATGTGGATGTAAAAACAAATGACGAGGATTCTGCGATAAGACGCCAGAGAAAGAAAGTGGACAAAAAAAGATTCCTGAGCACGAAAACGATTCAATCCAAAGCATGGAGATCAGACTTGAAGATGGCAATTATGGTTTCAATGAATCCTGTACAGCAGGTGAAGAAAAGCAATTATCTAGCAGTGGTGAGAGTGAATGGGAGGTATCTGATTTTCTTACCTTTGGGGATTCTGGAGACGAATGGTTTCTATAACTAAAAGTAAAAAGAGTTTTAACGAAGTAACACTTGATTTTCAAGGTAACACTTGTTTCCTTAGTTATAGCTTAGTTTGGTTATGTCGTTCTAATACGTTTCTTTATCACTTGATGACGTCATTAACTATTTCATAATACTTTGGAGGTGTAATACAAATGTTGACACAGTAAATGGCGTCAGAAAAATGCAAATTGAACCATTCTGGACAAAACAAATATTTGGTTACTGATAAGTTTGTCAACAATTTTTTTTCTAAAAGCTTCCTTCATCTTCAGATGACGTCATCAACAGGAACTTCACTTTCGCTAATATATATAAAACTGCAAATCAAATGAACAGTCAAATTGTGCATATCTTGAACATGCAGTTTATTGCTAGCAATAGTGCATATCTCATGAGATATGACTGCTATACCTTGCATTTCCGCTGACAGTTATGACGTCATGTACCACGTGATCAGCTGGGTTTTGAAATTGGCTTCTGGCTCCATAAAATTCGCCATGGTCGATTTAGCAAGGTTAGAGCTTAAAAACAAAAGTCAGGCACTTCCTTAGATGGTAGCACAAATTTCCCTGTCTAACTTGTTATCAGTGATTCGGGGTTAGATGGTAGTACGCTTTATGATCACAGGCCTCCCAGCACCCCAACAGTAAAAGTTCTTACCATCTTGAATATGGAGCTAATGTTGTTGTAGCTACGTTCTCAGCTATCCACGACCTGAACCCATGTTGTGCCCTGGATTACTGTAAATTCTAAAATTAGCCCCCTTTGGTTTACTTTTTTCCTATATTTTTAGATAGGGGCTAACTTAAGCTTCTGCTAATATAATGCCAAGACAATTATGGGAGAGATTTTTGAAAAGTTGAAAGCATCTCGAGAGAATTCATATTGATGGCTGTTTTTATTAATCAATTTCAATAATATCTGTGGAACATTTCAAGATATTCCTTTGCAGTTTTCTTTTATTCTTATCATAAAACACTATGGTATGGTTTTATATCATTGTAAATAAACGTCCTTTACTACCTAAGGTATGGCTTCTCCTTTTTGTATAGCCTGTGCAACTTTTGACGTTGCACTGTTGTCGGCATATTTCTTATAAACTTCACACATAAGTTCTTCAGATATTCTACTCGGTTGAAAGCTCGGGTGTGCATTTACAGCTTTCCACCAGGAGTTAAATCGACAAAACTCCTCTGTTTCTGGAACAACAAATTCTCTGTACAACTTCAGAGCTGGAAATCTTTCAACTTGTGGTGCAAGCATGATGTCAACAATCGAGAAATCAGCTCCCATGAAAAACGGGCCATCTTCAGATATACTTTTCATTGCATCGTTTAGAACTCTCAGGCTATCAAGAAGTTTAGCTTTAGCGGCTTCTTGCTCTTCTCTGGCTTGCTTCAGTAGTATTTCGTATTTCACGACCGTACTGCCAATGAACTCGCACCAATGGCGAGCTACAGCACGATCTGCTGGCTTAACAGGCATGAGAGTCTTCTTATCAGATCGAGCCCACATATCATCAATATACTGGACAATGTTGTACGAATCTGTGATGCAGTTGTTTTGATCTTTCATGGCAGGCACTAGGCCCTTGCTGTTTACCTCGAACAAACTGGCTGGCTTATTCTGCAGATTAACTTCCACCACATCGAAATCAATTCCCATTTCATGTAATGCAATAATGACTCTTTCAGCAAAAGGACATTCTTTTGCAGTCCACACTATTGGCTTACTCACATCGTCTCGATTGAATATTCGATCAACCACGACATTAGCCATTTTTACAAAACTAAACTGCAACAAACAACAACAACACAAGATTTAAAGATTTCATTAATCAAAGACAAAGCCTAATACAAAGGTGTATATTTCAACAGCTGAGTTTAAGATTTTAAAACACAACAATGTAATAACAATTACAGAACATTGTAAAAAACATACAAATCTTAACACTTAACATTTGAAACAGGGATGTAGATAAGGGTTTTGGGGGTTCAGGCTATGCTTGAAAGATTGTTACCCTAACGTTTTGTACTCACAAGAAGATTTCAAACAGTTATAAACAAAATCACAAGTTATATGTTCAATATATTGGTGTCTTGTCGATGTTAGGACATGATCATTTTAAGTTTTGATTTGCCACCTAGTGTCTGAAAAGATGGTTTGATTTTTCTAATTTGTGTTGAAAAGTTTTCCGTGTTAGTTTTATTAATAGTACAGTAAAACATGCAGTGTATTTCATCTTCAGTGGCTTTACAAATATTACATATGGGTTGGTAGGATCTTTTCGAGGTCTACAGTATCTACCTCTTTCTATCTCTAGTTTGTGATCCGATAATCGGAATTTGGCGAGTTGTGTGCGTGTGCGTTTTTTTACGTCGTAAAATAAATATGAAAACACAGAGCAAAATGTGGAAATAGCTTCTGTTCTGCTTTCCATCGAACATTGGCAAATTTTATAAAACTGTTTCATTAAGTTTTAATACATATATCCCACGTTAATTCGTTATTTGCTTTTTTATGATCTGTAACATTCTCTCACTTGCTTTGCTGTTTGTTATAGTAAAATAATAACGTTTGTATGCTGAATTGAAGCGTGAATTGAATGGAGGTCCTGGGTCCTGGGTCCTGGGTTCTAGGTCCTCGCAAAGGGTACTGGGTCCTTTTTTTCCGGTATGCCCCTTTCTTTGCATTTGCATTCTCAAAATTCACTGCAGCAAAATCAGCGGGGACCCCACCTCTTCTCGCTTCTGGAAGCCAGTCACAGCAATTACCTAATTGGGTGTCATTCCTTTCTCCTGTTTTGTAGTTTTTTTTGTAAAAATGGCTGATGTTGTGGTTAATCGAAAATTCGACAAAGGCGATGTGAGTAGGCCAATAGTGTGGACTGCAAATGTATGTCCTTTTGCTGAAAGAGTCATTATTGCATTACAAGAAATGGGAATTGATTTTGATGCGGTGGAAGTTGATCTGCTGAATAAGCCAGCCAGTTTGTTCGAAGTAAACAGCAAGGGCCTAGTGCCTGTCATGAAAGATCAAAACAACTGCATCACAGATTCGTACAACATTCTCCAGTATATTGATGATATGTGGGCTCGATCTGATAAGAAGACTCTCATGCCTGTTAAGCCAGCAGATCGTGCTGTAGCTCGCCATTGGTGCGATTTTATTGGCAATACGGTCGTTAGACTTTTCATGGAGATATTAATGAAGCAAATCAAAGAAGAGCAGGAAGCCGCTAAAGCTAAACTTCTTGATAGCCTGAGAGTTCTAAACGATGCAATGAAAAGTATATCTGAAGATGGCCCATTTTTCATGGGAGCTGATTTCTCGATTGTTGACATCATGCTTGCAACAAAAGTTGAAAGATTTCCAGCTCTGAAGTTGTACAGAGAATTTGTTGTTCCAAAAACAGAGGAGTTTTGTCGATTTAACTCCTGGTGGAAAGCTGTGAATGCACACCCGAGCTTTCAACCGGGTAAAATATCTGAAGAACTTATGGGTGAAGTTTATAAGAAATTTGCTGATAACACTACAACGTCAAAAGCTGCCCAGGCTATACGAAAAGGAGAAGCCATACCTTAGGGTGGAAAGGACGTTTTTTTTCCAGAAAATTGAAACTCTCTATTTTGTTATTTTTCGATGAACACAAGTTGTCCAGCAATTAATAAACTTAAAAAGTAAAAGAAAATGTATGCGGTTTATATCTCTGTGTACAATTACTTTTATTCTCAATATTTTGCATTGCACGTTTGGGGTATTTCTTCAGGATTGATTTCTTCCCAAGTTTGCTACAGTGAGTTTTTCGTTTTGAACGCCTGGATAAGTTTGATCGACGAATGTGACGTCACAATCGATTGACTTCATTCGAATGATTGTTGCGAAATGAAGAAACAGTTTAGAAACTTGGTGATAAAAACAATGGCCTGAGTGGCACGTCAATAAAAATAGTTTTAATTGTATATCGATGATTACAGTTGATAGAACAGTTTCATATTTCCTTCAATAGGTAGTGTTTTGGTATTTATTGCGTGCACAGGATGGATGAAAAGATAGGAGAAACGAAAATTCTTGGAGATGGGATGAACATTGTTCACGGAATTGAGAAAGATGCCTTGTTGACAAGAACATGGGAGGCTATTATCATGCTTTCGACATTTGTATCTCTTCTGTCCAGCTCGTTTTTAGCCTCGTACGACTCTACTAATACGCTACTAATAGTTCTACTATACGTGTGCGACGTGCTTTACCTGTGCGATGCCGTTGCATCTCTTTACATTGTATACGGCTTCAGACATGGAAAGAAAGACGGAAAGTGTAGTAGCAGGAGAAGGATTTCAAATATGGGGATGGCTTTCGATGTGGTTTCGCTGATTCCATTTGAGCTCTTTGCATTTGCACAGAAGCTAAACCATATGTGGCTTTACTCCACAAGTCTTCATCGACTCAATCGCATCGCAAGGTTTTATCGAATATTCTCATATTTCTGTAAGTTTAGTTCAGTTCTTTTGTAGACCATATTCCTTATGCTCCTTCATGGTAACAAGAAATTTAGCTTTCTGAGCTGCAACAAAGAAAATATTTGCAAAAGAAGGGGAGGAAAAATGTTGTTGCTTGTTGCTCAACTCAGAAGAGCTCCCACTCCACACCAGTCCAGTGCTTCCACTGGAAGGAAATTTCCTTTTTAGGGAACTTTCAGCCTTTGGAAGGAAATGAGAAGGAAATCAAAATTGGAAGGAAAGAAAGGAAATTTGAGAAAAGAAAGGCTTTTCATTTCTTTGCCCGAGGCGAGGCCTCAAGTAGCAAAGGACCCTCAATGCGTATTGTAAGCCTTGACCTCCACAATTCAGAAGGGACAATTTCAGGTCTGTATAGTTTATATCTACTTTGCTCGAGCTATTTCTATAATATTTTTCTTTTCCATGAAGCTCGGTGCGAGGACAGAATTGGCACAAATATTCAATTAACTCGTGCTTTGAAGCATGTGTTTGTGGCCTATGGCGTTGTGCACCTCATGGCTTGCGGATGGTTTCTTTTCTCATGTGAAAATAGAGTCGTGCACAATGCCAGATGCTACGAAGGAAGCTGGGCTATCAAAGAGAGTAATCATCCGATTAAAATACCAATGGGAGGTATTTATTTATATATATATATATTATCCTTATGGTTCTTTTTATTCTTTATTTGATGCAGTTGTCAATGTCATAAAGTTGGTTCAGTCCAGCTAGACACACCCCATTTTCTCCCCCCCCCCAGAACTTGTTTTGAAGTATAAATTTTCCAGATTATTATAGTCAAAGTCCACAAGTAAGAACTTGAAAATTAAGAACCTGTTGGCCTAAAATTTGTTATTGGTCGCCCTATAAATAAAAGCCTATTTGAGCTAGCAAATTTAAAACAAGTTCTTATTTTCTGATACCATGTTTTACAGCTGCATTGCAAGAATCACATCTGAAGAAAATAACTGATTTTGAGGGATGAGGGTGGGACTGAAAAAAATAGAAATATAACCCTTTATACAAACTCTCCTGCAGCTGTGTTTTAATTTTGCTCCCCAAGATTAGGAACCCATTTTAAGAACCTAAATAGCCTAAAATTCTGTTAACTATCATTTATTTAAGAGCCTGGGCTAACTTCTGAATATGTAGGTTCTTAGTTTTGCAGGTTTTTACCATCAAAGTCTCTAATGTTTAAATTATTTTTAGATATGACTGAGTTTTCAATCCTTGAGAAGTACTTGACTTGCTTATACTGGTCTGCTATAACTGTAACATCTACTGGGTAAGTATTTATAACCACCCACAACCTGCACTGCTACTCTTTTACCACAACAACCAATTATGAATCCCTGAGAAAATAAGATGGTTCTTGTCCATATTATTCTGTACAAGCTTCGATAATTGTTACTGTAGATTATTGACATTTTCACCACTATCATCATTATCACTGTTGTCTTTATTCCCAATGCCTAGAGATGCTGCTTCTACCATATACATTAAGTAATCTTGTAATATTGTGCCATTGTTTTGCTTTTTCAGTTACGGTGATATTCATGCAGTGACCACAAATGAAAAATGGTATTCTGTTGTGTGCATGTTGATTGGGTTTCTATATTTCTATGGGTCGATTCTAGGAGACATGGGCTCTTCGATGACAAACTCTGACCAGAAGAGAGCCTGCTACAAACACAAGATCAATGCCATAGCTGAACAGCTGGTAAGTTAATGCTCTCTAGTTGTTCTCAACATCCGAGGAAGAGTTGTCGGGAAGGAACCATGGGACAAAACTCCATGAGAATTGCAAATTTTGTCATGGTTCTATAATGAACTTTCCAAAACCAAGAAGAGTAACTTGTTCCCCTCTATCCCCAAATTCAACTTTTTTTGTTAGAAACTTTGTAATCCACTTTTCATTTCGGCTATTTCTTTACAAAACAACATGGGCACAGGCTTTTACTCAAAAGGGGGTTATTTTTGTCATTGTCTTGTGATTTTTGTCCCAAATTGTAGTATTATTGATGTCTGTATGATGAACATTAATGGGCATAATGCTTATTTTTATTGCTTGATGGCTAATTTATTTGAAGAAGTATCCCCATTGCATTGCTAACTATTCATTAAGTTGTTGTCATACCTGATAGGTATCACAGAGACACATCCTTGGAGGTGTTTCTTGTGTGAGCAATGCACTTCAAAGATACCGTATTTCCTCTATTAAATGCCCTGGGGCGTTTATTAATCTCGGCACTTTTTTGGGGGGGCACCTAATCGAGGGGGGCCATTGTTCAAGGGGGGCATTTATTAGAAAGTACTAGATCACAGCCTCTGTCATTGGGTCCAGAAAAAAAAATGGTTTAGTTGTGCCTTGCCTTTATCGCCTTGCCGAGCAACAACGTAGAAAATGAAAGTTGCCATGATTTTGCGCAAAACCTGATGGGCACAAAAGAAATGTGCCAACATATGGACATTATTGTAAAAGAATTTGAAAATAATTGACTTTTGATACCACAATACACTACACCAACTTAAAAAAATTGTTATGTGGGGGCGTTTAATCGAGGGGGGCATTTATTTCAAAATTTGGTAGCATAAAGGGGCATTTATTCGAGGGGGGCTTTAATCGAGGGGGTGTTTAATCGAGGAAATATGGTATGTTTATTCTGAGGCTCCATCTGCTCATGAACATTGCACTGTTTTGTTTCCAATTCCAACCCAATGCTCCAGTCACTTGATTAATCTTGATGCTTATTAATTTTTCAGAAAAACAGAAAAGTGTCGAAAGAAATCAGTAGGAATGTGAAAGGTTATTATGAACACATGGTGAGTCATATTTTATTGTTCAACTGTTTAACACTTGGCACTGGCTGAATTAGGGTTGGCATAGAAACAAGGCAGCCATTAAATTGGGGCAGGCATAAAAGATGCAGAGAAGGCAGCAATTTTCATTATTTTTGTTGATGTGCATCAAGCATTAACCTACGTGTAGTTTTGATTTGAACATTGAACTTTTCAATGAGATTTTAATGCATTTTAACTGGATTTGAAACCTTTTGTATTAGGCTTTTTAGCAATATAAGATTTTAGCCACAGTTGCAGGTGCACATTATCAAATGATGAACTACTTTTAATTTGCATTTAATATGAAGATGATGATGGTGATTGTGATGGTAACTGTTTGTGAATTGACGGATTCTTGTTCTGTTTATTTTAGTGGATTCAGAATCAAGGTATCAGTGGCATTGGCATGTTTAACGAGCTTCCCTTAACATTTCAAGCTGAATTATCACTTGATGTCAATCGACACTTGCTGGATAAGGTTTGTTGTTGTTGCTGTTTTGTATTTTTCATCATTTCCACTCTTCACCATGCTGCAATGTTGTCTGGTTTGTTGCAGTTTTTTACAGTAAAAACTCACCCATAAGAACCTTTTTTATAAGAACTTCCAGGCTAAAAACAGTAGAAGAAACAAAACTATTGTCTTTAAGCAATAGTTTGGACGCAAAATTTGCAGATTTTGCGTCCATTTGAAAATTTGTAAATTTGCTTCATATGTGGGTTTTTACCCTATTTTTTACTGTCATGATTACTTGATACAGAACTCACATTGGAACCGAAATTCACTATTTATTTTGTTAAACCAGGATTTTCTCAAACTCAGTTAAAATTATACTGTAAATCAGTTCAATAAAGTCGATGATTTTTATGTTCCAAATTGAGTTTAACTCATTGGGATTGAAACATAATACCCCAAATGTCAGAAAAAATATACAATGCTGTGAAGCAGTTCAACTGGCCACAGATATCTAGCAAGCTGTTGTCGTAATAAATTGGTTTTTAATGGGATGGCAAAGGCATTTTATTATTACATCATAAGTTCGTTAGGCTTGCTATTATTGTAGAACTCCATTGTATCATTGTGTCTTTCTCGTCATTCCTAGGCTCCAATGTTCCAAGATATGTGTCCGGGTTTTAGACGCATGCTCTCGACGTCAATACAATCAACAACATACTCGCCCGGTCAGACTGTGTTCAAGAAGAATGACATTGGTCACTGTCTTTTCTATGTCAGAAGCGGAGAGGTGCAGATCTTTTTCGATGAGTCTGCAAAGCCAATCAAAACGTTCGGTCCAGGAAGTTTTTTTGGAGAGGTATGTGCTGTGTCTATTGCAAAAAGAGTGTGGTGGATTCTGTACCGAATCAATTACTTTGACCTCGGAGGCTATATGTAGGAGGCTTGAGGTAGTTACTCAAGAGTAACAGCTAAATCTTTAATATTGTTTATACGCGTTTTTCTGCACTCTGTGTCTAATAATTCATTGCTTCGCTCAGATATCTTTGGTCTGGAACGTTCCTAGAGCAGCCACTGCAAGAACCTCTTGCTATTCGGACATCCTTGCATTGAATCGGACAGATCTGAATCGAGTCATGAAGCATTATCCAGAAGGTGCGATCTCTGTTTCACTTCTGTAGCAGAGGTTACAAAGTACATTTGTGTGGAAATTCAATAGGGACTCTTTAGTTGAAAATCGATTAGTAGGAGAGAAAGAAGTATATCTGAATTATTTAGGACTTCAATTTATCGAAGGGGTTAAAACATGATTCGTGCATAATGTCAATCAAAACAAGATGGGATGGAAAAATACTTTGCGCATTTTTGTATTCCACTAAAATTGCAGTCGATGTGCAATTTTATTTAGAAATTTCCGCTGAATGGGACATCCGCTATCTCGAACTCTTGGGAGGAATTGAAATTTGTTCAAAATGGCGAATGTACTATGTTGTTATACTGCGCCAAAGCGAGAGAAATGTACAATTGTTTGAGATGGCGGGCGGTCGAGATAGCGAGTGTCAATTGTACGTTCCTTTTGTTTGTGACATTTTAAAATGAGTTGTTCTCTGGCTGTGCTACTGTTATTAGAGTCTGCCATTTTTATTTTCTAGTTCAAGATAGATTGCGTTTGACTATCGAACAAAGATATGAAAATGCTGAAAAGACCAGACAAAGAAAGATCATGCTACATGTTAACGATGACGACAACATTTGTGGAAAGGCCGTGAGTCAAAGTTTATCTATTTCAAAATTATTCAAGGGGTCGTTTGAGTGGGGGAATTACAATATTTTAATTGATAATGGTAATACCTATTGCATTGCTTTACATTTCTTTAATGTGTTTCACGCTTTCTACTTCAGAGGAAGAAGTCGATGTTTGGAAGGTTTGTCAGAGTTGCTTTTGAAAGTGTTTCCTGTTTGCATATTCGAATATGGGCCTCGTTGTTGATAAAATTCATTTCCCTTTTCAGCATGAATCTTCGAAAGTTGATTTTTGATAGAGTATTCCAACCGGATTCGTCATTCGTCAAGAAGTGGAGTCGTATGATGTGTGCACTGAATTTTTTCTTCATAACATTACACACGTCGATTGCTTCCTTTGAAGTGTCATTCGGATCCACTGGCTATGGTAACCACCCTGTTCTGATCATCATTTTTTGCCTTTGGTACATCTACGACATACTCATCATTTTCGACATCCTCATCGAACTTCGCACTGCAGTCCATCATTATACCAAAGGTATGATAATATGTCTCTGCCCCTCTTTCAGATTAATGCTGCTGCAAAAGATTTGGTTATTTAGGTTTTAAGTACAGTAAACACCCGGGTATAAGAACCTGTGAATTCTGCATCCAGCTATTGTTCAAATACAATGGTCCATTGTCTGTTCTATTGTTTTGAGTGGGGATTTCAGCCTAGAAGGTTCTTTAATTCACTGGTTCTTATATGCGGGTTTTTACTGTATAGCTCTTATTTTACATCTCTTCCCCAAATACTCTTAAATTGCTTGGAAGTCTGTACGGTGTCTTATTTGTATGGAGCTTTGTACTGCATTGGATTGCATTGTGTATAACTGTGCGCGTGTTTTCTTTTTCCAGGCTTCATTCAAGATTCAAAAGCAATTGTGAATCTGCAACTCAAGTCTGCGCTGTTTTGGCTTGATATTATATCTGTGTTGCCAATTGAAATATTTGCTTTCTGTTTTACCACTGGCGAAAGTAGATGGCTTGCTGCAACGTTCTTAAAATCAAACCGGGTCTTCAGGATATTTCACGTAAGTCTCGAAGCGATTAATACTACTGAAGCTGCTGTAGTAGCAAAAATATCATGCTTTATACAAAATATAAGTATGCTATTTGTATATAATATGTATGTAAGTATGTATGTCAACGCCACTGCATGCTATAGCTCTATTCTTACTTCGATAAGTCGACGTCTTTTCAGCTGAACTCGTCTATTGGAACATGTAGAACATTTTCCTCCTGGTATCCCTTGATTCGACTTAAGCCATTAATGGTCACGGATTAACGCGAAAACATTTCTGCTTCATTAGAGTTTCTCATTCAACTTCACAGTATACTCCTGGTAGCCTCTGTCAGGAAGGGACTAGATAAACTGGTTTCACATGGCGCATTTTTTGATCATGTGCACCCGAAACTGGGGGAAAACTGAGGGCTCTGAAGGACATCGCAAAGGCAGTTTGAGATATCGAGATTTTACTACCCACCTCGATCATCATGAGCATTGCCTTTTTTATCATGAATACGTGTAAACATAAAGGGAATTTGTGAGATGCTGATAACTTCATTTTGCTTGTTTTCAGATCCCTCGTTTCTTCAAGAGACTCGAGGAGGACATCAACAACAACTTAACAAAAAGCAGATCTGTCATGTTGTTCATTTACATGTTTCTCACGTCACACTTGACCGCGTGTATGCTATATCTTCAAGCTTGCGTTGGGCAGAGGTAAGATTCTCTCTAGCACGTTTGACCAAAGACAACTTCGACCCTTACTCTTTCCCACGTTTTCCATCGTTGGACATCTTTAAGTACGGCATTGCTTTGTTGATTTGCAGCTGTGCGAACCCCAGCTGGGCGTTTGCGATTGGCATCAGCAAGGATACGCACGTCATACACCATTACATCATTGCAGTCTATTGGGCATGCGCAACGATGACGTCAACAGGATACGGCGACGTCAGTGCGATGTCGTTTCGTGATGAAGTGTTTGTTCTGTTAGTGTTGTTCATCGGTCTACTCATGTACGGCTATTTGCTTAGTAGCATTGCAGGCACTGTGAACAATCTAGTTGCACCAAAGTAAGACTATTGATACGTTTTTGCTTCCCAATTAGCGCCCCTTGTAAAATTACAAGGTCTTTAGCTTCTGCAATAAGCGTCTTCTGTATGGCATCAGTTTTAGCTAACGCCCAGGACGTTTACTCTTTGTCATGTCATCTTTGATATTCATGCACAAGCATAGCTTTGGCAATTGCAGTTTTACAGCTGTTTGTTGCACTTATTAAAACCATAATATGTTCCTCCCTCCCTGGACCTTGGATTATGTAGAAGCATTTACTGGCAGCTGCATGGCAATGGTGATAAAATGTTTTTGTGTCTCCGTAGGACCGGTTTCATGGAACACACAGGAGCAGTGCTAAAGTTCATGAAAAATCACAACATATCGGAGAAGTTGATGAAAGAAGTCGAAACGAACTTGAAGCTTGTCTGGAGAACACACAAGTAAATAGTTGGCGACTTTCAGTGGAGTGTAGCGTAGTCTGTATGCTACTGTACAATTGATTACAGCGAATATTTTTATTCATAGAGGTCAATCATTACCTGGTGCAAGGACGCTTATGGATGACATGCCTTTATTTCTTCAAGAAGATGTAGCTTATGATGAAATGAAGCAGATCCTACAAGATGTAAGTTTGATATCCAATTGATGTCGATCTGCGTTATTCTTTACCAGTCGTCATAGTGGTACGCCTGGCATGTAGTAGCAGTGGTTGTGGTAGGCTGAGCGCTGGTCATGTTGTGTTTTTTGTTGATAACGTGAATAATCAGGGAAAATATCGTTTTTATTTGCCTGTTTATATTTTTTGTTGCTATACTTTTTTTGTCTGCTTATTTATTATATATTTTCATTACTTATTTGAATTTTTTTATGTTAGCTTTTGATGTATATATATGTGTGTGTTTGCTTCTTTTTTCAGGTGCCAATTTTTAAAGATACGGATGAACGATTTCTGAGAATGATATCCCTCGTAACAAAAACATACTTATTCACACCAGGTAAGCTACGTCAAAATCGAAGACGTCATACACACCCAAAATCAGTAATGCAATGAATTACTACTGTGTCCTTAACTGTGCTAATTACCACCGGAAACAATTTAACAATAGGCCTATTTTTATAAAATATTAGGCTATTGTTTTCTTTGTTATTTTGAGCAGAAGTATCAATCTAAAGGTTCCAAATCCGCAGCTTCTTATATGCGGGTTTTTACTGTATCAAATATTGATCTGACAGAGTAGGTGCAGGATTGAGATGTATGGAATTTGTTTCTTATCGATTCGATTAAACGTTTTAGGTTCTGTTTATGTTTTTTATGTCCAGGTGATACTATTGTGCAGGTTGGTGATATGAGTAGAACGTTGTACATAGTAAGAAGAGGACATGCGGAAGTATTGTCTGCTGATAGGAGCTGCGTTGTTGCAACCTGTGGGCCAGGAGGTTATTTTGGAGAAGTGAGCTCTAACTCCTCCTAAGCATTTGACTTCTGAACTTTGCTCCGATTTTTGCCCTTTGCTGTGATCCCTGAACTTTACTTTGACCCTTTAGATATCTTCAATACATACTTCTCGATGATTTTTATGATTAAATTGACCCCACAAGGCTTACTTTAACCATGAACCTTGTATTGATTCTTGACCTTTACTCACTTTTGTTAATACTTTTTATTTGGTCGACTTCAATTCCTATACAATGCCTTGTATTTATAACTGAGCTCATATTTTCATTTATCTATTGGAAAGGTTGGGTTTTTTTATGGTGAAAGCCGACCATCAGATGTACGCGCGAAGACATATTGCGAAACTGTTATGATATCAAAAGCCGACCTGGACAAGGTCCTCGTTTGTTTCCCAGTCATTGCAAAGTAAGTAGTCTTGAGTAGTAGCATTTTTACACAATGCCTGCATTTTGACCCTTTTGTATAGCAGACGATGCGTAGTATTTGAAGTCATTGTTTAAATGCAAACGAAAGCAGTATGCAGGTATATCGTAAGTCCTCGAATAAGCGTCCGGGCGCGTATTTAATTTTTTAGTCTCAAACGGTCTCAAGTGCTTATTCGAGCGGGATGCTTATTTGATTTTCCGAATGTGGAAGCAATTCAAGCAAACACGTAAAAGAAAAAAGTATATTCTCCCATATCAAAACAGCATTTTTTTAAAATGACATAATTTCTAAATCTTTGTTCCCCTCCGTCCTCGTCAATCAGAAAACAAGAAAGCTACAGAAAACGTTGCTGTTTATTTGTATTCTTTTTTGCTAACTGCCTTCATTGGCTGCAATTCTCATTGACTCGAACTCTTTCCTTCCCCCCTCTGTATTTGACGAAATACATCGTACGTCAAGACATTTTTGTTGTGCTTTAATTTATGAGAATTTACTGTCGAATTCTGTTTCATAGAATGCTTTATATGGGTTATGACTCGTTGCACTGATGTTTCAGGCAATTGCAGAACATCGTAGATAACATAGCAGTGCTGAAGCGTCTCAAGTCGACCGCACACGAAGAGGCCAAGAGATCACATCATATAGAACAAGAGAAGATCTTGCTTAACAGCAAAAGCCACAGTGGTAGCATTAGTAGTACAGAAAACGCCACTGCGTCAAAAAGAAACAGGCTTGGTCAGTGGAAACTTGGCAAGATCAATCCATTGTACAACCATGGCCTGAGGAAAATATCTCTGCCCAACAAACTGACTGCATTCAGCAATGATAAGACGTAAGCGAAGTTTATACTAAATTTATATATAGCCTGTATACAGTAAAAGCCAGCACACATGAACCAATAGATTAAGAATCTCCAGGATAATGTTTTTGCCCAATATAACAGAAGAAACAATAGCCTATCGTGTTTGAAAGATACGCTGCATGAAAATTCTGTAGGCTCTGTTATGCCTCTTTTTACTTCAGCTTTGTATATGGGTCTGTCTTCCATATGACCTTAATTTTTTCTGTAACCGGTCATTATGCGGGATACCATTTAACGCGCGGATGCAATCCTGTTTCAGTTCGACTCCGGAATACAGACAACACAGAAGGATGATCCTCGAGAGAGAAGAGCAAAGAGAATACTACAATGAACTCAATGTTTTCATGAAGTTGTTATCCATGATTTTGATGAGGTGAGAATTTTTCCTTGCTCTTCATTGCTGTTCCAGTAGGAGTAATTCTAATCCTGATGTAATACAGAGTTAAACTTCAACACTGTTGTTTTTTATTGCCTACAGGCGAACCATATCACCAGATAGTGGCTTCTTCAGGGCTTGGATATTCTTAACTGTGTCACTGGCCTATGTCTATCTACTTCTTGTTGGACTATCGATGACTTTTTTGCACGCTGAACACGGTGTTGAAGTTATCGAGGGCATGTTTGATGTCTTCTTCTTCATCGACATGTAAGTCTATTGAAGTCATATCCCGCAATGAAATTGCGCTCTGCACTTGTTGGCGGCAGAGAATGGTATATTTTGCTCAGAGGTGACTGCTACAAGACTTCACTTGTATTTCATCTTGTTTTGCTTTTTTCCAGCTATGTAAAGCTTCATGTATGCTTTTACAACGATGAAGGCATACTTGTATCACACTCAATGAAAACAGCAGAGAACTATCTCAGGTGATTTCTCTTTCAGCAATCTGAGCATGGAGGCTATTACATATTTGCTTGTTGGATGCCATTTGTTAAAAGTTCACATATTAACCATATCTTTTCGTTCTACTTTTTAATTTTACTACCATCCAGTGCCGATAACTAGAACACTCGGCCACTCAAACTGTCTTTGCATCTGAACCTTGCCTGGTACATTATTGCCCGGTTCGGGCCCCCGGTATCCGAACGTTTGCTAATATATGCATTTTTGTTCGCTCCCTCAACGATTTGATTTACAAAGACTCGAGATTCCATAATCGTAAGAGTCAAGAATAAGTATTTTTTATAGCCACTTGGAAAGATACAATATAAGATACGTTTTCTTTTAGGACGAATTTTCTTTTTGACTTCTTGGCAGTGATTCCGTTCAATCGAGTGATACATGACCATTCATCAGGCAAATGATTTTATATACTTGCTTGACCCCCTATCTACTGCTCGTCATTTCATCCTACTGCAATTGAATGTGGTTTACAAGGAGCGTACGTGGTTGACAAATTTCGTTTTGTTCTTTCTACAGGAATCACATATTTTGGGAAAATTAACAGAATACTTCACGTTATCAAAGTTGTAAGTCATTACTAAAGAAATTTAATAAAACTTAACTCGTATAAATCAAAAGATTTTGAAAGAGAATCTCAACAGAACTGCTACTTATCCAAGTAACGAGTTTCTCAGTATGGGGCGAACTACATATTTTGTCCTTTATATGCTGTTTCATTGTACAATTCACCCTGGGATTTACAAGCTGCCAATATAACAAGTGTTTTGCTTCCCTTCACGCTTTGTTATGTATATTGCCTGATGCTTTAAATTGAGTTATTTTTTGAATTGTGTGAATTGTTGGCATCATTTTCGGTTGCAGGTCCAATTCTTTTCATTCTTTCAATTGGAAATCGGACAGCACATAAACATTATAAGGTGTGATATTGTTCTACATGATTATTGCATTGCATTTAAGCCTCAACAAGTCGGCAACTTAATTTTGATTTTTCGTATATTTTCCAACTTGTTTCCCTTTCTGATTCCGTTTCCCATTCAAGCTCTAAACTCCATATCAGGCCTCGTCTGCCAATCCAATTCTATGTGTCGTGGGGTGTTTCTTTTTTAATCCACCCCAGAGCTGGGGACGGTAGCCAGAAGTTCGGTAGGCGATGTCTCGCTTGCGATGGTGCTGATTTTTGCGGTGCGGTACGGCTGACCCGTACCAGTTGTCTTCTCTTCAACTCTCCGAGGTTGACAGACTGCTTACTGACTCTAACTCTAACTCTAACTGAACTCAACTCCTTTACTCTATTTGTGTTCACAATAATAATCAAAACAAGCGTGGTGACATGGTGCCCAATTCTTGTGCACCTGGGACCCTAGTGTGGATTGGCATGCGCCTTCACACTTTCAAGCGGGTGCACCAGCCAACCACGCTCATACTTAACAATACTGCAAACAAATACGTGTAAAATACAAGATAACAATTGTAGTTAGACAACGACCCACACAACATATGCTTATCGAAAATTGCTCCAATATTCAGGCTGAGCTGTGCTCTATATGTGCTACTTAGTTTGACATTGCCATTGTCCCTAATAGGAACAACCGTGGTAACTGCACCCGTAGTATAACCATGACACTTGGTGAGAGGAAGATTTTGCATACATGTTGCAATGCAGTGAATAACGCCCTGGGCTTTTATTTAATCACTTTACATACACATTCAGTAGTGGAGACGTTTAAGAGAAGAGGGGCGTTTATTCAGTGTGTATTCGTGTTGCTGAATACTGTGATTGTCATTGTGTTTTAGGCCCATTGCAATGAACAGTTATA
Organism: Sanderia malayensis; assembly: GCA_013076295.1. Classification (NCBI taxonomy): domain Eukaryota; kingdom Metazoa; phylum Cnidaria; class Scyphozoa; order Semaeostomeae; family Pelagiidae; genus Sanderia; species Sanderia malayensis. Next base: position 15,359 of record RQOL01000631.1, on the reverse strand, counting down.
TGTTATTGATGACACATTACTTTGCGTGTGCTTGGTTTCTTGTCGCCTGTCCCGAATTCACTCATCACCACCATGAGTACGATACCCACGAAAACGCCACGTTCGTAGACGCCGCCACTGTTGGTAAAGTGAACGATTTTCATCACAAGCATTTCAAGTGCGGCGTCCACTCCTGGGCCATGAACATCAATACCATTAAGATATGTAAGTCAAAATAATGTCTCGCTTTAGCTACGACAATAGAGTATGGATATAAGGAGCACTGACAAAGATTTGTTGTTTCTCGTTACAGATCACGAGAGCTACGTCAGTCAGTATATCACCTCTATTTACTGGGCAATCAGTACCCTGTGTTCTGTAGGATATGGGGATATTCATGCTTACATGTCAATGGAGGTAACCTTTCTCCTTTTCAACCTCGTTAAGTCTTTATTTACTGTTCTCGTTAGATGCGCCATTTTTGTTGTTTGTTTTGAGCTTTGTAGTGTGCATTTCCATCTTGTCGTTTTAATGCGCCTCTTTAAAAGTCTTTGAACCTGTCTTTTTTGAGTTTTTTCTTTTGAATGTCTCTCCATTGAAGCTGTTTTTAGCCTGTATCTGTTGCATTTGTTTCTAACCTGTCTCTAATGAATTTATATCCAAGCTGTCTCTATTGCATTTTATTCAACTTGTCTATTGGACTAGTCTTGAAACTGTCTTAATTGCATTTGTATTTAAACTGTTTCCATTGCATTTGTCTCCAAGCTGTATCTATTGCATTTGTTTCTGACCTGTTTTCATTGAATCAATCTTTGCTGCCCTCAGGATCTTTCTTTTGAAGCCATCTCTAAGTTATTTCTATCCAAACTATTAGTTATTTCCAAGTTATTTCTTGCAGCAATGTTATCATACCTAATGCTCTTTTTAAATATATTATGAACTGCTTTTATTGTTATTCTTCGAGTTATGCCTAGCCTGCATGGAGCCTCAAACTCTTCAGACGAGCAGTTGATTGGCTGCTAGACAATAAACAAACTAAAAATAAACAGGATTACAATTTTTCAATACGAGGCTCGTACATCTTTTGTTCATTGATTTGCAACTGCAGTTTTCTTATGTCAAGAGTTTGAGGCTGCACGCAGGCTAGTTATGTCCAATCCTATTCCCACTGAAAACGATTTCTAAAGTAAACCTTTAAGACACTTTGCTCTATGGTTGAATGAATAATGATAATTGTTAAACTCTTGCAGAGAGTTCTCGCATGTGTGTGCATGATAGTTGGTGTGATCACCTTCGGCTACATAATAACTGTGGCACTTGCCTATCAATCAACACCTGATTCTCGTAAGTCTGTCTACTTGGAAAGGCTGCAAGGAATCGAACGATTTCTCTTGGTAAGTTCATTTTTCAACACCCATTTGTTTCCTATTCCATGTGTTCCATATTTCATCTGCTCAGTGTATTGCTTGCATAGGTGGTGTAGCGTAAAACACTTCTCGTTCATACTTTTTGAACGGATTCATACTTGTGTAAAAGTCAAGTCAAAGAGAGAAGGAAGATATCACTACTTTAGTTTTGTTGAGATGGTAAAAACTTCAGAGTTAGAAATGATTTTATTTGTCATATGCTTGTAGTTTTTCCCATTTTCAGGACCAAGAAATTAGCCTCTGCTTACAACAGAGAGTTTTGAAGTGAGTTGAAGCCAGTGTTGAAAGTAGTCTTTGTTTTGTCTAGCTGATTTGAAGTCAAAATTGCTTAGTTGTAGTAGAATATTTGTATTACATGGAATGGTTTACGAATGTGTGAGCTACTTGGCGATGAATTATAGGTTTAACTCTGTTTATCTGTTTATTTCGTAGTGGAAGGGGTATTCAGAGGTTATAGTTTAGAGAATTAAAGCAGTATTTTATCTTAGTGATGGCTTTCTTTTAATATCTCAGGAAATGCAAAACATTCTTTTTTAGCCATTATAAATATGTTTGGCAGAAGACATTAGGCGTTGATATGAAGAACCTTTTTGAAGGATTACCAACAGCAATTCAAGGGAAGATTTGCCTATCTCTATATCAATCTTATCTAACATCTGTAAGTATTAACCTATTCCTATAATTATTCATCTACTCTCGTGCCCTTCTTTTTCTTTGCCTATCCTCTACTTGCCTGATTTGCTTCTCGGTATCCTTTCTTTTTTTTCATTCCCTTACTTTACTTCTTTTTCTTTTCATTTTTTTGATTATTTACTTTTCTTTTTTATTTATTTATATTGCATTTTCATTCTTTACTTCCTTTGTCCATTTTACTCAACCTTTCAGCTCTTTAATTTATTTTCAACTGGTCTTTTAGGTACCTTTATTTCAAGGATTGGAGGTTGGCTTCATCAAGATGCTGTCACTCGTCATCAAGCCATTGTATATCATAAAGCATGAATACATTGTCAAGAAAGGCGACATAGCTCAAGAAGTAAGTGTTACCATCTGGCAAATTTCTTCCTTGTATGAACAGTAGAATAACCCTTATGTAAAAAATGATTCCTTAAACAACAAACTATGCATCTATTTTCTTTGAACTCTTGCACAGTTTGCTATTGCCGTAATTAAAACGCTCTGGGGAGCATATAAATTTAAGTTATAGAGGATTTGTTCTTTTTAGTGACCTTTGAAGGTATTTTTGAAAAATTTCGCTCAAATTAGATAAAGTTTGAATCACATGATTTTCAAACTTTGACTAAATTTGAAATCAGATTTGACTTAAAGAAATTAAGTCAAGCAACTTTTTTTTTTTTTTCAAATACGTCATACCTTTTAATAAGGAATACTCGAGTGAACCTTCAATTTAGCGTTGTTTTTGTTTCCTTTCAGGCACGGTTAATCCAGGTGCCACGTAAAAATCCGAGTGGCTAAGTCTCTATTATTTTAATTTTGCAATAATTGATCAATATTTCTAGATATACTTTATCAAGCATGGTGCGGCTGGAATAGTTTCTGAAGAATCCACTCCTCGTGTTCTGAGCAGATTGAGTGCCGGGTGTTTTTTTGGTGAAGTTAGTGTTATTTGCAGCTCTCCAGTCCAAGTATCGATAAGGTTTATGTGCTTTATTTTTGCTGTTGGTAATTTTTCTAATCGTAGCTATATCTTATAATTTGAAGTATTGTGTTCTCCCAGCACATCTTTTTTATTGATATTATTTATCTTCACTCTTTCTTACTTTTATCTTCTTTTATCAGCTTTATCTAGACTCCGTAGTTTGATCTGATGGCATGCAATCTTGTCTTTTCCTGTTTGTTTTTGTCTGAGCTGTCTATCTTTATCTGCTTTTGTCTGATCTATTTACCCTATTTTTGTTTTCAGAGCTTTGACAAACACAGAACTCCTGATTTTAAGTAAAAAGGATCTGGAGAACGTTCTGGACAATTTCCCAAAATTCAAAACAGAGATATTTACAAGGGCAAAACGAATGCAAAGCAATATCAAGGAAGAAGATGAAGAAAGTGGCGGTAGCTCTGAAGGCCTTGGTAATCACAATAATTGTGATAAACGTAGTGATGTTGGAAATGAGGAAGACGATACTTGCTCACAACAAGAGGGAGATCATGTAAGGTTTTTGCTATTTTTGTTTGATTTTTAGATATTCAAAATATCAAGAATTTGATTTTATCAAGCCACCATCTTTATGTACGAAAATCTCAAAGAGCATTGTTTCAGAGTGATGATAATTTGGTTTGGTTGGATTTAGTTTAGTTTGAGTTGCATTTCGTTGATATTTTCTTAATCTGCGTTGTTTTCTAGTTTTCTTTGAAAAGAATTGACGGTGTCCTATGTTAATTGTTCCGAGTAAGAATAGGTACCCTATAAGCTGCTGATATATCGCGTGATCACCTGTGTCTAGTGGTAGTTGGGAAATCTTTCCCATTGTTATAATTCATGTATATTCTTGTTGAGGTTTGGTATGTTATTGGTGCATACTAATGATATTCCACGCTCTTCTGGGATTTAAACAGATCGTGCAAATTAACTAGCAATTTGGCTTGTAAATAATTTATTCATCGTATTTGCATGCGTAGGAATCGCCTTGCCTTCCTCAAATGATCACTCGGAAAACGACAGACCTCGAGATGAATAACGAAAGCACTGACGAACCACGGTGCTCATCTGAAGATGGCCAAACTGCTTTTCAATCACTCGCCACATCGCCACATATTTACATGTTTGAAATCGGTAATGGTACCAATGAAATGCCAATGAATGGCAACAGTGCTGGATGTAGAACGACGAGGAATCAGCAACGATTTTTGGGTGCAGCATACCATAGAGTGAATAGGTGGAGGCGATTTGCTATCGGTGAAGACAGTCGCGTGAGATACATCAGACAGGTGAACTGTGTTGCGATATTCATGACATACCTGACCATTACCTACACGGTAAGATTTTACGTATATCTACTGCTTCTTTTTGTATTCGTATTGCGTTTCGGAGCACTCTCTCTTCCTTTATCGCCATCACTTTGGATGGTGTTCGCATAGTAGTACTTTGCCATTTGTGATTGATAAACACGGGTAGAAAATACATCTGGCAAACAGTTTCTTTCAAATCTGCCAACACGAGTGGGAGGAGGATAACATTATGACCTCAATCTGTATGACGAATTTATCATACATAATACCGTCTCTACATTTATCAAAACAGTGGTGATATCTAAAACAATTAACAAGGAGAGCTCCAAAAGCAACACCACCAGAGTAGGTGTGGTTCCTTGTGACCAGGCCCATATTTTCATTGGCGCAAATATGAAAACCAATGCTCACACAAACCAAACCAGACCAAACAATGGTTTATAAGCCTCAGGAATAGAAAATTAACATCTGGCATGCAACTGACATCAGAATCTTTACCAATGAGGCCTTTAAACTTTAACTTCTGGATAACAGGAAATCCCCTCAATTTCAGCATGTATTTTAACAAGGGGGGCTCCGCTCCGCTGCGCCCCCCTAGAAATCACCACTGTTTATCAATATATACCAACCACGGTTTTTTCTTGCATTTTAAGAATATGGGTGTCCTATTATACAAGGTGGGCCAAAAACGTTACCTCTCTCCCTAAAGGCCGGCTCAGAGCATCATATTCACATCAACTTTGCATTAACTTCATTTCACATCTTCTATGTGATCACACAATGTGATCGGGTAAACGACCTTCTCAATTGCTTGAAAGTGAACAATTTAGTAGGCATTAATCCTTTGCCTGTTAATTGGACCTCGCAGATTTTTCATTTTACCAGCGATTAAATAGAAAATTTATGATGGCCAATTAACTTTGGCGTATTCACAACCTCAAACAACTTGTGAAGATTATAAATAGAATCACCAGAAGCTTCATTTTCAAAAGAAAGACAAGATCTAAATTTTCCTTTCTTAATACTATATATTCTATATATTCGACTACATTCTATATATTCTATATATTCGACTACTCTCTGATGATGACTACTCGTTCGTGTAGTCGAATATATAGAATATATAGTATTAAGAAAGGAAAATTTAGATCTTGTCTTTCTTTTGAAAATGAAGCTTCTGGTGATTCTATTTATAATCAAGCTTTTTGCCCGAATTAATATATTTAACTTGTGAAGATGGTTTACACCAGCACATTGTGTGATCACCTAAAAAATGTGAAGTCAATTTGACCTGAATATGTTCGTGTGAGCCCACCTTAACTAAGTCATATATTAAAAATCTGTTTTAACAGAAATTACACGGAAATGTATGCCAATATTCAACTTAATTGCCATATTGCAAATTAATGCTAGAATTGTAATTTTTACTTTTTCAGGCTGCATTTCAACACCATTCCAATTATTTATTTGCGTTCAACTACCTCTGCGAGGCCTCATTCTTTCTGCAGGTAACTGCTGCTTGAAGCAAATACCTTTTTATACCAAACATATTTCTATTTGTGTTTAGTTATAACGATTCACTAAGCATCCATGTTTTTTGGTTGTCTTCTTCCACATTTCTTGTATTCTATATCTCTTCATTCAAATATGCTATTGCAAATCCATTGAGATTCCACTCACACACTACCCATTTTTGCTTCTTAGATATATCTAAATTTTCACATGACTTACTCTACGGATGATGGCGAGACAGTCGACGACTACGACCAAATATTCAATCATTACTTCAAAGGCGAATTCCGTTTCGACATCATTGCGAATTTTCCACTGGAGATTCTGGCCCTAGTTTTTCCGAGTCACCTGAGGCTGACGGCTTTCTCCTACCTGCGTTTGATTCATTTGTTGAGAGTTGTTCGAGTTGTTCAAATCTACAACGAATGGGTGAAGGAGCTGACCATCAAGTAAATCAGTGTGACTTTCTTTGCTCTATGGGTCTTTGTGAAATTTTGGTTGGAACCAAACAATTATCTGCTTAACTAACACCATTCACCATACCCATTCCTTCCATTTCAAACACCCCGCCCCCATTCCTGGGGACTCGAACTCGTGCACTCAGAATCCACGTGGACTCGAATCCGTTGATTTGAACAATTATGCTAAGCATGGTCACTTTGCTGAAATTGAAAGTATTGGTACACTACAAACCCTCGACAGAGAGTAGAATTAGATAACATTTTCCAATTTTGCAGCAGATATTTTTTAAATTCTGAAATTTCTGGCCCATTTCCGATGCTTTCAATTAAACTATGTTCTGTTATTTCATTTAGTATTTTGGCGCTAACATTGACGAAGAACCTCATCTGTGTCTCCTTGTATGTGCACTCGTTTGCTTGCATCTGGTACATAGTAGCATGCCCGTCAGAATGCATTGTTTCGAGCTGGGTTGCAGATATAGGTATGCTGTTAATGCCGTATATTTACAGCAAATTATGTTGTCACATTGCTTCACCGAAATTTGGGTGAAGGGTTCTGCATTGGGGTAGACGTGCAATGATGTATCGTTGGATTCAGAGTTTTTCCAAAGCAGCCATTGTAAGTGAGTGTCATCGATCGTGTTTCTTCTTTATTTCAGGAGGGGATGTCACAAAAATACCACTGTTCAGCCTATACGCCGACAGCTTTTATTGGGCGGTAGCTACAATGACGTCAACTGGTTATGGGGATATCCATGCTAATAATACCATTGAGATGAGTGAGTATGTGCTCTGCTTAGCTCTGCTTTTGCCATGTCTTGTCTTCTTTGCTTGCTTTGCTTAGCTTAGCTTTTCTTTGCTTTTCTTTCCTACTTAGAGTTGATTCTTGTTTTCTGTAAATCTCTGATTCTTCAAAATAGATATAATAAATGTCTCCTTTCTACCTGTAGTATTTGCATCTATTGTTATTATATCTGGTAAAGTAATATTTGGCTTCGTTCTTGGCACAATTACATCTTCATTGGCGAATATTGAAGCTCATCGAGTTGAATTTGAAGACAAGCTCACTGTCGTTCAGGTATATTTCCGGTATATTTCTCATTCTCTTTTCTCATCAGTCATATGTTGCTTGATTTATTTTTTCTTATTATCTTTTAACGTGACTAGCGTTTTTCAATCTCTTCATTGTTTCCAGGCTCATATGCGCAGTCAGAGTATCTCAGTTGCTCTTCAAAAGCGTGTTGTTGATTTCTTCCGATATAATTGGGTGAAAAACAAGTAGGAAATTTTATCTTCTGGCAATAGAGACCATTAAAATGATGTGTTGTATATCTTTTTACCGTTCCCTTTAAAGTATAGCTTATTATTTCATTGCTCTGTTTTCCCGCTTTCAATTTGCCTTCTCTTGTCCCCTTTCTTTCTGTTTTATTCTACTGTTTATCTTTATTTTGGTGTTTTTTATTTGTTTCTTCATTATGTCCATTCTTTATTCTTTTCTATTCAAGCCTCATTCTTTATGCATTGGTACTCTATACGTTTTATTCGTAATTCGTTTTCAATTCCATTTTTATCTCCTTCCCCTTTATTTTTTAAGCTTTTTGTTTTTGCGTCAATCGACATCTCAATTCGTTTGCCCTTGCTGTTCTTTCTGCATTCAACATCGAATGTACTCACAGTTACCCTGATGTCTTCTTTCTACAGAGGTTTGCCAGTTGCATCTTTGCTGAACGATTTGCCATATTGTTTGCACGCTGAAATTTGCTACACTCTCATCGGTGATATTATCAGTCAAGTGCCGATGTTTGAAAACTGTGGAATGCCATTCCGAAGATTGATGTGCACCAGGGCACAGTTTTGTCACTTCTATCCAGGTGAATTTGTCACTAATGATGGTGACATTGGACAAGGCATGTACATCATTAGAAAAGGGAAGGTAAGTCAATAACATGTATTCTCTATCTGAGTAAGTACGTGAGTAAATCGAAAGTCAATTAGCATTTAGAAATGGGTGAATAATACAAATGAGAGAAAAATGTTTTATGCAAGGAAGGTGGAAATGATGGGAAGATGTGAAACTAAATTGAAATAAGTACAGATAAAGAATGGAGACACAGAGATTAAAAGAGTAAATAATAGAATAAAGAGTAGAACTGGTCAATTTTAAAGAATAGTAATAAGTAAGGAATAAAGAAAAGAAATTGGTGAAAAGTGGGGAATAGAGAATAGAAAGAATTAATTAATTAATGACAGAGATAAATAAAAATAATAAAGTATAAAAGTTCTTGTGTAGAAAAGCTGCTATGTTAGACTTTGTTTTGATTATATTAAAATGCACACTTTTTCATAATAATATCGTCTACAAGAATATTAAAGCTTAAAATTGCCAACAAACAAAGGAAATTTGAGAATACACGTTTTTTTTATAAGAAAGTATTTTTTCAGCCCAGCTCTCAAACGTTCTTAGCTATTTCCGAATTTCAGTACTAAAATTTTCTTAAGACTAATAATTTGACCAGTTTTGTGTTACTGTGCATGCGCGAGAAGGCTTCGTTTTTATTCACCAAACTAGAGTTTCCTTTTCGCACCCAAACTGAAATTTGCCTGGTAGGGTAATTTTCGTTTGAAAACACGAGAATTTAAATGTTTCAACTTTCTTATGTTTTACAAACCCAGTACTGAACTTTCATAACTTTTTTACGAGCCGAGCCCTACTTTCTTATAAAACAGCTTTCTTATAAAAAACGTGTAGCAAATTAAAAACATTGTGTACAATGCGTCGGCCAATGATCATTGAAGAGAAGCTACATCATAGTTTATTATAGCGACATACTCTGATGTCAGTTTCCATCATTCGGTTAGAAAGAAAGAAACGCTAGAGTGCGAACGAGTACTGAATCTCAAATAAAGATTTAAATCTTCATAGTATCATGGTCGGTGCAAAATATCAAAGTTTTCCCTGGATCGAGTTTATTATTACTATTTCTAGAAGACCATATTTTGTAGTGTTGTAAACAATTGTCTTCTACGTCAAAAGGGACGAAACTGAAATGTTAGCAACATAGGTGTAATGGCAGGGGTATTAATTTCAACTTGAGCGATGATAATATTCACGTATTTTACATTTCAATCAAGATCAGCAGATAATGCTCCAACCTCTGTTGTATCCATGAGTCAATAAGGGTGCGTGCTCTGGTGTTTCTTATTTCCTATCTCTATGGGTCCCAATCCGACACTGATAAGTAAGCGAATCTTTCGTGACACATTGACACAATCACATTGCACACAAAACAGGTTGAAAGCGTATCGAAGACGAAATCAGGAGAACTGGAGACCATTCGATACTACAGTGATGGAGACTTCTTCGGAGAGGACAACGTGATTTTCCAGCGACCTTGTGCAGAGACGATAAAGACTGTGACACACGCTGACCTATTCTTATTTACCATATCAGACATTCGGTCAGTGCTGCAAACATTTCGAGAAGAGGCAATTGTTATAGACCAGAATACACGCAGGCTAAAACGATTGTCTGTTATCGAGGAAGAAATGTAATGTTTCATTGTAATAAACTGAACCAGGCTAATATACTGTATAAAATTCTCCTTTGCCACTGTATCTGTAAAATACTGAAATGTATTTATTTGTAATTATTTGTAATCCTTCTTTATATGGCTTGTATATACATGCGTATGAATCGAAGTAACGATAACATGTGATGAGAAAAAATGAAAATTGTTGTAAAGGAAGGAATATGTTTTTTTATTTGTTTATAATAATGCAGAAAGAATAAGATGGATAAGTAAAATATCTGTTATCTTGAAAATATGGTCTTGGTAACTGGGTATCAAAAGTATAGCAGTCTGCCACTGTTTGCCATATGTGGATGTCGTTGCCAAATAGATGTAGATTTAAATCTCCCATTCAAGTAAGAACAATGGCTCATATGGAGAGATTTAACGATGCAGCCATTGTGAAAAACATCCTTATGTAATCAAGCAAATTTCATTTTGTTTTGGAGCAGCTGTCAGAGTCAAATATTTTCGTTCACTTCTCATTCCTGGGGCTCGTGATACTGAGGGTCCGGACACTCAGATTTGACTCCACGGCTCACCCATGGGTGCAGTTGACATCCGCTATCCAGACTCTTCGCCTCGCCATCTTGAATCAAACATTTGTCCTCTCGAAGCATATTCTCTTTCCCAGGGGATGGCTTCAGGGAAAAAATTGAGGGGTGATCAAGGAAGTTTTGTATTTCAGTGCAGTAAATTTGTTCATTGCATTTCGATGAATTACACTGGACAACGTAGTTTGAATTTGAAACACAAAGTTAGTTAATATTATAATTAAGAGTACCAGAGCAGAATGGTCTTTCGCAATGTCTTTATTCGTTTCACACGTAAGGTGAGAAGAACCGGTGCGTTTTGCCTTGGGACATGTATATGTGAGCGGCTATTACTAAAAGCGGGAACGGGGAACGACCGGGGAACGGAATAACCTGGGAACGACCGGGGAACGGTCGGGAACCGTCGGGGAACGGTCGGGGAACGGAAGTATGAAACCGTTTGAAATTTACAAGTTTTACACGTTTATAAAACGTTATACGAAACGTTTACCTATCATAACTGTAAATAAAATCTACAGTCTTAATAGGTAAACAAGGTAAACTTTATAGTTTTAATATGTAAACAACGAAAGACCAGATGCATTTGTGAATGTGAATATCGCCCGCTTTGATGACTTCCGATTCGCTGTTGTATCATCACTCCGTCCAATGCGAGCTGTCAACGATGTCAGTTCAAAACCAATAATTTAGTGTCAGGGGTAGACTGTAATTCAGAATTAATGACTCGTGTAACCAATAACATATAATGAAAAAATATACTATGCCCCATGAAACAAACTCGAAGAATGAAATAACAAGAAATACACTTAAAACAGAGAATATACAGAATTCAATATATAAGAAATATATATAGAACACGTTCTAACTCTACATATCACAACGATTGTAAGTGAGTGGAAGGAAATAACGTGTTACAAAACATATGAAATATCATATCACGTGATTGTCCGTTGGTGATAATAGACAACAGCAATTAACAATGACGGGGAGAAACTCGATCCTTGACATAATAACTTTGGCACAACAATGTCAACGTCATGTAAGCGCTTTCGGCTGTCTTTATTGGAGCATTTTGGGAATGGTGTGAATCGGAACAGGGTGTAATTGTTGATCCAGTCTAATAGACCACCCGAGTCAGAACACGAGTGAACACGAGTGAACACGAATGAACACGAATGAACACGAGCCATTAGGCAGGGAACACGAATGAACACGAGCCATCCGGTTGAGAACACGAATGAACACGAGCCATTAGATGGGGAACACGAGTGAACACGAGTCATTAGATGGAGAACACGAGTGAACACAAGTCATCCGGTTGAGAACACGAGTGAACACGAGCCATTAGATAGGGAACACGAGATATTAGATGGGGAACACGAGTGATCGCTTGAAATAAGGGTGTGTAGCAATAATACTGAACAACCAATGAGAAACTAGAACAACAGCAAACGGCTTTGAACATCTATTGAACGTTAGATTTGTATAGGTTGACTATACATATCTAATCTAACGTTCAATAAACTTTGAGAATTTTTAATACAACTTAACAACTCTTCAACATAGCATACTCTTAACGTATTTACTCGAGTGAGCGCCGCAGTGTTCATTTAATTTCGAGTAACTACTTTTGATGCGGCGCTTATTCGGGGGTGGCGCTTGTCATTTTTTTAAGGCCTACTGCAATCAAAAAAAGTGATATGTTTTTTTGCATTTTTTGGTAAGCCTATTCGAACTGATCATTAAACCGTTTTCAAAATGAAAATTGATCGAATAGAACTGTTTTTACAAGCCCGCAAAGTCGTCGATTTTGCCATTTCAACTGCGACAGCCGTGACGTCATAGCCATGACACATTTAAAGTTTTTGTATGGAAGAGTATCGTAGCTTTTTACTGTACTCTTTATAGCTCAACAAATAGCTCATAAATTAAAAATTTTATCCTAAGGCATAAATATTAAGGTGTTTTCACAAATTTTAAAATTTTTGTCATAATTTTAGAAAACGGTCTAAGGGGAATAATTGGGGTCTGAATTGGGGCAGTTTTGGACGTGACGTCAAACTGCGGGAGGGCGATCAGCCGCGGCGGAGAGCGGAAGCAGACAGAGGGGATGATCATTATCGATGTTGTATTTCACTTGCTGTATTTGTATTTCACTTGCTCGATGTTGTATTTCACTTGCTCCAAGTCTCTCTCTTATATGTCAGAGTGAATTCTCTGACATATCTCTCTCCTTCCTTTTCCTTTTCTTCTTTCCCTTTTTTTCTTTTTCCCTCCCTTAGGTTTGTTTTGTTTTATCGAGAGATGACATATAAGAGAGAGACTTGGAGCAAGTCCATATTTCACTTGACTGAGTCGCATATATGTGAGACAACAAAGATATGTTTTGAGAATCTACATGGACTATTTATGCTCAGAGTTGGCTTTTTAAGATAGGTCTTTAATAGGGTTTGCAGTAGGCCTTTAATATAACAAGGCAGTTTTAAACAATCTTTTAGTAGTAAAGTATACAAGTTTTTGAAACACTTAAGTGTGTTTTGATACAAGAAAATAAATTTCCGAGGTGGCGCCGCATTTCCAAAAGATAACTGCGGAGCTCATACTGGGGCGGCGCTCACTCAAATAAATACGGTAATGGCAATATATAATTATCCAAACCTACGTAAAACGTTTCCAGAGCTTAAAGTTACAAGAACAATTCCTCTCACCCACCCTCTTTTCTTCATTGCTTTTTATTTGCATTAACAAGAATGTTCTTTTTAAATATAATAAGATTACTGAAGCACATTGGACAATGGAAGCTTAGGGATAACGATGGAAAAATATCGAGGCTCAGTTTAGGTATTCTTATAGAAATAGTGAGTAATGACTCGTGTTCACTCGTGTTCCCCATCTAATGATTCGTGTTCACTCGTGTTCTCAACCGGATGGCTGGTGTTCATTCGTGTTCTCAACCGGATGCCTCGTGTTCATTCGTGTTCTCAACCGGATGGCTCGTGTTCATTCGTGTTCATTCGTGTTCACTCGTGTTCACTCGTGTTCTGACTCGTGTGGTCTTTTAGACTAGACCGTAATTGTTTCTCAATTCCTGCCTTTGAATATGACAAAATTATTGGCGGGGCATAAATATTCAAGTAGAAAGGATGCACCATCTTATAACATAGGTACGCGAAGTCTACGCACGTCATCTCTTCCTAGCAAATAGGAACACAACACACACTAACGCCTAGCAGTTACAACAAGTAACATGCTTCCCTAAGTTCCCCTCATTCGAGTTTTGCCACTAGGAGGCCCTTTACATGAGAAATCTCAGCCCGTGTTGAGTTCAACACGGGCTGAGTTCAACTCGGTTGGCTTATTTGGCTATCTTTAAAACACCGAATCCGGAATCCGGAATACGGAATCCGGAATCCGGAATGATAATAATGATAATGATTATTATCATTCAACTCTTCAACATAACTATAAAGATATTTACAAAAAAAGTAAAACTTGCAAGTGCATGCTTCGCCAGCCCATGCTTAAAGGAAGCTATTGTTAGGCTGTGACCTTTGTCCTGACATTGTATCTGATTTCTCTTCTCTGGAATAGTTCAGGCAAAAATACAGGGTTCTGATGATATAATGCCTTGCAAATCTCTATCGTCAGTCTTTGTGAAAATATACAGTATCACCCCGAACTTTGTCATCAAGCAAATCCTTTTTGCTTGTCTCAAAACCATTGTTTTGTAACCCTCTTGTGGTTAATGGATGTCCACCTTTCACCTCTATTAAAATATGTAGCGTTCAAATTATTCACCAGCAAATGTCATTATACCGTGGATGAACAGCTGTCAGTTCAGCTTTTTGCAGTTATTTTGTGGCTGTGGAAAAAAATATTTTGATCTATGGATACGGATGAAGCTTTCAAATTGCAAACATCACTTCAGATCTTTCGTTAATTCTTTACTCCTATCCAGGAGATAAGCTTTGTTCCAATCATAATCATGTAGCTATTACACGTTTTTTATAAGAAACTTGGCTAAAGCTTCACCGGTGAAAGTTTCTTAATTTCAGGGCAATTTTGATACATTTTACCAGTAAAAGTTTCTTTTGGATATTTGAAAAGCGCACGCAGAATCAAAAACATCGGAAAACAAGTAAAAAGTAAGGTTGGGCTGGAAAATCGATTTAGTATAGTTGTTTATCTAACATTAATCAACAAGCATCATATCTACTCCCCTGATATTGATATTACCATGCACAGTGGTATTTCAAACAAGAATAAAAAATCGAAAAGTTTCTTAGTGATTTTTCATTTACCAGTGAAAGTTTCTTAAATTTGTTGGCCTTTTACCAGTGAGTTTCTTATAAAGCGGTTTCTTATATAAAAAAATGTGTGGTGTTACAAGAAAGAATCAATTTTTCTCTACATATAACTAAAGAATACCACACAAAAGGTTAAGAACTAAAAAACTTGGTTACTTAAAAAACTTGGCATTAATTGGCTAATACATTTTGGGTGTCAGCACTTGATATTAAGCATATGCATAGGTTGTTTGTCATATTCGTAATACACTAGTCGGTGGCTCAGTTGGATCCCCAATAAGTTAGCACATTTCAAATATCATCACATGAGGGATGTGTTAAGTGATATTTGGTTGGTAACGCCAAGTTATGATATACGTCTACTTCCTAGCACATCCATTGTGGCCATCGGCATGAATTCTGTATTTATTAGGGGTAACATACTCTAAAATAGCATACCAGATGTGATAAAAAGCAGCGTAATAATTTTTTTGTAAATATCTTTATAGTTATGTTCAATGGTTGAATGATAATAATCATTATTATTATTATCATTCCGGATTCCGGATTCCGGATTCCGTATTCCGGATTCCGTATTCCGGATTCC
>RQOL01000630.1:40000-77004 GCA_013076295.1 Sanderia malayensis | reverse complement strand
AGCCAGCACAGTTCCCAACTCTCGCGCAACATTAACAAAAAGACTTGCATTACAAGTTTAGAAGCAATGGATGTTGGAGGCTCTGGTGATTGCTTCTTTAGAGCAATTTCACATCAGCTATATTCAACACCAGAACATCACAATGAAGTAAGGGCCTGTGGAGTACAATACATAGTTGCTCATCCAGAACTATTCAAAAACTATATAACAGAGAAATCACTGATGCAGTATGCTGATGAGATGTCACATTCTGGTATATGGTGTGATAATATGATCATCCAGGCAGTTTCAAGTGCTTTTAACTGCATAATTACAATAACAGAGTCTGCACAAAATTTTGCTGACGCAACTATTATCTGCCCAGCAATTACAAATGGTTCACCCACCAACGTTCATATTGGGCACATTGATGAAGTTCATTATGTATCTACAAGACTAAAAGAAGAATGTATTGCTCCTTCAGAAAAAAATGATGTAGGTACAGAAAGAAATTGTGATCACAAGCATTTCAATCATAGTAAACCAAAGATCAGTAGTGAGAAAAGAGCATACAATAACGAATATAGGAAACGACAACGGGAATCACCCAAGTTTAGAGAAGAGCAAAACCTCTCACAAAAGAATAGTTATCAAAAAAAGAAATCAAAGCTTCAAAAATCAGTATCTACAAATGTCTCTGACAGACTCCATTCTTTTCTGACAAAACATCATAATATACCACATGAATCAAAAAAGAAGGAACAACATTCTTTCTCAATCCAAGAAGACCTTGTGAAATCTTTTCACAGAGATGTGCAATGTGGACCAGAATACATATGTACATGTTGTGATCAGTTGTGGTTTAGACATTCAGTTGTGTGCTGTATGCTAACAAGTTATGACCTATGTGATATGAGAATTCTTAACTTATGTCTCAATGGAACTAAAAGCGTTTCCAACATTGAATGGATTTGTACTACTTGTCACAACTCCTTGCGTAATAATATTATGCCAGCCTGTGCTAAAGCTAATATCAAGGGCTTTCCTGAAAAACCAGAATGCTTGAATTTGACACCATTGGAGGAGAGACTCATTTCTCCACGTATACCTTTCATGCAAATTAGAGAGTTACCACGAGGTGGGCAGCTCAGCATCCATGGAGGTGTGGTAAATGTTCCTGCAGACATTACCTCAAGTGTCAACAAGCTCCCCAGACTTTTATCAGAGTCACAGACAATACCTGTGAAATTGAAAAGAAAGCTTTCCTATGATCATTATTACAGTTATGAAAGTATCAGACCAAAAAGTGTTTTCAGAGCAGTTCAATATCTTGCAGAAAACAGTGAGTTATTTGCAAGAGAAGGTATTCAAGTGGATAAAAATTGGATTCACAACTTAGATAAAGATGCAACAAATACAGAATGGGCAGAGTTTTGTAATGAACAAAATGGTAACAATTCTTTGCCAGACAATGTTGAGATGAAACCTACCATTCTGCCCAAAAATGATGATTATGATGTAATACATGATGACAGTTACACAGAAGTAGAACCCCACCCTTCTGGTGTTATGGACACTCTTGTAACAGAAGCAGATCTCACACAAAATATAGATTGTGTAATTAATGTAGCACCGGGTGAAGGTAATAAGCCCCTAGGCTTATTTTTGGATAAAGATGCAGAGTTTTTATGCTTTCCCTCCATCTACTGTGGACAATCGAGGCCTACTCAGTATGAAATACCAGTTCATTATAGCACCTTGTGCAAATGGGAGTTGAGAAGTACAGATAGAAGGGTTGCTAATTGCATTCCAAATATCTTTTTTAAACTAAAGAAGCTGCAGATCAAAAGGATAGTAGATACTGCACAAATTTCACTTCGAAAATGCAAGGGCCGAGAAAACAATTATACTGCTGGTGACCTTAAAACAGAAGCTTCCATTTCAAACATCATCAATATTGATGAGGGATTCAGAGTATTGAAAAATCTTAGAGGTTCCCCACCATATTTTGCAAAATGTCAAAAAGATTTATTTGCAATGATAAGGCAGCTAGGTAATCCAACATGGTTCTGCTCATTATCTGCTGCAGAAACAAAATGGTGTCATTTGTTGAAGATTTTAGGTAGATTACTTGATAAAAAGGATTATTCTGATGAGGAAATTAAAGCTATGTCTTGGAAGCAGAAATCAAAACTCATCAAAAGTGACCCAGTAACTTGTGCAAGAATTTTTGAACACATGATTCAAACTTTGATTCACAAATTCCTTAAAAGTGATAAAGCACCTCTGGGTGAAATTGACGACTACTTTTATAGGGTAGAGTTTCAACAACGTGGATCACCACACATTCATGGTCTATTTTGGATAAAGAATTCTCCACAGTATGGCACAGATTCTGACGAAGCCATTGTTCAATTTGTTGACAAGTATGTTATTTGTGCTGATACAGTTCCCAACGAAATGAGTAAAGAACTTGTTAACTTACAAACACACAGGCATGCAAAAACATGCAGAAAGAAAAACAAAGATATTTGCAGATTCAATTTTCCACTCCCACCAATGTCAAAAACAATGATTTTAAAGCCACTTGACAAGGCACAGCTCACAGAAATTGAATCTAATACCATGGAAAATAATGTTAAAAAAATTAATATTTTACTGAAGGATATGGAATTTGGAATTGACATTGACATGGATAGTTTTCTTGAAATTCTATGTATGCCTGAAGAAGAGTACATCAAGACAATTCAATTCACATTGAAGAGACCAACTTTGCTTTTAAAAAGGTCTCCAAGTGAAATACGAATTAATAACTATAACCATAATGTTCTTTGTGCCTGGCAAGCAAACATGGATCTTCAGTTTGTATTAGACCCATATGCCTGTGCTGTCTACATGTTATCATACATTACCAAGGGACACAGGGGCATGAGTAAGCTCTTAGAAGAAGCACAGAAAGAGGCTTCTGACATGCATGGTTCAAATTTACAGAAAAAGGTACGTCACATTGGGAACAAATTTTTGAATTCAGTGGAAATAAGTGCACAAGAAGCTGTTTATCTTGTTATGCAAATGCCCTTAAAAAGATCATCACGTTTTGTTCAATTTATCAACACAGCAGATCCCAACGAAAGATGTTTCTTCTTGAAAAGTATGGAAAAGATAAGAGAACTACCTGATCATTCAACACAAGTAGACACAGATAACATTCTAAAGAAATACCAAAGAAGACCAAAGAAGTTAGATAGTTTATGTCTGGCAGACTTTGTTGCATGGTTTGAGGTTGTTTCTACCAAGCAAAATAACAGTTCAAAAAAATCTGTGGTTGAAGGTGAGCTTTTAGAAAATGATCTCAATGACAGAGATGATGATTACATTGTAAAAGTTCAGGAATTTATGGAAGCAGAAAACACTCACAATCTTCTTGGATGTTTTACTTTACGTAAAAGGTTAAGATGTAAAGTTTTACGATCCATTCGCTTTGATAAAATGAAAGATAAAGAAAACCACTTTAGAGAACAGCTGATGCTTTATTTGCCGTGGAGAAATGAAAAAAAAAGATCTGATTTATGGCTGTGAAACTTTCGAAGAAAAGTTTGAGATGGTGAAAGATATTATCAAGGTAAATTGCCAGCCCTATGAAAAAAACAGTGCAATTCTTCAAAATGTTGCTGAGAATCTTTTATTTGAAGACATCAGTATGAATGCATATGTTGCTCCAAATGCACAACATATTGAAGATCAACATCATGACTTATCTTCTATACCAAGTACATTATATCAATGCTTTGATCCAGGAGCACCTAGCCGAAATCACTATGATTTACTTGATGATATTGGAATTTACCAAAGAACTGAGCCTCAAAGTGTCTTTGAAACACCTCCTGTCAGTGATGTAGATTTCAGAAAACATGTTCGATCACTTAATTCAGAACAAACTGATTTTTTCTATCATGTTCTTAAATCCTTGAAAGAAAATGTTGGCCCATTATTTCTTTTTCTCACTGGTGGTGCTGGAGTTGGCAAAAGCTGGGTGCTCAATATACTTTATGAAGCAGTTAAGAGGCACCTAAACCACAAGCAAGGTGAAAATCCTGATGAACTTAAAGTTTTAAAAGTTGCACCTACTGGTAAGGCTGCATTCCATATTGCTGGTACCACTATACATTCTGCATTTCACATTCCAGCAACTCAAGGCTTTGCTTATCATCCTTTGAATAGTGATAAACTTAATACATATAGGAAAATGTATAGAAAATTGACTATGCTTTTTATCGATGAAGTATCAATGGTTGGAAGTGGTTTGTTTAACTTCATAAATTTGAGATTACAGCAAATTTTTGGAAATTTAACACCTTTTGGTGGCGTAAGTGTCATTGCTGTTGGTGATCTTTTTCAACTTCAGCCTGTCTTTGATAAATGGATCTTTGAGAATATGGCTTCAAACTGCACAGCTTTTGCAACAAATGTATGGATTCAATGTTTCAAAATGTGTGAGCTATCTATCATAATGAGACAGAAGGATGACAAAAAGTTTGCAGAGCTTCTAAATCGTTTACGTGAAGGTAGTCAAACTATTCAAGATATTAATACCCTTAAGGGAAGAGAATTACCAACACTTGCAGCTGCTATGAAAATCCCCAATGAAGCAACTCGCTTGTATACCACAAATGCATCTGTCATTGCATATAATGATTCTGTCTACCACAACAGTGTCAGTCATAAAGTCATTGTTAAAGCCATAGATGTTGCAATTGGGGATATGAAAGATGAAATTAAGATAAAGTTAATTTCCAGGATTCCTAATGACCCAAAGAAGACAATGGGTCTACACTCTGATTTGTTGCTTCATGTTGATGGGAAATATGATTTGACCTCAAATATTGACATTGAAGATGGTCTCACAAATGGTGCAGACTGTATCATTAAATTTATTGATTATCGTGTTGAACATTCTAACAGACCAAGTATAGTTTGGGTGCAATTTTCTCAGGTAAACATAGGTTCAAAACGCAGATCTGAATATAGGCACTTATCAACTTCAAAAACAAATCCTTCTTGGACACCAATTTTTGAAATCAAAATGCAATTTGTTATTTTTAAAAACAAGCACATTCAGTTCATGCGCCGCCAGTTCCCATTGAGACAAGGTAATTCAAAAACAATCCACCGCTGTCAAGGAGATACCTTAGACAGTGCAGTACTTGATTTTTCACGCAATGCAAGGGATCATATGCACTATGTTGGTCTAAGCAGGGTAAAAAGTATAACAGGACTACATATCACCTCCTTGAATGAAAGCAGAATATCTGTCAGCAACAAAGTTAAGGAAGAAATGATACGCCTCAGAAATGAATGTACATATAATCCATGTGTGAAAGTTTTGTCTGAAATACCAGGAACCTTAAAAATTTTATTCCAAAATGTTAGATCTTTATCTTTGCATAAAGAGGATATTTTCCATGACCGCAGTGTCAATGCAGCAGACATCAACATCTTTGTTGAGTCAAAGTTGACTCCTGTCCACAAAAACAAAGATTTCAATCTTCCAAATTATTTATTATATCGAAATGATCATAATTCTCCAGCAATTTATGGTACTGCTGTTTACACAAGGGAGGGCTTGTCAGCAAATTTTACTCAGCATAGTATCAATAATTTGGAAATCACAGTTGTTGTAATTAACAAGCCCCTTCAAAAATTTGCATATCATAAGCATATATAGATCTCCAACAAAAGTAACATATCCAGCTTTATTTAATGCAATAGATACTATTTTTAGTGAATACCTTGCACAGAACCCAGCAATTGTTCTTGGCGACTTTATGTAGACCTTTTACATGATTTTGCAAAGAAACAAATTTTGTTGCAGAAAATGACAGAAAAGGGCTTTATTCAGTTGATTAAAACAGAAACAACAGATTATGGCTCATTGCTTGACCATATATATATTAATGTACCACATTGTGTATGTGCATCAGGTGTTCTAGAAACATATTTTTCAGATCATAAACCAATTTATGTCTGTTTGAAATAGTACACATTATTCACATATTAGTTCAAATTTACAGCAGTAAAATCATACTTAAATAGCTTACCATGTACATACTTACAAAAGAAGCCTTCATGAATACT
Source organism: Sanderia malayensis (assembly GCA_013076295.1). Taxonomy (NCBI): domain Eukaryota; kingdom Metazoa; phylum Cnidaria; class Scyphozoa; order Semaeostomeae; family Pelagiidae; genus Sanderia; species Sanderia malayensis. The sequence continues at coordinate 70,890 of RQOL01000630.1, read as the reverse complement.
TTTTTATTTCCAGATAAAGATCATGGAGTCTTCCAGCAGTGCCTCTGGTAAGTCCTTTTTTCTTTTTTTTCCCTTTTTGTTCCTTTTTTAATCTTACAGCAGTGTCCCACAGGGCAACTCCCTATTTTGTGTCTCTTTTTTATTTCATGCTCAATTGTCTCTTTAATAACAGATGCTTATCACCTCAGTACTGGGTGTTAAAGACTGTCTCTCTCACACATGGACAATACCACAATTATGGACATGAATCATAGCCAGTCCTAATAATTTTCCATGTGCATACCAAGTAATAATGACTACCTGTTAATTATTAGAAATTCACAGATTAGAAAGACATTCATTATTTTGACCTTTATTGCAGCCACTCATACGTGTTGCAGAGTCCCTTTAATTTTGGCAAACATTTGCTTAATGTATAAATTTATAGTCAAATTTTTTCTCAACTAAAACTAAGTACTGTATGCATTCATAATAAAAGTCTCCTATTTCTTTCTAGGATATATTCATTCATTGTCTCCTATCAAAAAGTCTGCCAGAGACATCTCATATTACAACTTCACTCTGCAAGTTAGCCCAACCAAAGTAAAGAAAGTTGTTGGTTTTAATATTCCTGCATACAAAACCTTGCTTCAGATTGAGCAATCCAAGGATTGTGCTGTGATGAAGAATATAAAAGAAAATGATGCTGGTGATTCTTTCATTGTCAACCAACAGTCACATGTTCATGTGCAATCTCAGTCAGACATCACCTTTGAATATTCAAAGGTTAGTGGTGATGCATCATGTTTTGCACAAGAAGCAGTTGACATTTCATTGGACCAACTTCATTCTTTAAAGCCTAACCAAGCTGTGAACATCACTGCCACCATCTCCATTGGTGAATGTAGTCCCAAAAAAATTCACATCAAGTCAAGTGGAAACAGCATTCAGCTCAAAGAAGACTGTATTGTCGAAGACAAAACAGGAAATTGTGAAATCCATGTTTGGGAGCCACTGTTCTTGACTCTTGAAAATGGGAAGACCTACAAATTCACCAATGTATCTGTTAAACACTACAAGGGGGCTTGCTTCCTCGCCACAAAACCGAATACCGAAGTAACAGAGGTTGAGCAGCAAATCGACACGATAACAGCTTATGACCTGCTCAAGAGTCCAGAAAAGCAAATTACAATACAGCATTTTGCTATGATCAAAGCCCTTTCCATCTTTTATTCATGCCAAAACTGCCAAAGAAAGATGATTGGTAGCTACCAACGACGAATAAAATGTGCCAATTGCAAGACAACTCAAAGGGTGGACGATTGCACAAGACAAGCTTCTGCAATGTTGAAGATTGATCACGAGGAACACCCTGGTCTTTGGCTTTCTGCTTTCACAGATGTACTCATGTCCTTGCTCAAAGAAAAGAAGGATTTGTCACTTTCCAGTGACTCAGAAGTTTTGGAGGATGCTATTCTGGATCTGGAAAACATAACATTTGTTTTTGATGCCAATAAGAAAGTCATCACAAAAATTGTGGAGGCAGCATCTTCATTGGCACTGGAGAATGTAGAATAACTCATTAATGCTTTATTTGTCTAACTCATTTACTCATTAATTTACTCATTTACTCATTATTGACTTTAATCATCAATATTTTTTAATGAGAGTTTTTTTGTTCAAATTATATCCCTAAACTACACACGAGGTACACGTGTCTTGGTTTTCTAATTTTATCTTCATATCATCATCTTAATGTTCCAATCAATTTATACGTATATAGAGTAACCATGTATTCTTGTTCAGTTCTTGGAAACGTTTTTGACAACTTCTAAGTAATAGCGTGCTGTTCAGCTTCTGAAAGTTCCACTGGCTATATAAATTATACACCAAAATCACACCAATCGTTACAATATTAAAGATTCCCTCGTTTTGATTTTACCCAATAACAATGGAAAGGAAAATCACGTCAATGTTCAAGTGGAGAAACTATTTTCTGCACACAGAAGCCTCCTTTCAGATCTGCCACGTTTCTACTTAGAACACTTTACATGTTATTGCATATAACAGTATACCATTTATAATCATTTCTTCTGTTTGATAAAGGATTTTTTATAATAGCTGTGTTTCAAAATTTCAACTCAATCTTATATATCTCATCTGCCACGTTTTCTGAAAATTGAAATCAAATAAATCACTCACTTCAATATTTTTAAACATTGATTTTGCAGTGATTCTAAGATGCGTCATGCATAAATTTAAAAATAGATCCCCTGAACAAATCAGACGTGCGATTCTCGGCTCACATTTCAAAAAAGTTAAGTTAAAATAGTTCGCAAAATGTCAAATCTAGTACGATAGAATAATTAGATAGATATAGCAACGTTTCTGGCATCTACCCGTTATCAAGTGTAAAAAAAGAAACTACATGTTACATGTACCAATCAAAACAATCAGGAAAGTAGTAAGTTTTTTTCAGTTTTGTGGAAATACAAATTCAACAACTTTCTTAGCACAAGGTGGATTCAAAATGTATATTATAAATAACAATTTCCATCCATCATATTACATTATAATTGCCGTGAGCACCCAGAGGTAACCCTTTGATTCTTGTATATTATGATATGAAGAGAAAAAAACTTTCACCATTTTGAAGAGTGCAGTATATATGTTATCATATACACCGTCATCTTCAGAATCGTGACATGTGACAACTTTGATCCAGATACAACCTGCAAGTTCAATAGCTGCAAAACAGTGCAACAAATGTGGTGAAGTCACATGAAGAAAAGAAAGAATTTGATGTCTTCTGTTCACCATGCGATTCCATTACTTCTTGATCATGGATGTTAAAGAAATTAGAGACAGACATAACGCACTCATCTAAAGATTGATTGTCTTCAGAGGGGTGCGCTATGGCTGCCTCATTACCTTCTTTCACAGAACACAGAGACACACATTACTCATCCCCCTAAAGATTTTTTCATCTTCAGAGGGGTGGGTGATGAGTGCCTCATTCAGAGAATAAATGATTGATTGATTGATTGATTGATAGCTAGACAGGTATGATATATTTTATATCTATATAATGATAGGTAACATATATTAATTCTATTCATGTTATAAGTCATCAACGATACACATTATGATTGTTGATATTGCTCCTGATGACTATTTATTACGTACGGCCAGACTTATTATTAATATAGAAGATTCAGTTGTTAATATTAATGATGAAGAAAATAATGCGAATGAGCTTGATGAGAATAATGAAGATGAGGATGATGAGAATAATGAAGATGAGGATGATGAGAATGATGAAGATGAGGATGATGAGAATGATGCACTATACTGCGATGAAGAAATGGATGATAGAATAAGTGATGATACTATATCTATATCAGATACGGATGAAGAAGAAGACGATGAAGAAGATCCTGCTCTTCGTTTAACTGATTCAGAGTACCATAGTTTATTATGGAGTTTTTGCAACAACACAGATGATAATATTCCAAATGATGATGATATCGCTGCATATAATGATTCCGATGATGACTATGATGAAGAATATGACATCTATGAAGATGGATATATGTACGCTGAAGAAGACATTGAAAGAAATTGGGACCGATTGGAACAGGAAGACGAAGCAAACAATCAATAAGCAATGAATGATGGAATGTCATATTAATGATTGATATATGTCATATTAATGATTGATGTATAACATATTAATGATTATATATATTAACACTATATAGTTTTTGACTTATTTTTGCGCATATTTACTCGTTGCTTGACATAACTATAATGGCGCTTGCAAATGACAAGATGAGAGCAAATCTAAAATGTCTATATTGTGACAAATCATTGAACAACTTATCTCGAGAACAAATTCGCGAACATCACAATAGCAATTGTGCACATGACGAACAACATATTCAGAATTGGTTAGCAGAGTTAAGACGGTATCAAATATCACAGAAAAGAAACGATGCTGAAAATGTTGTGCAAATGATGAAAGAATTACGGCATTATCAACTAATTGAATCATGTCGCCAAATATTAAATCTAGATGAAAACGGTAAATATATTTCTGATGGGTCCTGTGAAGTTGATGAAATTAGTTCTCAAAGTAGTGATATATGGGAAAACTGTTCTGATGAATCAATGACAGATGAAGAAGAAACTACAAACCAAGTGCAACAGGAGTCATTAGAAGTTGAAGTTAATGAAACAACACAGCAACTTAAAACATTAGAACTTGAAGACAAATAAACACTATAATAGTTTGTAGATACTTTGTTTGAAATAATAGATTTTACAGATGTATAATTATAATTTTTTTCCACCCAATCTTTAACAAATTGATCGTTTATATAAAATTGAGCGTAATTATTAAATTTGTCTCTATGACTTGCATATCTACCAGTTTTAATCACTTTTGGAAAGGTTTGTTCTATAATATATTCTCCTTGATCTGGATTAACGCAGGTGTTCATAACATGTAAAAAATAAATACAGTATTCTCCACACACTACTGTGTTATAGGCCTGTAATTCACGTTGAATTTCTTTAATTTTATATTGTTTATGGTTATGGATGCGAGGATATATGTTCTTTGCAATTTCCATCATATTTTCACAGAAATGTCTAAAAATTTGATTCGGACTCTCTCCGTATGAATCAAAGAAGAAGCATTTACCAATAACATCAAAGTAAACCGCTAACCAATGACCTTCATTTTTATTAACATTTTCAGGAACAAATAATATAAACGACATAGGAAATTCACTATGTAATATATCTTTAAACCAATGTAAAAATACTTTATCATTCGAATCAATACTTTCATCTCATCTTGTGTAATAATTCCTTGAAATGTTTCAGCTATATTTTTATCATTTTTACAAATTCTGCTTAAATCCTTTCCATTCATTTTTACTTGGACATTTAGTTTTTTATTTCTCTAACTACTTATTAAATACTTTTTTGTTAATGTCTTTTTTTTATTTATGGAGCATAATCTAATACGATAGCCTTTTCACCAAGGGTTAAATGATTACTAGAATACATAAACCCAAATGCTACTTGTTTTTTCTTTAAAGTTCCAGGAACTTTAATTTGCATTTGTACTTGAGAATTTCTTACATCTACAACTTTTGCTCCATTCTCCATTCTAGTATTTGTTAACTTAAATGCATACAATGCATAACCCTGTGATTTTACTCCTTGGTCACCGGAAAATAAAAGGGATTGAACATCAAGTACGCGCCATAACGCCAACAATGATTCTGTACAATTTTTATAATAAATACTGCGCACATTATTTATGAAATTAGTTTGTAGTGATATTTCAAATGATTCCCCATTTTTTTGTGGCAAATGTTGAAAATTAAATGGATTATGTTGTGTGCTGCCAGCCCAAATATTATAATCCACAAAACCAATAATGATAATATCGGGAACTTGTCCATCTAATAATTGTACATCAAAACGCGATACATTATCTTGCATTGTCCATGTGTTGACATATAATCGCTCCACTCCATATGTTACATCCTCCGCTACTCTCAGAGCATTTAAATATTCTTGATATTTGGGTGGTGTCAAAGTTACTACTTTCAAAAAAAATTCCATATGTACAATATCCCAATCAAAAGTTCCCCTTTCAGCTTCTGGACATAATACAGCTTCTCTTTGATCAACTCGTTGAAAAGTTATTTTCATAGGAACTTGCCCATCAATGTATTGCTGAGCTTTCCAAAAATTTATTTTAGGCAAAAATTGATATTCTACAATTTGACTTTTTAAACATTCTATTTCTTTTTACGCCTTGGATATTTGAATTTTTGATTTTTGTTTTTTGATCATCATAATATGTAACTTGATATTCATCAAGAACCTGCGCATCCCATACAGGTTCAACTTCTCCGTTCTGATTCAAACTTAAATTGTTATCCACAAAAAAACCTTCTCCTAATTCCAATTTATTTCCTAGTGCAAACAGTGAATTTTCAAATAAATTCGCAGCATACGCATGTGTACGATAATGCCCATTTTGTGATTCAATAATACTCTGATTAGCTTCTATAACAACATTTTTAAAGAGAGAGTGTGCCACATTGTTATATGGAATAAATAAATCTTTTTTGCATTAGTAATCGGTTGGCCTGTTGTAGCATTTACAAGGCGAATTTGCATTTGAAAATAACTTTGGTTAAAATCATAAAACACTCCAGTGTCTTCTTTAATTTGAAAGATAATATCTCCTTTACTTCTCCCTGGTTGATCATTTAAAGGTGTATATCTTTTTACACTTTGATCTTGAATTTCAGCATCCACAAATTCACGCGGATTAAACGCCAATCTTTCATCAACTTCCCCATCTATAGATGCACCAGCTATTACATCATTCACATTAACGTGTTCACCATCGGTCGCCATTGTAGAAACTGATTCATTGGAGATTCATTCTGAATATATATTATCTTTCATGCGTAAATTTTAAAAATGAGCTTTAAATTTATCTATCTAAAACATCATATGCTGTATGATATAAACTTCGATATTTTCGAATTAATTTTTTAACTTTTCGTTTTTGTTTTTTAGTTAGTTTTTTCTCTGGTATTTTACTCAATTTTTTTACTTTTGAGAATACTTTACTAACTGTTGGAGTTGACTTTGATTTTCTCTTTGATTTTGATTTCAAAGATGGTTTTTTGTCGATTTTGCATTATACATTAAATGTTTTACATTTGTGGTTGATTTCGGTAATAAAACTGTTGCTGGTGAATCTTCCTTTGCTGGTGTTGGTTTCATAATTTTATTTAATTGACTTTCAGTAATATATTTTTTTGCATGTGTTTTTACGGCTTGTGTTACAGCTTTCCGTTTTTTACTAATAGCTTGTCCCATTTTTTTTGTACATGTTGTTTTGCCATTTGTACAGCTTTATTTAATTGATTCTTTGCTATATGAGCTGTTTTTGATTTTACTTTATTTGAAATTGACCTTACCGATTCGTTTACTAACATTTGCTACTCCTTTTTTTAATGTTTTACCTATAATATTTGAAAGTAATCCATGACCTTGTAACTTATTTAATACACCACCACTGTACCAATCACGTCTATTATGTTTTGATGGGGTCCAACCTGTAGCTCCTACCGTATAATTTATTATACCTGGTGACATTCCAGGGTGAGCTAAATTATATCCATACATAATGAAATCTTCTTTGTAATACTTTCACGTTCAATTTATTGTTAACTTCAAAGCTTATATATAGTTTTTTATAACTTTTTTTTCAAATTCTTTCTTATATTAATCGAAATAATAAATCACAGTATGCTTTTACTATTAATTTTTGTCCTTTTGAGTCTAAAATTGTCATATGAAAGTTTTCCACTTTTTGATCGTTTAAATCACAAAATTCTAATGTTTCTGGTTCATACAATACATAATCATTTTTAATATTTGGGGTTAATCGAATTCCTGGTGCAATTGCTAATAAAGGAACAGTATTATCTCCAACAAATTGTTCTGTTACATTATTACTATAAATAAAATAATAATTAGCATGAACAGCACTACTTTTTTGGGAATTTGTTTTTACTACTTTAGAATATGCTTCACTTTCATTTAACGAGCAACCTTCTGGGTAGTAAAATAATGAATCTACATTTGGATCTGTCCAATTCATTTCATTATAACAAGCTTCTTCGTACCGTTTCCAAATGATAGCTTTTTTTCGTCTAGTGTAACATCTAATACATCAAATCCAAAAAAAGGAATCATTTCCATACCAATTGCAATATGAATACAAAATGGAGCAATATTGCTAATTTGTATTGACGTTGAGTTTTTTTGTAGATCATCTTGTAATGTCCAATTTAAAGCTAGTGATAATTTCCATAAATCATCCGGAAAATATGTTGATAATAATTTATACTTTTTACTTCCCACTTCAGGAAATTGTTTAAACAAAAACTGTGAAGCTTCTACAAATGTATATTGCTGTCCTGTTGATTTCTCTTTACCAGTCTTAAATTCGTTAAAGTCTCGAATTGTATTCAATAACTTTTTAATAGATATTATTGTTCCTTCCCCAAATCGTTTTTGCAAATCTTTTGCCACATCAATGCGGAAAATTGGTGCCATAGGTTTGGAAAAATCCATATCATACACATTTTGATTTTCTATATCTATATTTGTAATAGCATTATAATAATTCTCAACATAATTTTATCATTTTCTTTTCTTGTTGTATACATTATTTGTTCTCTTATTGTATTTTTACTTTGATCATGTTTATATTGCTTCCATGCTCCCACATATATTTCCACCATCCAATTTTCCACTACATAATTGTTTCCAATCGGCACTCGCAAACTGTTTACCTCGGCACTTTTAAAATCAAATACAATTTTTTTTAATGCAACTTGCCATCCATCAAATGTATCTATAATTAATTCATTATTAGTTTGAAGTCGATCACTAAATGTTAAAATCGAATTTTTATTTTCACTATCATAATATCCTTGCAAAATAAAACTATTTTCATTAATAATCGGCATACTGTTTATTAAATAACTTTATCACTAAATGTTCTTATGTCATCCGTAAATATAAGTTCTATTTCAAATAAATTCGGCTTAAAAATAATATTATTAGCAATATCTCTTAAATAAATCGTGCAATTTATTTCATTGACATAATTACATTCTTTAAAATCTAAATGATTTGCCTGATACACATATACACTTCTATCTTTTCCAAACTTTTTCACAAATTCTTGTTCAGAAAAAAATATATTTGTTAATACAGACGGCAAATTAAAAATTTTATATCCTTCTATCATAAAATTTTCCCATTCCACGCAATAATTTATCGCTTTTTGTGTTACTAGATCACTACTTGAAATATCTAATAATGTGTGAAAACAATCAGGTGAAAAAAAGATTTTTTCTACGGCTACTTTTAATTTTCCATTATAATTATGATGAAATAATATTTCATCATTTTCATTACATAATTTAATTTTAGAATTCAATTGTTGAATAAGACGCCTTTCAATCATTCTTCTGATGTAATGTATAAACATATAATTGTTGGAATTTCAGATCGCGCTTTTACATGTGACGTAATTATTTTATTTGATTGATCTTCTCTACTATTTATCGGATTAGCAATAATTGATAACCAAAATACTTGAAACCGTCTTGATATAATATTTGAAAATGCTAACTGTTTAAACTCAATTAATTGATTTACAAATGTCGCACTATCATTATCTTTATATTCAATAAATATATTCGCTAATGATTGAGACAATACTCCTGATGCAAAATTATAATTAATTAGGTCACAATTTAACGAAAACGGTTCTGCATGTTTTTGAAATAAGTGATATGTTGTGGTGATTGGAATTCCGCGTTCTAATCCTTTATATGCAGGAGCTGGATACCCTTCATTATATAAATCTGTACTTTTTTCATTATAATTCAAATTTGTCCAAAACATTATATCCATATAGTCATTTGCAAAATTTATATCACTTCCTTTTACATAATTTCGTCCTAATACATAATATGCATAGCGAGTATTTGGGGCTTTATCGCGAATATATGCTAAAAATTGATGTAATTTAATTCCATAAATAGATGCCACTTTCACATGATATTCATTTACAATCTCCGGAAAATAATCTGTTTTCCAATTATCTATTCCTAGCATTTCCACCATCATTCTTCCAAATCTACACGTCATAAATTGTTGATCTTTTTTAAATCCCATATTTTCTGCAATTTGCATTCCTTGAAACCCAAAATCAAAAGTCTCTGCTCCAGGAATTGATTGAACATAAATAATAGATTCTTGCGGCCAAATTCCCTCCCCTCCTTCCCAACTTACAAAATTACATTTCAAATGTAACGGTCTATTTAAAAACTCATTTATTGCCTCAAAACTCCAATTTGTTCCTTCATTATTCCATGTTAGAGCCTTATCTCGCTCTATATGAATTCTTGGTAATTGATCCCCTATCCAATTATTTCCACTTGTATTAAACACCTCATTATATTTATGATAATCTGTAGCATTGTCAATATCAAATTTATTCTTAAATACTGTACTTTCTGTTTGAAATGGAGAACTAATTCTTTGTGACCAAATATATCTCGGATAGTTTATTGATTCATACGGTGGTAATATACATTTAATAACAGCCATTTTCCATTCTTTTGAACTATCAAATGTTATTTTTTCCTTTAATGATACACGAAAGTTAGTATTGTTATCGTTTATTGAAGCTTTTGCTGATGAAATTGCAACAATTTTTTGTGGTTTTGATGATATCATTATGATTCAATGTTATCTCGATCTCGCCCTAACTGTTTTTTATGTCTTTCTTCCTCATTAATTCTATTTTCCTCTTTTAAACTATTAAAAAACACTTGTTTTGATATAAAATCACTATTTTTTATTCTTTGTGCATCTTTCACCATTGAATGTTTAATATCTTTCGTTAATACCCATACTGCTCTCCAATATAAAGGTGTTGTCACTAAACTCCACTCCTTTTCTTTTTTTATTATATCATCCAATTTTACAACATCTGGAAATGTGACTTCTTGTATTTGATCTGTAAAGAATCGTCCATCAACTAATTCTCCCCCTAAATCTTTCAATGTATATGCAAAAGGAGTATATGACAAATCCACTTTATATATAACAAATATTTCATCCGTCCATTGTTTATGAAAACCTCTTTTAAAAATCTTTTTTCTTTGTGCTATTCTTACATATTGACCTTTTTTATATTTAGACATTACTTTTTGTTGTTTAGTTGCAGTTTCATCCATATCATTTTCCTTACTCAATCTTCGTTTCATTGGCTTGCGTGATTTTGCTATTTTCGCCTCTTGAATTGACCAGTATTTTTGTAGATTTTTTCTCACTTCAGGATAATTATTAACATTCACCTCATTGGGTGCCATTCCAATAATTCGATGATATGAATTATTTATACTTTCCACAATTTCGTTCAATACAGATAAATAATTCTTTGAATTATTAGCTTCCATATACTTTACTAATTTTAATTTCAATGTTCTATTATATCGTTCCACTATAGCGCATTTTGGGTCATCATTTGCAAATATTATTGTTATATCGTTCTGTTTGATTAATGCTCTAAATGCAGCATTAATAAATTCTGATCCACGATCAGCTCTTATAAATTTAGGGCGACGCGGAGTTACATCTAAAATACTCTTCATAGCTAACACACTTGAAGGTCCTGATTTATTCGTCATTGCTCGAACCCAAGCATGTTTATCGAATTGATCGATACAACAAAATAAATAACGCGTTCCATTATTGAAATCAGGATAAAATATTGCATCACTTTGCACATCCATTAAATCAATTTCCCAACAATAATCCTGTCGTCCAACTTTTATCGGCGGATGAACCCATTGTTTTTTTATTGGTTTATAATGTCCATACGTAATATTTGATTTTGACCATTCAATCGTTTGTGCTCGCGTTAATGTTGGAATTTGTTTTTTTGCATATTTATAAAATTTATTTAAACCAGAATATGAGCCAGGAAAAGAAGGAGTATTATATAACGTTGACAGTTTTTCATTTAATATTCGTTGTTCACTAAGACTCATTTTTTACAGCTGTTTTTTTACATTCATTATACAATTCATCAATCTCTTTTATCAGTTTTCGCTGCATTTTTTTATGCTTACTTAATATACCTTTTTTTCTGCTTTTATCATCAATTTTAACGCTTTTTTCCCAAAACAATCTGTTTCTTTTTCTCGTTCATCATCATCTGATGATTCTTCAGTCTCACTTTCACTACTGCTGGTAGTATCACTACTGCTGCTTGATGATACATATATATCTTTTTTACGCAATTTCGTTTTCTTTCTTCTCTTTCTTTTAGCAAGTTCTCTAGCAACTTTTTGAGCAATAACGCTTTCATCCACAACATTTCGCCTTCTCTTACGCATTAAACGGTCTCCGGGCAGCTGATAATCTTGAAATTGTTCTTTCATCATCGTCATCCTCCATCGATTCACCATACCCTACATCTCGATCTTCATCATCAGTCTGATCTCGATAATCTCCTCTCCTCCTTAAAAATTTTTTTAAGGATTGTTCTACTTGTTGATCAATCATTTTGGAAATATTTCTCGTTTTTCCTTGCCCTTCTAACTCCGGATGTAATTGACGTCTTAAACGCTCCTGTCTTCTGGTGTGTGAAGCAACAGGTGAATATACCCCTTCTTCACTATCTGACTCAGATTTTATTTGCGTGTTTAAACGCTTTACTCCACTTAAACTCTTTCTTACTTTTTTACTTACCTGGGCTCCTCTCTCTAAAAGAGTCTTTAGATCTGTTGTATCCTTCGGTGTAACTACACCAGATGGGCCTGCTTCGTTTTTATCTATCGTTTCCGGAACTATAGGATTTACCCTTTTTTTATTTTCTATTGCAATTCGTTTTGTAATTCATGAGGTAATATATCTATATTTAAACCTTCATCCACTAATTTTTTTGCAATTGAAACCAATCCCACAGGAATATTTGTAAATTTATGTGGAGTGTTAATATACTCGATTAATTTTTGTACTTTTGCAGCATTCGGAATAAATTCATCATTTATATGAATAGTATCTTCATCTTTATCAAACTTTATTTCTTTCGAATTCCGTAAAGCCTTTACAAATTGCGTTGCATTATGTCCTAAATTATGCACTGACTGTAAATTTACTTCTGATATATCATGGCCCATTTAAAATTTCTTTCAATTCTCGTTCTTTATTTTCTGTAAATACATTTCTTAATTGTTGAATCTGTTTCATTAAATGCTTGGTTTTGATATGTTTTGTTTCCAATGACAATTTATTATTATTACTAATTTGTTTTATTTCTTCCTTTAATTTTTCTATCCTATTTTGTTGTACAGTGCTCACTTGATTTCATTCTGAGTTTTAGTTGCATTTTGTGTTTGTAAACCTGATTCGATATATATCGTTTGTAATAAATCTTTCATATGATCCGCTCTTCTTAACCATTGAATTCGCTCAACAGGATTTTGCGCTGCTAACGCTTTTTCTTTAATACTTTTATTTGTTTTCATAATTGTTTGGTATATCCAAAGCTTTCACTTGTTGTAAGCGTTTATAATCTTTCATTGAGATTAATACATGCTTATTATTAGGAGTGATTTCACTATCTTTTTGAACATTTTCTACTTCATTTTCTTTTTTTTCAGTTAATAAGGTTTATTTTCTCATTCCATTTATTTTGTTATAATTCCAGCAATTACCGTATTTCTATTTGGAAGAATTATAATACGACGTGCTCTATATTTCCTTCTTAAAGCTGAATAATCTTTGAATGATCTTTCACACGTTTTTTTTCGTAAATTTGCTAATGATATATTATTTGATCCAATAGTTATAATCTGATTTGTTCTCGTATAATATCTCTTTCTAATCTTATCATACGCTTGCTGATTTTTAGCTAACGCTTGTACACTATTATTCAAAGGCAACATTGTGTCTGCTCTATCATAGTTTTATTTTTAAGCTATTTAATAACACATTTTCCATACTTTTTTTAAATCAACTCATTTTACATTTAAATGTTTTTTATTAATTTCAGTCTACCAATATTTCTTCAATTTCTTGTTTTACTTCAGTCTTTGGTCCACCATCAACAAATTCAATATCCTCATCCACTTCTCCTTCTTGAGGAAAAAATCGTTCCATAATTTTTACCTTATCTATTTGCTGCGAATGATGTTGTCTGTTTCTTTTATTTACTTTCTTGCCTACTTGAACTGGAGCTACTCGTTTTCTTGCAGGTGTAAGAATTGGAATCCAATTATTTTCCTTATCACAACTTTCAAACATCACTTTTGTCATCATTTCTAATTTACCCCATCCATACACTAATCTTCTTGCAGTTGTAATCCATTCTTCAGCTTTTAAATTTTCAGTCTCTTTAAATATAAGTCTACACTTTACCATTACATCTGCATATCCATTTTTAGCTCCAACATATAACATATGTTTCGCATTTTGGGCTCCAGGAATATATTTCTTCAAGCTCTCACTAATCTGATACACCCCATTATTATGCGATACTTTGTATATAAAATCATACGCATTCACCAAAGCCATCTTGAAATAAACCGTTCTCTTTATTTTATCTCGCTTTATACATTAAATTTTAGTATTTTAATAAAAAACATTTATTTTCTTTTAAACCATCAATCCAATATATTTCATTAATATATCTCTCACACTTTTTTTTTCTTTTTTTCCAAATTTTAACATAAATGCATCCCAATCTTGTTTCTTAGAATACATCATTTTTAACAAATATTCTCTTACTTCAGATTCATTTTTTTCTGATGTTTCAAGTTTCTTTGCGCACGCAGCAAATAACGCTGCTACACGCCCCCAATTTTCTATTCCATCACTCATCATTTTTCGTTCTATCGCGTAAAGATCTACAACTTCAATTGCATTATTCGCTGCATTAAAGAATTGATCATTTCTATTCCAAATTTCTTTAACAAGTCTCATCATTACTTTTGTATTATCTTGCACTTTATCTAGTTCTTTTTTTCCTAAATTAACTAATACAAAATCATCTATCATAAACCACGTTATTTCTGAAAGTGGCATTTTAATTATCCTATTACAATTCTATCATATATATACTTATATTACATGTTTAATTTTTTATGTTTTTTTTCAATCAAGATCTATATTTCTCATTAATACTTCCACATGATCTTTCACGAAACTTGTCCAGGAATTATCTAACGCATGCATCAATGCTTCTACTGTTTGAATACTCGTTCCATCTAGACACCACAACCATGCATCAAAGAAATGAATCATAGCTGTTGTTACATCCGTCCATTTATATTCTTTTTGATTGACTTTTTCAGTTGGAATAAGCACTTCAATCCATCTTTCATTTAATAATTGCCTAATAAGCGTTCTTACATCATCAATTCCCATTACTTGTATTATCGGTGCCGTATATATTCTATACCAATATATAAACGGTTCTTTTGAATATCTTTCAACATACGAGCTTACACGTGATACTAGCTCTGGTTTATATAACACCATAACATCAAACATTTTCTGCCATGTTAATTCCTCATATACAGCCCATTTCGAAATCATCCACCACACTGCTCTTCCTTCATCTTCACCCGATCTTTCCCATATTACTGAATCTTCAATCTTTTCATGCTTCCAGTTAAATTTTTTTTGTAACACTTCATACAATTCCTTTGCTTTCATTCCATCCATCAACCAAATAAACGATATGTACCACTGCCACAACCCTTCCCCTTTCATTATTTCCTCCAATTTATCATTTCTTTCTTCTATCAAAATTGGATCTTTTAATGGTTCTTTATTTTGCGCCTCCAATAATTGATAAATTTCATCTGATATTTTATCTTCTTCATATGGCCATGGTTTAACTTTATATTTCGAAATAACTTCTTCATTATTAGTTGCCATTTTTAACAATTTAATACATGAACTAAAATCTTATTTTATTGCAACATCTTTTATAGCTTCTACGAATGACAGCTGTCAATCACACAAAGAAAATAACACTTTTTTTCTTCAAATTCACTTTATTTTTATTGAGCAAATCTAACAATTTCCTGATACAAATCAAGATCTTTATGAGTTTTTATTTCTAATCCCTTAATAGTGTTCAATAATCTTCTTGTTGTTGCTTCAAATCGGAAACGAAAAATCCACTTTTGTAACATATCTTGCACACAACTTGTCTGGATGAAATCTCCGTTATGTTTATGATTATATTTCAACGCTTCCAAATCATATTTCACTTCATCCGCTTGAAACAAAAACGTGAACAAATCGGTTGCTTTTTCTCCTACTTCCGATATTATTGCATCAAACACATAAAACCAAAAATGAAAATCATTGACTTGCGGATATTTATCAGTAAAACCATCCACTTCTCGTTCAATATCTTCTCTTCCAATTTTATTCATCACCTCACTGATATCTGAATAATCCAACATTTCACACATACTTCTATTCCAATTTTTAAATATATTATATGTGATTTTGTGAACATCATTCGGTGCTCTCTTTTTAATCATTTTCAAATCTGGTAACCGCGTAACTTCAGTTTTTACACACCATTCCTGAATCCCATAATAGAATTTCTCAAAATCCGTTCCTATTTGGCATATCCATCTATATAGATTATATGTCCACAAAAACAATTCACCTTGATAGGCTTTTGCTTCAGCCTTATCCCAGAAGCGCATCTCATAAAATTCCCAATCATCATCATCAACATATCTATCTATTAAACTTACATTCGGGATATGCATTACTGACGACATAATGATATCTAATTTTATTTCCACTTTTCTTCCCTTCTTATACCCTTTTCATTTTACGCATGCGCTATAACACTCTTTGTTAGGTTAGGAGGGACTTACCATTATAAATTCACGTTTTTTACTTACTTCTCTCATTCACCATGTCGACTCGTGGATTATGGGTGTTTTACCGTCGTCTACGTCTTATCATCAATCAACTCGGCTCATCATTTGACCGATTTTATTCTGATACCATCCTGCAGCGGCGGACACGTTAAGTAATCCGTTCTAATTAAAGTTGATTAAGTTGGGATAAGATGATTGGTTGTTGGACAGGGAAAGGAAAACAATGTTATTTGAAATTATTGAAAACGTGTTCATATTTAAAAATGAAAGATGATATATAATTTGATAGTAAAAAAGTGTAATTATAGAGTGTTTTATTGTTTGCTGCTTGTTTTGCGGCCATATGGATATGGTCGCGGCTTTAGGTCCATTGGTTGGCGCTGGGGTTGGTTGTCTAACTGAGTAAGTTCTTGTAGCTCTTGCTCAGTGAATGTGCTTCTTGTAGGGATTTGTTTAAATCCCTGAAGAATTGGTCTTCCTGGCGAAGTTTTTGCACATAATGAGTGATCGTAAGGAGGTTGTTTTTGGCGTGCGTCAGTTGTTGATGTCCATTTCGGATGTGATCGGAGCACATTATGATTTGGCGGTCGAGAATTTTGTGCATTGTTTTCCTGTCCATATCTGAAATTGTAAATGGAAAGTATAATTCTTTGTATAGATTTCCTGTGAGAGAAATGTTGTATAGCTTAGAATTAGGAGAAAGAATGTGATTAGAGAAGAATGAAATTATAGATGATACTCACCGATTTGAAGTGCGGGATGAAATTTTCGTAGATGATAGTTGTTGTTCGTAGGTTGTAGAGTTGTGATTGGAAAAACGTTATTGGTTTGTTGTATTTATATGTTTTAGTAGGGGTTGGAATGTGCAAGAGGCAGCTGTTTTGAAAGTGTAGATTACGTTGTTGTGCTAAATATAGGGGGGTGGTGTTTGATGTCATTTATTTGAAAATAGAAATGAAGTCATGAGTAGGTTGATGATGATGTACTGAAGGAGTGATGGGGAGTGCGTGCGTGGCAACAGTGGCATTGTGATTGTTGTTTTTTCACGTGTTGTTGGCGTTGGGAAGGAAAATAAGTTGCGATTTGGAATTGAAAATGCATGGGGTAATAATAAGGATGGGTAGTTGTATTTGTTGAATTGAGTTATTGTGATGTTGAAGTTATTGTGATGTTGATCTGTTTCGTGGTATGGCAGATGTTGTGATTTGAGAAAAGTAATTTATTTGTTGTATTTATGTGTCCGTAAGGGTTGGAATGTGGAAAAGGTAGCTCTTTAGGAACTTTGTATTACTTTGTTGTTTTAAATATAGAGGGAAATTGTGTGATCTTGTGATGTCATTTGTTTGAGAATAGAATGGAAGTGACGGATCGCTTGATGAAGGTGTAATGAAACAGTGATGGGGAGTGGGTTGGTAGGAACGGTAGCATTGTGATTGTTGTTTTTGTAAAAGTTGTTTGCGTGGGAATTAAAATATGTTGCGATTGAGCATTGAAAGTGATGGGGTAAGTAAATAAAATAGTAAGTGTTGTTAGGAAGGGGGTTGCATGTGAATGATGTCAGATGTATGTAATGGTTAAAATTAGAGTGGAATGTGCAAGATCAGGGGTTAGGTTGCGGAAGTAGAAGTATTTAAATATAGTAGATGTGATGTATAGAAATTTAGTTTTGGGAAAAGTAGCAAGTGTACGGAATAAATTGAGAACATTTTGGTGAAGAAAGAAAGGATAAGATGGCCATCATTGTTGTGGTATACGGCGATACGCGAAAGGTATGTGAGTAATAAGAAATATACTTTAATGGAATGAATGTATATGTTGAAATGATGTTGTGATGGGTATTATGGATTGATGCTGTTTGCTAGAGGTATTGTTGACTGTGGGAATTTTGTTTTAGTTTGTGGCATGGGATCGTGCATTGGGATTGCGGGTCTTAAAGAAAAGAATCGCAGCGAAAGTGGTTTGTGATGAGCAGCGAATGTGGATTTTGTTATGGAAGATGGTGGCGGGAGGAAATTGAAGGAGGTTAGGTAAGTAAAATGATGTTGTATCAGGATGTTGATAGGCGTTTGTGTTGTTTGGGTAGCGTGATGTATGAAAAATTGATATTGTTGTTATTTATAGAGAGGACACGGTTGTGCACGTGGTTGTGGTTTCGAGGGCACGTGGGGAGAAGTTGTCGCAGAGGAAAAGAAGAAGGAAGGTGGAAGAGGGCGAAAATGAAGGAAGACGTAAAGTGGAAAAGAAAAAAAGGGAGGCAGAAAAACAATGTAATCGTCCTGCAAATAAAATATATTCTTTTAAGTTTTATCAATAAAAATTTTATCAATGAAAAATGTGAAATGAAAATGATTGTGTTCTTGGGTGTATAATAAGGGATGTAGTTTCGTGTGGGGCGTGTTTCGGTTTGTTATTAGGTGGCGGGATGAGAGATTGTTGTAGAGAATTGGAAGCGCAAAGTTTGAGCGGTATAAGTGGGTATTTCAAACAATTTATTCACATGGAGAAAAAGTGATATCAATTTAAATCAGTTGGATGTGGTATTATAACGGGCGTGTTGTTGTAAAGTAGTGTGTTGAATAGCGTTGTTGAGGAATTTGGTAAAATGTTGCTGTGGTCATGTTATGAGTGCCACGTGGGGGTACTTGTGGGAAGAGAGATATGTGAGGAACATTTGGGAACCCTGTGGTGAACGCTGTTAGTTCACTCTGCAGTGGAGGTTGTAAAAGGGTGGAGGGAAATTTGAAATTATAATATAAGAAGATGGTATGCTTACCGTGTGAAGACTTTGAGATCTTGTGGAGACTGACGTTGTGCAGTGGTCTCATGTACTTGAACTGGTAGAAAGAGCACGAATCGGTGAAGAATTTTGTATTTCTTGCGACGGCATGGCGTTGCTAAGAGCGCGCAATGGGGGATATAGTAATATGATACACGCATGGCAGACACAGAGACAGTGAATATTCTATATAATGGGGAGTAATGTATATATATATGAGACATTAGTATTTGAATGGGAAGAATACGGATAGGATACATTGATAGGAAATATTACAATAGAAAACAATAGGTGATATTGCCGGATGCATTAGTTAAAAGCTCAAACACCACGTCAAGGTGCATCCGTTGTTTGAGTTTTCCTTTTTTGTGAGAGCTGCCATGTTGGTATTGTTTGATATTTAATGAGAGGACATTCTATGGGACTTTATCTATGGGTAGATAGTGGGATAGAGTTATGAGTCAGGACTATGGCAGATTGCACAGAGAGAAAGGAAATCCGTGTTCCCGTAGGCAATATAAAGGAACATGGCAAAGCATAACTCTTGCCTGCAGAACTGTTTGAAGTTCACAGGTATTGTGCCTTCTTGCTATTTGAAGCTGTCAGGTCTTGTACCTTCTTGCTGTTTGAAGCCGTCAGGTGTTGTGCCTTCTTGCTATTTGAAGCTGTCAGGTCTTGTACCTTCTTGCTGTTTGAAGCCGTCAGGTGTTGTGCCTTCTTGCTATTTGAAGCTGTCAGGTCTTGTACCTTCTTGCTGTTTGAAGCCGTCAGGTGTTGTGCCTTCTTGCTATTTGAAGCCGTCAGGTCTTGTACCTTTTTGCTGTTTGAAGCCGTCAGGTGTTGTGCCTTCTTGCTATTTGAAGCCGTCAGGTCTTGTGCCTTCTTGCTGTTTGAAGCCGTCAGGTCTTGTGCCTTCTTGCTGTTTGAAGCCGTCAGGTGTTAGGAATGAATTTTAGAGGACTTCCTTGTAGACAATGTTTTTTGTTTTGTTATTGCTTGTTGTGAATACCTTGAGTCCAGAGAATGATTTGGCTCTAGATATTGCGACATAAAGTTGTCCAAGAGCAAAAACAGGTTCTGGCAAGTAAATGCCCACGTGTGATAAGGATTGTCCTTGTGCCTTGTTGATGGTAAGGCAGTAAGCAAGTCTGACTGGAAATTGCTTTCTTGCCATGCATACTGGCAATGATGAATCCTGGCACGTCATAGTGATGCGTGGAAGCATAACATATTGGCCCTTGTTCTGTGTTGTGATGATCTCTGCGGTGATGATGTGTCGTTTGAGATCTCTGACAATTAGACGTGTTCCATTGCAAAGTCCTTTTGCAGGGTTGATGTTTCTGAGCAAAATGATTGTAGCTCCAACCTGTAAGAGAATGAAATTGAGTAAGGTTGGATGGGAAGAGAAATTTAAAAGAATTGTTTAAATATAGTGTGCATGCATACCTTCAATTGTAGTGAATGAAGAGGCATTCCACCAGGAGTCTGTGCATTGAGAAACTCCATGGGGTATGCTGCGGCCTCTTCTGGATCATCTGTCTGAACTGTGTCAACGCTGAGGTACTCTTTCCGGGGTGTTGGAAGTCTTTGAAGAATGAGTTCGTTGATGTGATGTGAGAACTCGTTCTTTGGTGTCAAACAACAACGCTGAGACATGGTGTTGGGATCGAGTAAGAGGTGTGCATCTGCTGATTCAGCTTGAGGATAGATTGAGTTCATGAGATCTTCAAGAGATTTGATGCAGATTTGTTGTGGAAGGTTGATCTGATGTTGATCATCGTGAGGTTCTACTCCGTTGCCTATGCGGAGGAGCCAGTCTGAGAATGCTTGGTAAGTCTGATCTTGAACAGCTCTCATGTTTGTAGTGAGTCTGAATTGTTGGAAATGAGACCACAGATCCTCGACTTTTCGTGACTTGAGGCATTCTTGCACGACTCGTTCTCTGCCTGCTTTCTTGATGACTGGCAGTACTTGTCTGAAGTCGCCGCCAAGCATGAAGTATTTGCCGCCGAAAGGTCTGTTGACTTTAGTGATGTCTCTAAGGAGACGGTCAACTGCTTTGAGTGCTGTTGCTGGAATCATTGAAGCTTCGTCCCAAATGAATAGCATTGTATCTCGCAGTTGTTGTGCTCGGAGGCTTTGTGCTTTGATGTTGCAAGTGGAATTGTCGAGCAGAGGAATCGGTATCTGAAATGTTGAGTGTGCTGTTCTGCCGTGAATGAGTAGTCTTGCTGCTATGCCGGAGTATGCTACGCATTTGACTTTGTGTCCGGAAGCTTGCAGGTTGTGTACCAATGTGTTGTAGAGGAAGGTTTTGCCAGTTCCTGCTGGACCGTCGAGAAAGAAACAGTTGCTTGTTGACTGTGTCTCGATGGCGTGGAGAACAGCGTTGTGTATTTGTAGTTGTTCTGGGTTGAGTTGCTGAAGCATTTGTTGTCCCTGATCTCGTTCGTGTTGGATGTTGATTTCGTCAGCTGGCTGTTGTGGTTGAGCATAATCGGCAGGTAGCTGCGGCATTTCAGGGAAATCCTGGAGGGATTTTGCGTGAATCTGCAGGTTTTTCTGGATGTCTGCCAGGCACATGTGGATGTGTTGCTGCTGGAATGTTGCATTTGGATCCTGCAGCTGATCGTGTCTCAGGTAATCTTCTGCCATGTCTTCTTGGAATTCTGTGAAGAGAGCATGAATGTCGCTCGGAGTTTGAAACAGGATGAGTGTTGCAAACAATTGTCTCATCTGTGCAGGCATGTGCATGATGACTGCATCTCGTAAGGAACGTCTGTGCTCTGCATCGTCTTCCAAGAGTGACATTGCTCTTGCTGCATTCTTGAACGTGTCGTGAGTGACTCCGTCAACTGTTCGAATGTCTTCGAAGGAGGTTGCTCCCTTTCTGTGCAGCAATATTAATCTGAGGGCGAAGCGTTCAGCATCTGAAGGTAGAACGTTGTATATTCTGCCTATGACGCCTTTGGGTGGTTTGCGCTTGCGTTGCTGCCACTGCTTGGTGGATTTGTTGAAAGTGTAGTGCTCTGGTATGTCTTGATATAAGTACTGGTGAGCATTCTGTTCCTTCTGGTTGAGGGTGAAGTAAGCCATGAGCATGCTGTCGTTGTTTCTGTGTGCAGCCTGCTCTGGGTCTGTGAAGTAAACAGCGTGTTGGTCCGGCAGGTGAATTGCAAGTCGGACGATTGTGTGGCTCTTGTCGTACATCTCGTATTGCATGAGTTTGTACAGGGCTTGATGTGGGCCGACGTATCTGGAATTGAGGTAGTGATGTATCTCGTCATGCACAATGTGTTGCTGTGCGTCTGCTTCTTTGTGACCTTCTTTGATTTCGACGTGTGCCATGTCATTGCCTTTGTGGATGTACTTGAAGATGTACTTGACACTTTTGACAGTTGTGCACACCTCCACGTTGATGTGACAGTCGAATTTGAGAAGGAGACTGACATTGTGTGGCACAACCCAAGAGTCGTTAACTTTGTGCTGTTGGAGTTGAGCAGTTGTTTTGCCTGCAAGAAAGGCACATGGTTATTGTCTGCATTTGAATGAAAATGTATCTTATAAGTATGAAATGCAATGAATGTTGACATACCTCGTCTTCTGTACAGTGGGTAGCCGTTGACATTGAGTTCTGTCTGCTGTGCGAGGTCTTTTGGGAACTTTTTTGTGCATTTCCCATCTTGCATGCAAAGCCATGAGGGATTGAGGATTCCACACGGTCCGTGCATCATGTGTTTCTTGACGATGCGGTGTTCGCGGACGTGGGTGTTCTGGTCTGGTATCTCTGCTGATATGATGCGGTCAACATGCTCTGCTGTGCGTGGTTTGTCTTCGTCGGCAAGAGATAGGATCATGTGAGTGTGCGGCAGTCCACGTTTTTGAAATTCTACCGTGTAAACGTATGCGATTACTTTGCCAAAGAAGTTGAGATCGAGTATGTCACACAGGAGTTCTTTGAATTTCAAGTGAAAGACTCGTGTGACAATGTCTGGTCGGTCTTGTGGCTTCTGGTTTGGTAGCAAATTTTCCAAGACGTCTTGCCAGCTGGGATTTGCCGTGAATGTCAGGAATATGTCTGGCTTGCCATGTTTTCTGACAATGGTCATGGCATCTTGGTAATTCTGTTGCGTGCTACGCTGACTGCCGGTAAATGAGGACGGTAAGATGATGACTCGTCCAACATCGATGTGCTGTGCAGTGCCTGGATTATGGGCTTGAGCGAGTAGATTTTGGTGTTCTGCTCGTCTGTACAGGTGATCCATCAGTCCTTTGTATGACTCGGTTCTGAGATCTTTCTGATGGGATCTGATGTAAGTGAGATCGCTGCCTTCTACCTTGGTGAATGCATCAACCAAGTACTGTTGAAACAGTAGTCTTGAAAGGTGAAGGGCTGAGAAATGTTCTCTTACTTGGATTCTGTACGTGTAGAATTGGCTGGCTGTTACTCTGGTCTGGCGCCGTTCGGCTTGGTCAGCGGGGATTTGTGTATGGACTGCTGGCAGTCTTGCGATTGCTGTGCCCCAACCGTGTTCACCGAAGGGAAACAGCAGTGGATAGGTGAGCGGGTCGGCTGCTGGATTGGTTGCTTTGATGTCAATCAAGTAGCCGTCACGTCTGTGGATGTGCATGATTCTGTCGTTTGGATCTGGTGCGGCACCGTCCTTTGTGCTGTAGATTGCTGCTATCTCTGCGGCTGCTGGACTGTGGTACCTGTGATCCTGGTCAGCTCTGGATGCGATGACCATGTCGAATGTGGGAACAGGCTCGTTTGCTGCGGTTGCCTGTTGCTGTTGCAGTATGTCACCGATGTTCTTGTATTCTTGAGCATACGGGTTGACTGCAAGAAGTTCGTCTTGGAGCTTCTTGATTGTGTCTTTGTTCAGATCCTTGTTAGTGGGATTGTTCGTTCTGTGCTCAAGTGCTTGAGCCGTGTCCATGATGTACAGCTCAGCATATTTGGGTTGCTGTCCTTGTAAGGGGCGAAGGTGGGCTAAAGAGAAAAACCGGGTGGTTAATAAAAAGTCTCGAGGCAGTAATGAAAAATTGAAAAAGAAATATCTGGTTGTGTAAGTTTTAGTGAATAGAGTAGGAACAGAATGTGAAAGTACCTGTTCTGTGATATGCACTGCCGTGTATTGTTATCACGGGTGGCCCCCTGCCTGGAAATTGCGGTATGTTTGCTGTCCAGGATGCCATTGCCATGGTGGCATTGTATTGGCGGAATTTGGAAAGAAAATCTTTTGATTCTCTTTGTGTTTCTTGTGTATCGCCAAGGAAGACGGACATCATTGTTGCACGTGGAGGCTATATTTGCGGTAGTGTAACAGCTCCCTCACGACAGCACTTTGTGTACTTGTTTCTGGTATTGAGCTCTTCTCTGAAATACTTGGCACCACAATGTGGACAGGTGTTGTTCATTGGTGCCATGTGGTGCAGATAAATGTTGTCTGCTGGATGGTTTGCAGGTTGTTCTGGTTGCGCTTGCACAGGCTGCATCTGCTGTAGCTGTGGCTGGAATTGAAAAGGATGAATCTGCTGCAACTGCTGCTGCCATTCAGGTGGGAACTGGAATGGATGCACGTGTTGTACTGGTTGCTGTAGCAGAGGTGGCATCGCCATTTGCAATCCTTCGCCCCCTGCTGGGTAGGGTGCGGGCCAAAACTGAAGGCCTTGTTGCGCTTGCAATGTTTGAATTGCTGGTTGCTGTGCCTGTTGCCGCTGTAACTGCAGTTGCAGCATCTCCTGTAGGGGAACAGCGACTGGTTGTTCTGTTGGATGTGTTGCAACCGTTTCAGGCTGTTGTTGATGGCGAGTCGTATCATACGCGTTCTTGGCTTGCCTTCGTCGTCGGTGTGTGAAGTTCGTTCGTGCATGTCGTGGCATTTTTCGGCGTGATAAAACAGAAAAGATATGTATAAAAAAGGATTAAGATTATGTACATTTAATATACGTAAAATATTATGGTAAGTATAAGAGGAACGATATGAATGTGTATATATACAAAATCCAGTCGTAGACAGTGGATCTGCGGAAAGTAGAAGATTACGTAAGGAAAACGATGTGAAAATGAGAAACGAAAAGCAGAAAGACGATTTAGTCAGTAGAGAATGAGGAGAAGATTGTTTAAAACGCACTTACCAGATCTTACGGCGAAACAGTAACAGTAACTCGCAAGCAACAGCAATAAGGTCGAGAATCTCGCAGTAACAAATTTCGTGTTTCAATTGACAGAAATAAAAATACAGTAGTCGTTCGTTGTAACACAATAATAGAATTGCAAAGCAAAGCGCATTCCAAGGGAATGAAGTAACTTCAAAGGCGACAGTAACAAAAGGCGCTGTCGGATTAGTGTCAAACGCAACAGGGATTCATTGTTTGGAAAACGGTAAACAACGCACGATCGACCTTTCCAGAAGCACGACGTCATTTCAAATGCATTTAGCCACGGGGGTCGCGTGGCACAACAGGTTTTGTTCGACTCGATGCTTTAGTAGGCAAGGAAGCTCGGGACATCTCCCCTCGCACGCAAAACAAAAGCCTCGGCACAGCAGCATGTGACAAAGTACACAAAGCAAACATCAAACGAAAACAAAGGGCGGAAGGATTTTCCAAGTGGAAAAGTGAAAATATCTGGAAAACGAAAAGCAATTTCGAAAAACAAAATAGCTTATGCACATCTACAGGTGACTGGGAACATATCGTGGTGGTTTTCGAAAAGAACTGATCGGGGGATTTTTAGGAGTATCGTGCGAAAGTTGGCGTCGCTGGGGGTCTTTGACCGTGGGTTCCGTCACCGCTCAGATATTATATATATGTAGAGATTTTACAACATTGGCCTCTGAATCGCAATCTAGCCGACATCGAAAAAGATACACCCTATGATTGCCGCAAAATAACTTACAACATTATCAAAGAATGGAATGATGTACGTGATCAGAAATTGGAATATCATGATATCTTATCTATTCTATCGGGAATGGGAAGAAAAGATATAGCGGACACTCTTCAAGTTTCACTCGAATGTTCTCCTAATCACAAACCATTTCATTATTGGTTTAACATGTTCGACTACATCACCACTCAAATACGATATGAAGATTTATCCATGTTTTTCCGAAGTCTTGATCCTTCCAATGATCACGATTGGAAATTGTCATTCATCAAATTCTCCAACAAAGCCAACATCAATCCAAGCAAATATTGCGCCATCGATCTCATGGATAAATGGTTGTTAAATGTAAAACATAACGCATGTCTTTGCCATCTTCTATCTGTGATGAAGCAAATGAAACTCAAAACTCAAACCAATAAAGATATGCTCACTGACTTTATTGTTGAACATCGGCTTTATCGATTTTGCATCTGTTCGCGCTCAACCAGAACATCTGTTCATATTAATTCACGCAAAGAACCTTTTAATATTAATTATTCACGAGAACATGCTCAATTGCTTGAATCTCCATTTGAACTTTTTAGATATCGCTAAAATTTAATTTACCTTTATATTTTTAACAATTCAATATAGATTATGATTTTGAATTTGCTATAATTCTTGTTATTCTCTCTAGTGTTATTATCTGCCTAAATTCAAATGCCCTCTGCCAATAAATTAATCCGACACCTCCGAAAAGCTTAAACCTCTAACATTCCATCCCACCACATTCTTAAACATTTAACAATCTGCGGCTTTTCTTAAACATTTAAAACACTGCGCTGCTCTTAAACATTAAAGATTTACATATGGTTGTTATACTTAAACATTTAACAATCCGCGGCTTTTCCTTAAACATTTAAAAAACCGCGCCGCTCTTAAACATTAAAGATCTACATATGATCGTTAGCCTATATATACTACTACCTACATACATACATACATACTATACCTACTATACAAACATACTATACCTACTACACCTATTATAAAATCATACTATACCTACATAATATACCAACATACTATACCTACATACTATACCAACATACTACTATACCTAAAATAAAAATATACTATACCTACTATACCTACATACTATACCTACTATACCTACATACTATACCAACATACCATACCGACCATACCAATATACTATACCTACTATAAAAGGATACTATACCTACTATACCTACTATAAAAACATACATAACTACTATAAAAACATACAAACACTTGTCGAAAGTTTAAATGAGAAAACCGTGCAAATAGCGCCTGAAAAGTTCATAACTTTGACTCTTTTTTCATTGGGCCTTAGCGTTGCAAGCATGCTGAAGCAACCCCAACTACAAAAACTATAACTATTTCACAACTCAAAACACAAAACAAAGCTATCACCTGTGTTCGCAATTGATTCCGGCAACTCTCCAGGGGTCTTTGAAACAATTAGCAGCTCTTTAAAAAGATAATTCAGCTCGTAAAACAGTTTGAAAGGCGACCTTTGTGTGCAAAACAAAAACGCGTCTTCTCCAAAAGTACCTGCTGCAACCGAGACCGCAATTACGTAAAACGACCGAAAATTCATGTGTGTGGCCTGCAAGCCGAGGGCGAATAATGAAAAACGATCGACAACACACTTGCAGCAAAAGGCGACATGGGTCACGTGAACAGCCAGTACTTTGTTTGAAAATGGAGTTTCCGACGGGAATTTGGAAGTTTCGCCGGCGTAAACGGTGTTTTATTCGTGATAGCCAATTAGGCGAACAAAAACAAAGAATTTCCCAACCTTTTAGTTGAAACTGTAAGCTCTCATATAGATAACTGTTTGGTTCAGCCGGCAAAGAACAACTCACTTAAAAATAGGACAGATTGAGGGCCTCAAAAAATGCTATTATGGATACCTTGTTCGCCGTTTCGGCCCATTGTTTTGGGGTGTTCGACCTATTGTTTCGGGTCGAATCTATTGTTTCAGCGTAGTTTCGAGCCCTTGTCACGTGACCACATAGAATAGTAATATTAGACTAGCCGGGGGCACTCGCTACGCTCGCTTCCCGGAGCCCATCAAGCTCAAAAAGCTTAATGTGGTTGGCGCGCTTCGCGCGCTGCATTCGCTGCCGCTCATGCCCATACATACATACATACATACATACATACCTACATACATACATACATACATACATACATACATACATACATACATACATATATACATACATACATACATACATACATACATACATACATGAGCCGGGTTCGGTCGCTTCGCTCCCTCCCCGGAGCCCGTCAAGTAAAGAAAGCTTAATCTGGTGGGCGCGCTTCGCGCGCTGCATTCGCTACCGCTCATGCCCATACATACATACATACCCTACAATACATACCCTACGATACATACCCTACAATACATACCCTACATAACATACCCTACAATACATACCCTACAATACATACCCTACAATACATACCCTACAATACATACCCTACAATACATACCCTACAATACATACCCTACATAACATACCCTACAATACATACCCTACAATACATACCCTACATAACATACCCTAAAATACATACCCTACAATACAAACCCTACAATACAAACCCTACAATACATACCCTACAATACATACCCTACAATACATACCCTACAATACATACCCTACATAACATACCCTACTATACAAACCCTACAATACATACCCTACATAACATACCCTACAATACATACCCTACAATACATACCCTACATAACATACCCTAAAATACATACCCTACAATACAAACCCTACAATACAAACCCTACAATACATACCCTACAATACATACCCTACAATACATACCCTACAATACATACCCTACATAACATACCCTACTATACAAACCCTACAATACATACCCTACAATACATACCCTACAATACAAACCCTACTATAAATACCCTAAAATACATACCTTACAATACATACCCTACAATACATACCCTACAACACATACCCTACAATACATACCCTACAATACATACCCTACAATGAATACCTTACAATACATACCCTACAATAAATACCCTACAATAAATACCCTACAATACATACCCTACATACATACCCTACAATGCATACCCTACAATACATACCCTACAATACATACCCTACGATACATACCCTACGATACATACCCTACAATACATACCTTACAATACATACCCTACAATAAATACCCTACAATACATACCCTACATACATACCCTACAACACATACCCTACAATACAAACCCTACAATACAAACCCTACAATAAATACCCTACAATATATACCCTACAATAAATACCCTACAATAAATACCCTAAAATAAATACCCTACAATACAAACCCTACAACACATACCCTACAATACATACCCTACAATACATACCCTACAATACATAGCCTACAATAAATACCTTACAATACATACCCTACAATAAATACCCTACAATACATACCCTACATACATACCCTACAATACATATCCTACAATACATAACCTACAATACATACCCTACAATGCATACCCTACAATAAATACCCTACAATACATACCCTACAACACATACCCTACATAACATACCCTACAATACATACCCTACAATACATACCCTACGATACATACCCTACAATGCATACCCTACAATAAATACCCTACAATACATACCCTACAACACATACCTTAAAATACATACCCTACAATACATATCCTACAATACAAACCCTACAATACATACCCTACGATACATACCCTACAATACATAACCTACAATAAATACTACGACGCAACATTTCTAAAGAAAGTAATGGTGGGAGATCAGATCTTCCCCCCTGCCATGCGACCGCCCCGCGCCCACGCTGCCCCCCTGAAAGCCGCTTCCGAAAGTTGATAACTTCAGTGTGAAGTTTGAAAAAAAAAGTTGCCTTCAAAAATTTAATGAATCCTGGAAAATTTAAACTAAATCTCTAATAAAAATTATACCAAACTGTAGCTAAGAAAACAGCGAATCAGATAAAAATATTCACATTTCTTAACAGTGTTGTTTTGAATTTTAAGAGAGTATTTAGTGCAGCCCAACACAAAAGCCGTGGAAAAATTATTCATTAGCCAACTTTAAAAACACAAAAATTCCCCTAACTTGGTCAAAATTTGTCCATTTTAACTCAAATTACACCAACATGAAGCTAATACCTTGGAGAATAAGTATCGAAAGTACTTGGGTGCATTTGAAATGCTTTTCGCATTTTTAGCTGTACATTTTTGATGTCCAAGACATGATTTTGTTGATCAAAAATAGCCCTGAAATCAAACCCGTGAAAAAAATAGCATTTAAAACACGATTCACCAACTTTCAAATTCAATTAACGTGGCCAATTTTTGTCCTACAGAACCCACGAAAATAACAACATGAAGCTAATAGCTTGGCGAACATTTATCAAAAGTATTTGGGTGAAAAAAACAAAGTTTTGGCAGGTTAAAAAATAATTTTCGCAAATGCAAAACACACGTGTGTTGCTTGAAAATTTCGTGTTTTCCAGCAAAACCCAAACTCGGCCAAAACTGTCCAAAAACAGAGGAAAATCAACAAAACAAAAAAAACAAAGCCATATAACTTTAGTTCTGGGG
>RQOL01000630.1:0-37500 GCA_013076295.1 Sanderia malayensis | reverse complement strand
ATTTGGGTGCATATGAAAAGCTTTTCGCAATTTTAGTTGTACATTTTTGAAGTCCAAGACATGATTTTCTTCATCAAAAATAGCCGTGAAATCAAACCCGTGAAAAAAATAGCATTTAAAACACGATTCACCAACTTTCAAATTGAATTAACGTGGCCAATTTTTGTCCTACAGAACCCACGAAAATATCAAAATGAAGCTAATAGCTTGGCGAACATTAATCGAAAGTATTTGGGTGAAAAAAACAAAGTTGTGGCAGGTTAAAATTTAATTTTTGCAAATGCAAAACACACGCGTGTTGCGTGAAAATTTCGTGTTTTCCAGCAAAACCCAATCTCGGCTAAAACTGTCCAAAAACAGAGGAAAATCAACAAAACAAAAAAAACAAAGCCATATAACTTTAGTTCTCGTGTAAATAAACAGTTATCGAAAGTTTAAATGGAGAAAATCGGCCCAGAACGACCCGAGAAAATCAAAATTGTCTTCGTGTTTTGGTTAGGCCCTCGAGCCGAAAGAAAAACGTGAGGTTAAACAAAACAAAACTCGTGCTATTTTCAGCCAAAAACAATTAAATAAAAGAAATACCTTGAAATAATTGTCCTCCAATTGTCTCCACAGGTCCTAACAACAATTGACACGTCTTTGCAATTGATTTCCGGCACCTATTCACGTTTAAACCCGAGCAACTTGCCGCCCGTTCAACTAAAAAAACACGTGCTTCTCCCTGCTCGTTTTGCATCTCATTAACTCCGTCCTCGGAACTTTCTAGAAAGTCGGAACACAAAATGGGCCATAACTCCCGAACCGTTTGGAGTAGAACTTAGCGGAAAGCTTTACTGTGATCAGCGCAATGCAGCGATCATTTCTATACCCATTTCCACCCTTATTGACCCCCAGGAAAAAAGCCTTTGTGTTCACAACGAAATTCCTTTGATCCCATTGTTCGGTCGAACGTCGATTGTTAAAAAGACAATGGGCATTGTTCACAGTCGGCGGGTCACGTGTCGACGTAGATTATATAATAGAGATAGGTATAGAGCCACAGCAAGTTTCTTTTGAGCACTCAAAGCACAATAATTGGAAGGTTTTGGATCTGGTGTCAAGTATGGCTGTAATTCTGAAAGCAAAAGCATAAATTCTTGCCTGCCCAACCGAAAATGTTTTCTCTGTGTGCCTTCTGGAGCCTCTCCCTAAAACATTTTTTTCCACCAATTTTCTGTCTTTCCAAGGTTACATCATCGTTCTCTCTTTTTCCTCCTAATTTTCTTTCCCTGCACTACCTTGCTCTTTGGATACTTTTGCTCCTTTGCCTTGTTTTTAAGGCTTATTTTTAGTAATTGTTTAGTAGTGGTTATAAACTGATTGGAGTATCATGTATAAATATTATTATTATTATTATCGTCACATGTTCCAAAATGAACTGTATACCTTGGCATTTTTCGCCCCAAGGACTTCCAAATCTGAAAGTAATAAAAAACAGACTTATTGCTATGAAAAGAATGGGTTCTGTATTAAAAAATAGAGATCAAGGAAATTGATTAGTGCTACTATCAGAATAACAGAATATATGAAACAAAGTATAATTACTTATAGGTAGGCCTAAGTTGTTAGGAAGTGCGAAAAACTTCCTTGGCGATTTTTGTCAATATGATAACAAAAGTTGTCAGATATTATAAATAAATAAAGTTTAACTACTAAGTAACTTACCAAGGTCATATTCTTAACCTCGAAAAACAATTTTTGCGTCATGCTCAATCGTAGAAGAGATATAAAATGTATTTAATGTTGAGAAATTCAAGGACAAAAGGAATAAAAATAAAGGAAAGGAAAGACAGTAAAAATTTGGTCTGCAGTGCGCATGTGATGTGTTGTGACATCACAAAATTAATAAATATCAATAAACCTAATACAAGTAATTACAAAATGAGCCAAATATGAACACAGCACTCATATCTGTAGGAAGAGCGTGTATGTTCATTATGTTGATATCTAGGAAGAGACTATGTTGCATGATTATTATTATTACTATTAATATATTTAAAGTTGGCTTTCTAATTTAAATAGCTAAGATAGCAGGTAATTAAGGCCAACTATAACTAAAAGAAAATAAATTGTAACTTATAATGAAAAAATTAAAAAAAGAGAAATTTAGTTAATCCAAAAACCCCAATTTTTTTATAAAAACTCTACACAATCTGCAAGTGCATGAATCGCCATTCCACTGTTTTATTTTTCTTTTGAATTCTTGAATGGTACTACAGTCTCTCAAAAAACTTGGAAGTGAGGATGATAAAAGGCAGCCTCTGTATTGAATATTCTCTGTACCATATACTGTGGTCCTTACTTCTGGCAGTTGCAAAATGATTTATATTCTGCAGACTATAATAGTTGTTCATAAAAGTCGGGTTAAGATCGTTCTTTGTTTTGAAAACCTCTATCATAAGCAACTGCAAATTGCATTGGTGTGTGGTTACACAGAACTATTTACATTATTTACAAAATCATTTCCACTATCTTTGCCTACAATTCGCAATGCTCTTTCACGAATTTTGTTCACCTCAGAATTGATTGTCCTGTCACGGAACATCCATACGAGTGGACAGTAATTGAACTGTGATTTGATAAATGCATCAATCAGCAATTTCAATTTGACAGGGTCTATGTAATTACAGAGGCGGGCAAGTGCATGCAATTTTTGGTTTGCCTTTTTGCATAAGTCTTCAAAATGTTTTGTGAAACTTGATTTTTTATCAAAAGTAACTCGCCAAAGCTTTTCATAATTACTTTCTTTAATTGTCAAGTGACCAATGTTGACTACCGAGTCTTTACATTTGTTACAAAATGTTATAAAATGATCACGGGAAAGAATGCTTATAGAGAGATGTCTTTTCTCGTTGCATATTCCTTTGTTATGACCGTTTCAACTTCATCTGAGGGAGTACTGGATATCAGCAATGATATTCAGCTTTTTGCCCTTCGTTTCGTATTTGAAGCAAGGATATACAGTAGACTGGAGTGTTTTGTAGAAGGATGGAACAACCACCCCCTCTCAGCAGAGAAAAATATGTTGCCTAACCAGCTTCTGGTCTCTGGTCTTCATAGAGCTCCAGATGATGCTACCATAATACAGGTTTGTGTTTAGTAATTTATTGCACAATGCTTAAAGTTAAATAATTAGAAAATTAGAATTATAATAAAACTTTATGAATGCTTCTGCTGAACTACATTTGAAGGTTAAATCAAGCTGGTTTCTCTATACACTGTTGACAAAATATTGTCATCCTAAAATCAAACATAAAATCTGAACATTCCATTTAGTCCTTTTCCAATCTTGAAAGAGATTATGAGAATCAGTTCATTGCTTTAAGAAACAACAAAACTTCTTTCTCGATCACTCGGTACAGTAGCAATAAAAGTAATGTCACTTTCTTTATAATTGTTTGTAAGCTTTTTTCAGAGATTTTATTTGGAAAAATGAGTTAGCTGCAGTAAGAGGAATTGGCAGTCTACAGTATAAATAACTACCCAATCTGGTGAATCAGTTTAGAAATGCCCAGTGCACATGCATCAACGGACTGAATTGGAACTTAATTTCAAATGGGCTGCCATGATATTTGTTGATTCTTTTGAATTGTAGAATTCTTTTTGCAATAGGGTGGACTTGAAGAATTTGGAATTGATTGGAATGGACCATTGTGGAAGAATCAGTGGCATGCGAATGTTAATGAAACTAATGCTGTTGTTCTGTCAGAAATTTAATTGGAAATACCTGAACCTGAACTTCAAGATCAGCTTTCATAATTCAAGCCTCTTGGTCAAACTGACAATCATGGCATAGACATGCCTGGAAATAGATATGCAAGTGGTCAAACTGACAATCATGGTATAGATTTGCAAGTAGTAGCATGCCTGGAAAGTCTTTCACAAAGTTTATAGGTAGGCAGTACAAACGGTTCAGAGCATTAATAATGTTTGTTATTTGCAGGCTTGTATTTGAATATAAATAATATATATTGTTGTATTTTAAACAAAACATAACATTGAATAACATAAAATTGAATCTAATTATATTAAAAATAGCTTCTCAGAAAAATGCAACCAGTTTTGATACCTTTTTGGACACTTGGTATAAAATTTTAATATCAGCAAATAAATTACATACTCAGCCTATTTTGATTGCCGAAGGAACAGGCTGATTAAACTAGGTCACAATAACTCAGACTTAAATGAAATGTCACAACATCTGTTACAGTACCCCTTTCTTTAAATCACCTGAAGTAGGTAATTTTATCAACACGATTAACATATTTATTGGCATTATTAAGGGTGCTTCCACAAAGCAAATCTCCAAAATTGAGAGGAATTTCATACGATGTTTCAAATGTTTGTGTTGCAGATCACAAGTTTACTTGTTTGCCATCTCTGTATCACTTTTTGTGTTTTTCTAACCATTTTTCACCTTACCTTGCATTTTTTCACCAATGTGACCCCACCATAATTCCTCAAACGCCAGATTTCTTGGATTTCTGATCTTTTCCCCTGGTTGATTTGATTAGAAACTCTTTTGGGGTAACATTTTAAACTGTAGAATAACATTTTTTGTAAAAATGTAACAACAACATGACTATCGAAAAAGTAGGTACCAGTGAGAAAGATATCACATTATAGTGATAGACTTCATGATTGAATGCTTTGTTGTCCTGGACAGGCATAATGCAGAAATGCAGGGAAAGATGAACAAATGTTGTTAGAAGAGTTTATTCAACATAACAAGTAAAATTGTCGACTAAAACTTAATGCACACGTTTTACCTGATGGTTTCAAATTGCCTCTGATATCTGCAGGTTGACACTGTTATAATGCCCAATAACCCCTGGCTACATGCATGTTTACAAGTTACATACAATAGTCACTGTTGGGGTAAACTGGTAAAGCAAAATACAAAGTCCACCAAGTGACCAGAATTCTCTGTTTGTAGAAATGTAGTTTGGAATCTGTGAGTCTAGCAATCAAAAATTGTACTCAACATGATGTCTCAAGTTCAAACCGTTGAAAAACTCCCACACTTTACAATACAGTCCTGCAAATGCTGGGACATTTTGTTTAGGCCACTCGGTATCATGAAAAAAGAATTCATTACCAGCATTTTGAGGCACATTATTTGTATTCAACAGCGATGCCACAATATCTAGGTCACTTCCAACCATATCATGAAAAAGAGCAGGGGAGAGAGCAGCAAAACATGGATCACCTTGAATTGTGGAATGGGCTATCACTACTCCTGCAAGCTTCAACAATAAAATTTTTCTGCTATCTCTGACAGGGATTTTTGCATGTTCATTTCCCTCAAAAAGTACTTTGTCTATCTCCCTCCTAAGCAGGTCAAAAAATTCCATTTTAATGGCTCCAGCATCTAGTCCTTCTTCATCCTTAAAATCAATCACAAGATTTTGCATTCAAGATTCTTGATTCTTTATCAAACAACAATTTTTTTGTAGGAAACAAGTGCGCTTCTCCAAATATCTTCCCTTTTAACTTTCAATATCTAATCCTATGATTTCAACTTTGCCTGTAGTTGTTCCAATGCATCCTCAATCGCAGTACACTTTTGATCATCAATTTTCTTATGCTTATCATCAAATGATTCACACAGAAAATCGGCAGCATCCTCCAGAGATTTTAAAAACAGGACAGCATGGTCAGTTGATTTGTTGGATATTCCAAGAAATATCAACACCAACTGAGCTGTCCATGCCTTACGATTGACAGCACCACAGGCATCTCCTTCATCAATCTCAACTAACTTGTCTCGTGAGCTTGGACAAGTGCTTTCACTGTTAATATGAGTGAGATTTCCTGAGACTAATGCTTCAAATGTGTGGACTTCCTTTGCTTCTGTTAAGAGTTTTGGCATCACAGCATTCCCTTGGCATTCTTCTTTATGGCTTTTCATTTCAGTCAAAGGAATGTTTTCACTGCAAACAACACATTTTGAGTAGAAATGATCAGTTGTTCTTTCATCTTCAACTGCAGCCATTTCGAGGTCCCTTTGAATAGGATAGATGTAAATTACGGCTCTAGCAGATACTGCATCCTTTAAATTTCGACTCCTATAACGAACACTTGCCATTGGAATACTTGAAAGTGGCCTTGAAGTACCACCATGATCTACCCTTAACAACTCTGAAGCACCCATCTGTGAACAAAGCTTTGAGTATGATTTTTCCAAGGTAGATTTTAGATGATTAAAATCTCTGTGCTTGTCTTGAAAAACAATCTTCTTTTTACCTAATCCATCATCAGACGAAGTGAGTTATAATAGTAGTTATGAACTCTGGCAAAAAAGAAGGAAAATGAAATTGATGTCACACAAGATCATAAATGAAAAAAGACTGAGATGGACTGGACACCTCCTTCGTCTGAATCCAGAAACACTAGCAAAACAAGCCTTGCATGAAGCGTTGAGAAAAGTCAAAAGACCAAAAGGAAGACCAATAAAAACATGGACAAAACAAATGGATAGAACTAATATAGAACTAAATGGTGATGGAAAAAATAGTAAAGGTGGTGAAGGTGTTTTGACAACAGAAAACATTGAACAACTAGAAGAAATGCCAGTAATAGAAAACATTGGCAATCTCTGATTAGGCGCACCATGTCGCAACCATCTACACCAGATGGCATGAGCGGCGCACAGCGTTCCTAATGATGATAGATCAGTAGAAAGGAGAGAGAACTCATGCATGCTGGGGGTCTTATCTGCAAAACAAGATCCCAAGAGAACAAAGTTGTGAGTCCATGCATCTTTAATGAAAGGATTTACTGCCACATATCATTGTTTATTTTTTGTTTATTTTTTTCATTGATAATGTCTTTTTTTATTTGCTAAAAAAATAGAGACCATGAACACACCTGTAATTAGCCTGGGCCCCTTTCTGCCAGTGTCATTTGTAGGCTGTTTTCTGTTGCTACTGTTGTTGTTTGCTGGCTGCTTATATTTGCTGCTGGATGCTGGTTGGAAGATGGTGTATTTGGGGCAGAACGGATGTTCTCCAAACAACAGAGAGCATCTCTCAAGATGTCTTGAAGCCCATCCATTTCGCTTCACACGCCCACGATCTTGCCAAAGTTGAGCAGTGCATAGCCCAAAAGCAGGAGAATTTTGCGAAAATCAGACACAGAGAGAGACAGAAACAGGAAAATGCGGAATGCAGATAAGGTGAGAGAGATAACTTACAGAGCCCCAAGAAGACACAGGAGATAAGTTATGGAACCCCGAGAAGACACATGAGAGTGACAAAGTGACAGCATGGGCCAATGAATACATAGATAAAGACGAGTTGAAACATGATACACCGGTATGAGATCCTGTGATGGCAAAATGAAGAACCAGGGAATAAGAAATCAAAACAACAACATTGGAGATAAATGGACAAACAAAGAACAACACCATGAAATGAATAATTAATTGACGAAATGATGACTTTGTCCACGAATTGATGCCATAAAATAAGGAATGAGCCATCTATGGCATGCCACAGATATTATCAATGTCATTTATGAAGTAGCCATTCTGATGTAAGTTGTTTTGCAGTGTTTGGGGACATTTTAGATTACCTGTTCGAATGACCCAGGAGACAAGATCCATCTCATCTTTATTCGCACTTCGCTTTATTTTACCATTACTACTTTCCATTCTAGCAAAAATAACCAAACACAATATAAATATAAATTTTTAACCGCAATAGAAAGAAATAGAAACTTTTTAACCATCATAAAATCTAAACTACTGACATTAACACAAAATGTAGACTAAAATTAGCTATTTTGCCATACACAAAATTTGAAAAATATTTCAAAATTTTTTCATGGTCAAAGTGTTATTATTCATATATTTGTTCACATTATATGCTCCAAATGTTCTCATTTTATATGTAACAAATGTTCCAAATTATATGTTCCATGATTTTTAATATTTCAATCATTTTTTTAATAATGCAGAATGCTTTATACATTATTAATGTTTACATGATTTCATTGCAAAGGCTTCACTTACTAACAACTTACAACTTACTAACTTACCCAATGCATGGTATTCACTTTCCTGACTGTGATGTTGCAGTTGTTCCACCAATTATAGTGGTAACGGTGGTTATCTATTCCCAGAATGGTTCTTCGTTTTGACACCATTTTTCCACTATAAACTCATGAAGTGAGCCTGGAGTTAATGCATTTTAAACAGTGACTCAAAATACTTGATGCATACTCATGGCATGAAAATGATTAACGAAGATGCAGTTGGATACTTACTATGGATTTCCTTCAATCACTTGGCTTCCCATGCCATATCACCGAGTTTCAGTCAAGTGCATATCACAAAACGTGCAATTTATCCCTCCCAGCTGTATAACCAATCTCCTCAACGACAGACAAATGAAAATTCCCTTTACACAAACAAGTTTCCCTCGTCTTATCATGTGATGTGTATAAACATTGTCAAAGTTGCTTTGAAAACCGGAAACATAGCGAAACATAATAAATACTGAAGCTTTTCGTCTCACACTCATCAGAGTAGTACATCAGAAAGAGAGCAAAAATGAAAACATGACGAACAATTATACCCAAAAGAGGATCGAAATTGGCCAATCAGAAAAGAGGTGAATGATTGCTATAGTGCAAAAACAACCAATCATCAGCGGTGATTAAACAATAGATTATTGAAATAATCCCAGTGGGAAAACGAACACTTTCTGTCTACACAATATGGGATCCATGGTTTTGACGTAGACAGATTCTAAAATTCCCAAGTGAAATTTTGACCTACAATAGGGGACAAAAATCCTGGGACACCCAGGATTTTAGCAAATTTTAAACGCATACTTCATCCCCCTCCCCCCCATAACAATGTTGTTTGTAGAGGCGGTGTTTTCTAATATTGCCGAAATTCTTTTGGGCCGACGACGAGAAAGGACTGGTGCACAAGACAATGTTGTTTTGGGGGGAATGGGGGCCGGATTCTGCGCACAGAGAACAAAGTGTGCAGAAGTACAGCATAATGGGATGCAATTTTCAGGTGTCCCAGGGACTTTTGTCCCCTATTGTCCGGTATGAAAATCGAAGTACAATAGATATTGAGGTGCTTTTAAGGCGTATCAGGGGATTTTCCGGGGTGCTGATTACGATAATGCAAAAATTTTTTTCCTAAACTGTACGAGTGACGTCATAGGTACAGAACGGGCCCACTTTGACGGGGTTTTTGCGTTTATTGTGATTAAAATGGTTTGTTATGTTAATAGGTGGTGGAATTTAAATTCATGAATTGAAAGGTTATGGTTGTACGGTAAAGTTAAAAAAACCGTGCTCCTATCATTTTTCGTTAGTGTGTAGTGTATTGCTAAAGTTGAAACTTTTGTTTTAGCCTCGTTTTGATCTATTTACGCAATTAGAGAACGACGGGTTCCAAATTGTTGCCCCGGGAGGCGTTTGATGAATTTCTTCAAAAATTTTCCGATCGCAGAGGATACTGAGAATTTATGATTTATTTTCTGTGATTTTCATTGCTTGAAGAGGCTTTATAATGTCGAAGCAGGTATCAGCGAGAGAAAGAAGGCGTACATGTATTTACTTCGGCATGAGTCGAAGCTCTCCTATCGAGAGATCGCTAGACAGTGTAAAATATCCAAGTCTGGCGTAGAGAGGATCTGCAAAGAGGGAGGGACTGCAAGAGAAAGTCCATAAGAAAAGGAATGGCAGGCCAGAAATTCTAAGCCGCAGGGACAAAGATCGCTTCCTTCCAAATTTCAAAACTATGAGGGAAAGCAATCCTAATGTCCATGGGATGGAAGTGGCGAAGGAATGTGACATCACGGAGGTAAGTAAGAAGACCTTGTGTTGAGTGTTTGCTACCTCCGGCTATCAGTATATTCGCCCTAGATGAAAAGGCCTGCTGACTCTGAGAGACAAAAAGAAGAGGGTGGCATATGCCCTATTGGTGTTGAAAGACACTAGCCCTACTTATTGGACAGAGGATGTGTTGCTGTACCTGGATGGAGTATTCTTCGTCCATAAATCCAATCCATATGAGGATGCTTTGTCCCCAGCAGGCAGAGTATGGAGGAAGCCGGGTGAAGGCCTGGAAATTACTGCGAAGGGGAGCAAGGATCTGGCAGATGGAAGGGTATGTCACTATGTGGTAGGTATTTGCTGGGGCTGGGGCTGTATTGGTGGAGGAGTATTCCACCATGAATGGCAAGTATTTTTCTAATTTTATTGAATCGACATTGCATCAAGTACTTTTAGATTACCCAAGCCAGAACAGTGCTATGGCAAGAAATGCAATGGAGAACATTGGAGCAAAAGTTGTCAATATTCCACCAAGGTCCCCGGACATCAACCCGATAGAGAACTTTTTTCACAACATTAAAACATAACTGAAGAAGGATGCATTGGAAAGAAGGATAACAAGAGAGACTTTTAATGATTTCAAACTCAGAGTTATAGATACCATTACTAATTATGATACAGATATAATAGACAAGACAATTCAAAGCATGTACAATCATTTAACTATAATTTCTAAAAATAAAGCTTGTAGAACTAAGTATTAATCAAATTGTTGTATATACAGTTGCAGAATTGGGTAGAAATTTATGCCTGAAATATTCTTGTTTGTAGATTGCAGCAGCAAGGGATAAAGTTATTGAAATAAACGTAGAAGTTCTCGTATTATTGTAAGTAAAAATTGACTATTGTCAATACGTGATATGCCACATTATTTTAAACATTAAACATTGTTGTCAACCTGTGATGTATGTTCAAATGAGATGAACTGAAATGTCAAAAAATATTGTTTGTTTTCACTCTCCAGCTTCTACTAATATTTTGAATACAATGCACTTGTATTCTGCAAATGACACATCCAGAAATTAAATACACGTGGTGCAAGGGGTCATACCAGGAAGTCAAGCTGATGGCAAATAGTATGCATCCCTACGATTTACACTACAATTTACAATATATAATAATTAAAAACAGGGTGTTCTCCTTCACAGAGAGGAATGAAGATGTTCTTAAAAGATGTACATCACTAATGTACACAATCTACACATTTTAATTTATTTCTTTTTAACACTTCCACAGAGATATGAAGGAAAGATTGGACAGTTTACAAAGTCTTTGAGTAGAAAGTCACATGACTTGTCTTTTAATCTCTTGGAATTGTAAACTGTGGAGGTTATTTGGATATTTCTCAGCAATTCAAAAGGTCGTATGTTCACTTATTTTTTCAAAAGATGTACATAAATTGTGTACATCTTTTATACATATTTCCAAAATTTATTACGAGATGTGAATGGAAATATTTGTCTTTTTCCTAGTGTAAACTGTTTTGTAAACTGTCCCAGCTTGGGAAGACACCAATACAATACATAGCGGGACACTGATTAGAACAAAAAGGTAATGCAGCAAATTAATACAATTATACCAAAAACGATTATACCTGTTCGCGAGGCTGTCTATTGTTCATTTATTTCAGTTGATGTCCAACAACAGTCTTGTGAAACAACAACCACAAGGAGTGACCATCTGCTCACTGGCCTTGAACTGATGGCGAAAGGAGAAGTATTTCCTATGGACATCCATCATCTCTGTCTCCTTATCATCAATAATTGAGCCTTTGATGAAAATAATGGGAGACTTTGATGTGGCAAACACTGGAGTGTCGTTGGAGAACTCGATATCCAATATCGATACTCGATATCGGCATAGCTGGTTTTTGGCGCAGCAAAATGCACAATGTGACCTTCCAACAACAAAAGCATGTCACTCCAAGGCAAAATGGCTGGCGTATAGCGAAAGTCATTCAGAAAATGACCTCTTTTTCTTCAACTCCTAGCCAGGCATACGAACATGTCGCAGGTATCCATACCAGAAGCAGATGTCCTGCTTTGCTTCTTCCATGCTGGCAGGGTCTTTGGAGCACGTTTCAAGGTAGGGTGACCTTCACTTCTCAGAACTTGGCTATCTAGCTTTGTGACATATTCATATGCTGTGCGATAGCCAGGATGTCCTGAGAAGTGTACCACAATGTCCTTCGTTTCTTGTAGGTGCTTCTTTACTTTCGACCAGAGCTGAAGTTTGTCCAGCAGGACGCACATGTGGAAATGGACACCATCATCCTCACCACTTTCCATGCAGCAAGCCCACTGTAGTATGATGGCTGTAGTGACTGCATGGAATGCTGCAGGAACTGTATCACCGCATGACCTCCTGTTATATCTTTCAGTGTCTGCCTTGCTGTAAGTAATTAGGTAAGCCCTTCTAACATTGTCCACATTGAATGATGATGCCATTATGATAATAATGTATAAGCAATGTAGAAAGGCTAGTCAACATGCAGTTCTGAAAATGATAACAGTAAGTGAGTGTAACCGTCATGTTATGTGAAATAAATTTGAGTTTGAAATTTCCTGCTGTTTTACTATTGTTTTCTTATGGCATTGACATTGCCAGGATTTAACTCCTTCCTGAGAGACACCTTTAAAAGGCTGGCATGTTTCAAGGACAATCACTGTTGACAGATATGCCACAATTAATCAGATTACATAGTTCAGGTATTACTATATCATGCAGGTAATAAACAGTATTTTGCTTGCAAAATTTACCCGTTTCCCATGTGACTATTCTCTACTTTTTTCTCCAGTGCACGTGTAGCATTGTTTTCATTTTTTGTTCCAAGTTAACAAACATGCGTTGTTAAGACACTTAAAACATTTTCAGACTCTTTTTTTTCAAAATATGTTCACAATACCTTATTCTCTTTGGCAAAATCGTTTCCACCAAAAAAAATTTGTATCCGGCAACACAACCACTTTAGAGCTCCATTTGGGCCAAAAGTGGCACAATCACTTAGTTTGACGTCATGCGTAATATGTAGACAATTTTTGACATGCTCATCGAGATCAGCGCCCTTGAAAACCCCAGAAAACACGAAAACCAGCTTCATAAGTGATGTATTTCAAGAATTTGATAG
This sequence comes from Sanderia malayensis, assembly GCA_013076295.1. Classification (NCBI taxonomy): domain Eukaryota; kingdom Metazoa; phylum Cnidaria; class Scyphozoa; order Semaeostomeae; family Pelagiidae; genus Sanderia; species Sanderia malayensis. The sequence continues at coordinate 24,470 of RQOL01000630.1, read as the reverse complement.
GGGACAAAGTCCTGGGACACCAAGGATATTAACAGGTTTTACACGCATACGTCAAGGTCACGAACATGCGTTTTTCAGACACTGTTATAACATTTTCAGACTCGTTTTTTTCAAAATATGTTCACAATACCTTGTTCTCTTTGCCAAAATCGTTTCCACAAAAAAACAATTTGTATCGGAGAACATGACCATTTTAGAGCTCCATTTGGGCCAAAAATGGGACAATCACTTAGTTTGACGTCATGCGTAATATATAGAAATTTTTTGACATGCTGATGGAGATCAGCGCCCTCGAAAACCCCAGAGAACATGAAAACCAGCTTCATAAGTGATGTATTTCAAGAATTTGATAGGGGACAAAAGTCCTGGGACACCCAGGATTTTAACAGGTTTTACATGCATACTTCAAGTTCACGAAAATGCGTTTTTCAGACACTTTTATAACATTTTCAGATTGGTCTTTTTCACACTATATGCACAATACCTCGTTCTCCTTCCCAAAATGGTTTCCACAAATAAAACAATTCGTTTCGGACAACACAACCACTTTAGAGCTCCAAATGAGCCAAAAATGGGACAATCACGTGGTATGACGTCATACGTACGATATAGAAAATTTTTGACATGCTCATCGAGATCAGCGCCCTTGAAAACCCCAGAAAACATGAAAACCAGCTTTATAAGTGACGTGTTTGAAGAATTTGATACAAGACAATAGGGGACAAAAGTCCTGGGACACCCAGGATTTTAGCAAGTTTTAAACGCATACTTCTTCCCCCTCTCCCCCATAACAATGTTGTTTGTAGAGGCGGTGTTTTTCAATATCGCCGAAATTCTTTTGGCCCGACGACGAGAAAGGACTGGTGCACAAGACAACATTGTTTTTGGGGAGTGGGGGGCCGGATTCTGCTCACAGAGAACAAAGTGTGCAGAAGCACAGCATTATGGGATGCAATTTTCAGGTGTCCCAGGGACTTTTGTCACCTATTGTAGCTCTGCCGATAATGTGAAAACAGTCCTCACTGTAGTTTTGAGCACATTCTGGGTTGTCGAGTAAATGTTGGCCTATAGTGAATTCGTGTTTTCGAGTTTTAGATGTTTTAGAGGCGTGAGATGGTTGTTCTCGTTGCGGAACCATTTTTTGGCGTATGTTGGAGGGCACGTGTTGTTTAATCCTGTCACATAACCGCTGAGAAATGCGACCTACGTACCTGGAATCACACCGGCATGAGATTTCGTAGACTACAAGACTTTTTTGTGTGGTAGGAACACTATCTTTATGGATGGGGGGCAGGATCTTACATGCATACTTCAAGTTCACGAACATGCGTTTTTCAGACACTTTTATAACACTAAACACCAGGCGGGGGTTGACTGTGGTGTAGCATTTGCTTATGGCTGTTTTAAGTTGTTTTTCACACCGCGTGGAAACGTTGCCGATATAGGGTAGTTTTAGATAAACAGCCCACTTTTGCGGACCAAAATTTTGTCAGCCGAGAATTCTGTGATTTTCTTGCGAAAAGTAATAAAAATGGTGTCTTCTGGATCGCCATTGTGCATGAGGATCGTTTTGGTGGGACCAATTCGAAACTGACTTTTGGATTAGAACAAATCGTGAGTCCCCGATGAACTAAAGTGTTGATAAGGTTAATTTTGAATTTCTTGGCACAGAAGGAATCCCAATGTGTATGGGTATAATTGTTCGCTAAGTTTTCATTCTCGTTCTCTTTCTGACGTACTACTCTGATAAGTGTCAGACGAAAAGCTTTAGCATTTATTATGTTTCGTTATGTTTCCGATTTTCAAAGCAATTTTAAAGTTCTGTACCGATCAAAGACTTTTAAACATTGTCGAAGGTGTAGAGCACAATAGAAATCCCACATTTAGCTGGCCGATTTTTCAACACGCTATAGTTATACACTTCGCAATCACTGGTAAGTATTATGAGCGCTGTTTTTGTACTTATCAGCTAACAAACATAATCATCAATAGTTTGCATAATAATTTTAATAATTTTTGTTCTTCTTTGTATCCTTTCAATGACAAGAGAAGAGTTACGTGTTTATCAGACATGATATTATTGTACCTATTAAATATTTCAAGTTCAGAATTACTCCAATTTCTCTTTTGTTTCCAATAACAGATTGGAAAGACAAAAGGCTCGTTAAGAAATTAATTATATAACCACAGTTTTTCTTCTTGACTATTCCATTTACGTTTTTAATTATGTTTTCCTCATAACTAAAGGACCACTCATATTGACTTTTAAATAACGGACACCAATCTTTCCCAAACTCCTCTCAACAAAGAATTTATATTTTTGTTTTCACATGCTTTGCAAATTTAACCTCTGTAGAACGAACTGCTTTTTACCACAAATAAAAATATCGTTTTCATACTTCTTCAAGCATGTGAAAAAACATTTAGTATAAAGCCGTTTTTGAACAACTGTGCTTTCTGCTATTAATCAAATTTTTTGAATTCTTTACAACTTCACTGGATTCAACAGGTTGATGTATTGATGTAGAATGTGTTAATGTATTCTCAGTTTATTGTCACAAGTCCCCTGTTTGTATTAGATAACATTTTTGATACAAAATTACTCTATTCCACTTTAGTGACTGCTTAAAACCAAAACAAACTGCACTTGAACGTAAGTGTGTTCATAAAATATGCATTAGCTATACTTACACTAATTATAGCATTACTTTTATATTGAATTCATACTGAAGTGTACTATAGAAATATGTAGCATTAACTTTTTGTTTTGCACCTTTACACAAGGCTATAATTATTTCATTGTTGTTGCTAATGAGGCCATTCTCAGCAAGCAATAACATTTACAATAACATTTACAATAACATTGCCTAATTTATTTTCTGATCTATATACTTCTTTTCATATCACAACCTACACCATGCCGCAAAAGTCCAGGAGATGTATAACCGGTGACAGACGTAGCTATAAAGTGCGGGAGAATGTGCACAATTTCAGAGAGGTCAGCCCACTGTTATAATAACAATATAATAATACGAATATTTTAACGGGATTAAAGTTTCAAAAAAGAGTGTTGTTTTCAGTGCCTGTCCTGCTTAGAAAGAAAAAATGAAATGTTAAAAACATAATTTACAACTATTTAACTGTTACAAAAATAGACAGACATGATTTTTTTCAAAAAAACTGGCAAAGTGGCTAACCTCAAATTTTATTTCACATTTATGCTAAATCGACTACGGAGATTTCAAATCCAAGATGGGCCCAAAAAATTTTGACAGGAAGTCTACTTTTCTGGTGACGTCATAAACTTGAAAAATGCGGTTTGTACTGCCGTACATTTTTCTCGTGACCACTACAGTCTAACAAATTATATATTTGAACAGCACACAGTAAGCGCTTTCGCATGATATATAGACTTGTTATTTTTGACTTACTTTTCATTTTGGGGTATGACGTCATCATTCGCTATGACGTCATCCTCATTTATGAATAGGTGGAAATATTGTGAACAAATGAGCTTCAACATGTTCAAACCAGTGATAAAACACTTTTATTAACATAATATGGTCAAATGGGGGGGGGGTGTTGATGTTATGGAAGCCATTCATCTTTATCACTCTCCTCACAAACTGCCAAAAAAATGTAGTTGAGCTCATCCGATCCGTTCCAAGTTGATTATCTTCATCTTATTCCCTGTACACTTAGGATCGTTTTGTTGTGTCCAATTCGAAACTGACTTTTGGTTTAGAACAAATCGTGAGTGCCCAATGAACTAAAGTGTTGATAAGGTTAATTTTGAATTTCTTGGCACAGAAGGAATCCCAAAGTGTATGGGTATAATTGTTCGCTAAGTTTTCATTCTCGTTCTCTTTCTGACGTACTACTTTGATGAGTGTCAGACGAAAAGCTTTAGAGTAGGAGAGGGAGTGGGTGTCCTGGCCCACCTGGCCCACGCATGCGCAGTAGAATGTGTTAAGATCGCGCATGCGCGAGAGTCTTCGAGAATTGAAAAGAGCATGAACAGTAAAAAAATAATCAAAAACGACAGGTTGCGGAAAGTTAGTTTAAAGTTGCAAAACATCGTCAAAGCTGATAAAAACCCATAAAAAGCTTAATAACTAAAAACGGTTTTGTTTATGAAAAAGATTTTTACAGCAATAAAAAGAAAATCTCTTGATTATATTGAATGAATTATTTCATATTTTTCATGCACTTATAAGATGATAAGAATTTGTTAAGTAAATCGCAAGAAAACACTAAAATATCGAGGAGCTGGCAAATTCACGTTCTCGGCTCGAGATTGAATTCAAAGAACCAATCAGAAACTTTCGAATGCGACGTTCGAATGTACGTGGCAAATCTCTGTCATGAGAAATCAGAAACTTCTAGAATCTGGTAAAGTTAGTTTGAAGTTGCAAAACATCACCAAAGCTGATAAAAAACCCATAAAAAGCTTAATAACTAAAAAACGGTTTGTTTATGAAAAAGATTTTTACACCAATAAAAAGAAAATCTCTTGTTATATTGAATGAATTGTTTCATATTTTTCATGCACTTATAAGATGATAAGAATTTGTTAAATAAATCGCAAGAAAACACAAAAATATCGAGGAACTGGCAAATTCACGTTCTCGGCTCGAGATTGAATTCAAAGAACCAATCAGGAACTTTCGAATGCGACGTCCGAATGTACGCGGCAAGTCCTTGTCATGAGAAATCAGAACTTCTAGAATCTGGAATGATATTCAAACACATCGGACATTCAAAAAGTAAGTTGCATTTTTTCTGCTTCAAATCTTTTTTATCCTTACAGCTTTAATTGGAATTAATTCATAATATTAGTGATTATGATTCGTTTATTTCAGAGCTTGAGAAACATGAATCCATTAACAATTGAAAATGGGACATTAATTGCATTTGAATGTCCGATGTGTTGGGGCACTTTTGCCATTTTTAAGCATAAGTCACCGATGCCCTGATGATGATGATCATGATGAAGCATATGATGGTGATGGTAATGAAGTGGATGATGAAGTTGTCATGAAGATTTTCAACCACGCAATAAGAGATGTGACTATCCAAAAAAATATATAATAAGTGATGATAATGATGATGATGATAATGATGATGATAATGTGATGATAATGATGAAATATAAGTTAATAATGTTACAAATGATAATTGAGAAAAAGTATTACTGTGTATTCTTATATGCTTCTACCTCTCAACTGCGCAAGCATCACTTTATGGCTCGAACCTTCTTTGAATGATTACATAATCTTCATTCGAATTGGCATACCTTAATCAGGTGGGCTAGAACCAGCCTCTTAACTGCGCATGCGCCGGATTTCGAGTAATCTATAAAAACTATCGATTTCACTTATTATCTCAGTAGCAAAGATGTTGTTAACATTAGCACACATTATAATTAATGACTTTGGGTCATTTCTGCAAAGAACAAAAAAAGATTTGCTCTTAGTCTATTTGAAGGAACATTTTAGAGATGTAATGGGCATTAATACAAAGGTTCAAGTTCGGCGCATATATCTTGGGAAAGTATACAAGAATTTACACAAGTTTATGGATTTGCTCGAATAAGCGTTAATCTTGGAAATCTACCACAAGCAAAGGATGCTGAAGATGGGTTGCTGATTGAAGAATCTCCGGTGAATGAAGATGGATGGAAAGACAGGATCAATGACACCTTGAAAACACTATTCAATGAAAGTTTTTCTGATGGAAATGGAAACTTGGGAAGGTTTGCTGTGATACTCCTTTGGATAGAGAAGCAAATTATCTATCATCACACAAAGAAACAATACAACATTAGTAGATTATTGGTGGATTGTTTACTTTTTAACATTAAATATGATTGTGTTCTTAGAGAATGGGAGATGTTGAAATTACACAAAATGATATCCTCATGTAAATGCGTGTTTTTATTTGTATGCATGGGTCTATATAAGGAAGCTGCATCATTACAATAATCAAAATGGCACAATGTCGGAGGGCAATGCACGCATTCATTAAACAGCTTTTTCGCCTTAAATTTCTTATAAAAACAATGCATTTACATCATAAATAAAGATGGGTAAGCGCAAGAGACAGAGTAGAAAGAAACGGCTCACTAAGAGAATTAGGGGTAAAGGTCTTTTTAAAAACATACAAAATTGGGTTGTGAAAACAGCTATTGCAGCAACACCACTACCAGAATTACAGCGAGAGTTGAAACCAACAATATGGAAAAAGGGTTGGAAAAAACCAAAACCCCTACAATTCATCCCTAGGGAATTTTGGAGAGCTGCCGGAGTACGAAAAAACAACGCGATAAGTGGGCATATGCAGATGAAGAATTTAAGAAATAGATTATAAAAGAAGGAAGAACGCTACAATTTAATAGCTATAATATAATCATGGCTAGTATAGCAGCAAGTGTTGTAGCATCAATGCTGATAGACGATATGTTGAAGGATGATGGTGGAGTTGAAGCGACTAAACTAATGACGGGTGAAGGAAAGTATAAAAGGGATAGAATACGAAAACGTGAAAGGACAGGAGAGAGGAAATCAACAAACATGGGTTCCGCAATAGCTCGGTGTAGCAGCTAGGCAAGCTATTAAACAAGCTGTAAGACAGGGTGGAAGAGCGATAGCAAAACGAGTTAGTAAACAAGCTGTTAAGAAGATGGCATTGAGAGGTGCTAAGAAAGCTGCAAAAGGTGGAGCAATCGTTGCAGCTGGATATGGTTTAGACACAGCTATGAGGAAAATGCAAGGCGGCCGAAAGCGGAGGATGCGTAAGAAGCGGAAGAAGAATGAAAGGTAGACGAAGTGGGACTAGATCTATAAAAATAGCAAGAGTAAGAACCTAATTTTTAAATGAACAAAATTGAAAGAAATAGATGAACAAATCTCAGACAAAAAGCTCATTTCCAAAAGAAGTTCGTGGAGATAGGAGCTCGAGAATAATTCATAATGAATCGAGTATACAGAATTAATGTTGATGAAGTAGAAAGAAAGATGTGCATTCTATTTTAAAGTCAGAAGGTGAAGTTGACTGTATAAAATGACAAATTTAGAGGATGCTTATGTGTATCTAAGAACGATAAGAGAGGTTGTGCTTGATAGAAATTACATTACTCGATTTACAATCGACACTGACATGGTAAAAGAAACACATGAATTTATTTTACCTGAATATCATGGTAAATTTGCAAATAGTGTAAGATGTGCACGCATGAGTGAAACAGAGATAATAGAATATTGTAAACCTGATCAGATAGAAATTTTATTAAACCAATTAATAAAGAGGCAGCATTACTATAATCCAATAGAATTACAGCATTGTTATTATGGATTCACCCTTTTCCTGATGGAAATGGAAGGTTGGCGAAGTTGTGTATTATTATTTAACTGGAGATTTAATAGAGTGGAATCAGGATAAATTTTTAAGTGATATGATTAAAATTCAAGCAGAAATTGTAGAAGAATTTGCCTCAAACACTTTCGAAAGAAAGTTCTAGAACATTCGAACTTCGAATGCTAACACCACCTTTCAATAATAACTAGAAACTTCGAAGAAGGTTCTAGAACATTCGAACGATGAATCAGATCACAGAGATTTTTCAGAAGTTTCCAGAAGTTTCCAGGAGCAGAAGCTTCCAGAAGTTTCCAGAGGCTATCAGCCAATCAGATCACAGAGATTTTTCAGAAGTTTCCAGAAGTTTCCAGGAGCAGAAATCTCTGCAATCTGATTGGTTGATTTATACACATAAACAGACGTCGGAAGCTAAATCAAATCAGTCGTGCGGAGCTGTTGAAGAGTGCAGAGCTTAAAAAATCACTAAAGAATCGCTGAAGAATCATGGCAGGAATTTACGAAGTTAGAAATGAAGAGGGCCTAATCAAGACATCATTTGCTGTTCAAGCTGCCTCTAACAAATGGGTGCTGGTGGTGAAAGATATGATTAAAGGTGCACTAGCTGTAAAATCAATGGCTATTTCTCATGCAGCACTGGCTCGTCTCTTGGAAATAGTTGATAGCAACATAAATCTCGGTGAGATAAATCATAAATTACAATTTCATGGAGAAGATGTTACAAGTCTGTTTGAGAAGAACGGCGTCATCATTGAAACGAAGCGATATGGGGGAACGTATACTCAATTTCTAACCCTATACACTGAAGTTTTGAGCAAAGAAGAAGCACATGAAGATAAGGTTGTAATCTATCTGCAGAAAAATGGTGATTTTCCCATAAAGTTATGCTGGGAATACGAAGATGGAAGAATGAGAAACCAACTAAAACTGGAATAAATCTAAAAGAAGAAATGTTGGAAGCATTGCATGGAAAGCTTGCTGATCTGAAAATGCTAGCACCGTCATCCCGCAAAAGGCCTCTATCATTAATTATACCATCATCTTCTGGAAGTGCCGAATCTGATGCGAAGAAAAAAAAGAAAGAAAATATCACAGCTCAAAAAAGAAAGAACATGTTGATGATTCCTCAGTTAAAGCAGCATCAGGAAATGATGATGAAATGCTGCAAAAAGCATATGCTGAACTCCAAGAAGAAGATGCTGATGTACGAGTACAAGAAGCATATGCTAAATTCTCTTGAAACGCATTTTCAAAAAAGCAAAAATACTGTGAAAAATGCTCAACTACAAGATTTACTCTACATCAATTGATGCTACTGACCACAAGCAAGATTGTATGGTTCACAATGCTTTCAGATTTTTATCGTTTCACATCAGTTATGTCAACGCCGATATGCTGGCTGAGGGGAAAGAATCGTTCAAAAAATCAATGTTTGATGAGTTGAAGAATGGACGTCTAACTCAAACAATCAAATCCAATGTCGGAAATCTGTATGATGAATTATCACATACAAACCTCTCTACATCCGTATATTTGCTACAGATATTGAACAGGATTATAAACAATTTAGTCACACCATTTGTTTAAGTTTTATAAACATTATTTGTGTTAAAAATAGTTGTTAGTTATTTGTTCTAAAAATTGTTATAAATAGAGGTTAGTTATTGTTGTAAAGAGACGTTCTAAATTTGTTATAAATATGAGTTATGACTTGAGATTTAAAGCACCTTTTTCTCTGATTTTATCTGGAGTAAGCGGAAGCGGCAAAACTACTTGGTAGAAAATCTATTTAAAAATTATAATAATATAATCGATGATGGCAGGCAATATCCCAATCTCATGTGGATCTCAGGAACGAACCAGCCAGAGCTATTTGAGCGCATTAAAAAAAGTTTTGTTGGGAATTGTAGATTTATTACTGAATTACCTGAAAACTTGTACGAAGAAATCGAGAGGTCAGACAAAAGATTAACTATTGTTGTTGATGATCTAATGCATGAAATTGCAAACTTCAAAGATTTGGGAAAATTGTTCACAAAAGGAAGATCTCATCTCAACATTAATGTTATTGTTATGATGCAAAATCCTTTCCCAAGAGGAACGGAAATGAGAAATTTGGCTCTCAATACTCAATATCAAGTTCTTTTCAAAAATCCTAGAGATAGAAGTCAAATTAGATTTCTCGCACGACAAATTATGCCTGCATCTCCTAAAACATTTCTTGACATTTATAATGATGCAACAGCAAGAATGTATGGATATCTACTCTGTGATTTCACCCAATCAATGAATGAAGATATGAGATTTCGAACAAATATTTTCCCTCATGAAGCTCCCATGCAGTGTACAAGTCTAAAAAAGGTTATAAATAGCCATCTATATGTTTATGAAAACAGCAAAAATGACTTCTTTTGAAAAGATAATCATACAACCTAGCGAATCATTTCAACTGTTGATGAACCGGCGAAGAAAAAGCCCAAAAAGATCATAAATAAAGGAAGAAAGTCTAAAAAGCGTCTATCAGGTGGCAAAAGGAAAAGAACATACAGACGACGGAAGAAAAACACTATAAATGATAAATTGTTAGAAATATTAATTGATTTGTTATGAATCTAGAAAAGTTATATTCTGATCCTTCTGTTCCGGGTTCTCTTGGAGGTTTAGATAAAGCATATAGGGAATTTAAAAAAGTAATTCCTAATCTAACAAGAAAAGATGTTAAAGAGTGGAGTAAAACTAGTCTTGCATATTCATTGCACAGACCAAGTAGGAAGAACTTTAAACGTGAGCGGATACTAACTAATAACATTGATTATTTATGGGAATGCGATCTTGTTGATATGGCATATTTGAAAAAAGAAAACAACAACATTACATTTCTATTATGCTGTATTGATACTTTTAGCAAGTATGCTTGGGTAAAGCCTCTGAAAAGAAAAACAGCAAAAGAAATTGTCGATGCTTTTAAAGAAATTTTATTGGAAAGAAAGCCCAAAAAGGTACGATCTGATAAAGGTACTGAGTTTTTAAACAAAGAATTTCAAGCTTTGCTGAAGAAAAACGATATCGATTTTTACACTGCAAATAATGATGTAAAGGCAGCAATTGTGGAAAGATTCAATAGAACACTTAAAGGAAGAATGTATAGATACTTCACAGCCAAAAATACGTTAAGATATATTGATAATCTACAAGATTTTGTTGATTCTTACAACAATACCTATCATAGATCTATTGGTATGAGACCTTCTGAAGTTAATCCAAACAATGTGAGCACTGTCCGAAAAAAGCTGTTTAAAAAAGAAACTAAAAAAATAAAAAGATCTTTAAAATTGGAGATTATGTAAGACTGAGTTTGAAGAAGAGAATGTTTAAGAAAGGTTATTTACAAAATTATACTGAAGAAATATTCAAGATTAGCAAAGTATTTAAAGAAAGGTATCCAGTAATGTATAAAATTGAAGATCTCCAAGATGAAGAGATAGATGATCGCTTCTATAAAGAGGAGCTACAACATGTGTATCTTCCAAAAACCTTCGTCGTTGAGCAAGTGTTGGAAACTAAGAAAAAAAGAGGTAAAAACTTCTATTTAATCAGGTGGAGAGGTTATCCTCCCCAGTTTGATGAGTGGGTAGCTGAAAGTCAATTAGAGACAATATGATTGATGAAGAATTTGACTTGGTTCTTCCTTCGGGATTTGTTACTGATAGATTAAAACTAGTAGATTTCACAGTTGATTTACCTCACGTTTTTCAATTAAACAATAAAAGAAAATGGGAAATGGCATTACTACAAATGACGCTGCCAGATAGAGGAGAAAAATAATTACATGATCAATACTGGTTTTCAATTTCCAACGAGTACGTGACTATTACCGATGAAGATGGAAAATTGATTTCTTGGGGTACAGATGGTTTTTTCTATGAAAAGATCCGTCTTGATAAAGAAATTATCGAAACCCGTGATAATACTCTGATGTATTATGAATTCAAAAGACTTTTCAATGATAGAGTCTTGGATTTCCCTGAATTTGGGTACATATTAAAAAACATGTTATCAGTATCATTAATTGATGGACATGGGTTCCGCAATAGCTCGTGTAGCAGCTAGGCAAGCTATTAAACAAGCTGTAAGACAGGGTGGAAGAGCGATAGCAAAACGAGTTAGTAAACAAGCTGTTAAGAAGATGGCATTGAGAGGTGCTAAGAAAGCTGCAAAAGGTGGAGCAATCGTTGCAGCTGGATATGGTTTAGACACAGCTATGAGGAAAATGCAAGGCGGCCGAAAGCGGAGGATGCGTAAGAAGCGGAAGAAGCATATGAAAGGTAGACGAAGTGGGACTAGATCTATAAAAATAGCAAGAGTAAGAACCTAACATTTTTAAATGAACAAAATTGAAAGAAATAGATGAACAAATCTCAGACAAAAAGCTCATTTCCAATAAGAAGTTCGTGGAGATAGGAGCTCGAGAATAATTCATAATGAATCGAGTATACAGAATTAATGTTGATGAAGTAGAAAGAAAGATGTGCATTCTATTTTAAAGTCAGAAGGTGAAGTTGACTGTATAAACAAGGCAAATTTAGAGGATGCTTATGTATATCTAAGAACGATAAGAGAGGTTGTGCTTGATAGAAATTACATTACTCGATTTACAATCGACACTGACATGGTAAAAGAAACACATGAATTTATTTTACCTGAATATCATGGTAAATTTGCAAATAGTGTAAGATGTGCACGCATGAGTGAAACAGAGATAATAGAATATTGTAAACCTGATCAGATAGAAATTTTATTAAACCAATTAATAAAGAGGCAGCATTACTATAATCCAATAGAATTACAGCATTGTTATTATGGATTCACCCTTTTCCTGATGGAAATGGAAGGTTGGCGAAGTTGTTGTATTATTATTTAACTGGAGATTTAATAGAGTGGAATCAGGATAAATTTTTAAGTGATATGATTAAAGTTCAAGCAGAAATTGTAGAAGAATTTACCTCAAACACTTTCGAAAGAAAGTTCTAGAACATTCGAACTTCGAATGCTAACACCACCTTTCAATAATAACTAGAAACTTCGAAGAAGGTTCTAGAACATTCGAACGATGAATCAGATCACAGAGATTTTTCAGAAGTTTCCAGAAGTTTCCAGGAGCAGAAGCTTCCAGAAGTTTCCAGAGGCTATCAGCCAATCAGATCACAGAGATTTTTCAGAAGTTTCCAGAAGTTTCCAGCAGAAATCTCTGCAATCTGATTGGTTGATTTATACATATAAACAGACGTCGGAAGCTAAATCAAATCAGTCGTGCGGAGCTGTTGAAGAGTGCAGAGCTTAAAAAATCACTAAAGAATCGCTGAAGAATCATGGCAGGAATTTACGAAGTTAGAAATGAAGAGGGCCTAATCAAGACATCATTTGCTGTTCAAGCTGCCTCTAACAAATGGGTGCTGGTGGTGAAAGATATGATTAAAGGTGCACTAGCTGTAAAATCAATGGCTATTTCTCATGCAGCACTGGCTCGTCTCTTGGAAATAGTTGATAGCAACATAAATCTCGATGAGATAAATCATAAATTACAATTTCATGGAGAAGATGTTACAAGTCTGTTTGAGAAGAACGGTCATCATTGAAACGAAGCGATATGGGGGAACGTATACTCAATTTCTAACCCTATACACTGAAGTTTTGAGCAAAGAAGAAGCACATGAAGATAAGGTTGTAATCTATCTGCAGAAAAATGGTGATTTTCCCATAAAGTTATGCCTGGGAATACGAAGATGGAAGAATGAGAAACCAACTAAAACTGGAATAAATCTAAAAGAAGAAATGTTGGAAGCATTGCATGGAAAGCTTGCTGATCTGAAAATGCTAGCACCGTCATCCCGCAAAAGGCCTCTATCATTAATTATACCATCATCTTCTGGAAGTGCCGAATCTGATGCGAAGAAAAAAAAGAAAGAAAATATCACAGCTCAAAAAAAGAAAGAACATGTTGATGATTCCTCAGTTAAAAGCAGCATCAGGAAATGATGATGAAATGCTGCAAAAAGCATATGCTGAACTCCAAGAAGAAGATGCTGATGTACGAGTACAAGAAGCATATGCTACAATTCTCTTGAAACGCATTTTCAAAAAAGCAAAAGAATACTGTGAAAAATGCTCAACTACAAGATTTACTCTACATCAATTGATGCTACTGACCACAAGCAAGATTGTATGGTTCACAATGCTTTCAGATTTTTATCGTTTCACATCAGTTATGTCAACGCCGATATGCTGGCTGAGGGGAAAGAATCGTTCAAAAAATCAATGTTTGATGAGTTGAAGAATGGACGTCTAACTCAAACAATCAAATCCAATGTCGGAAATCTGTATGATGAATTATCACATACAAACCTCTCTACATCCGTATATTTGCTACAGATATTGAACAGGATTATAAACAATTTAGTCACACCATTTGTTTAAGTTTTATAAACATTATTTGTGTTAAAAATAGTTGTTAGTTATTTGTTCTAAAAATTGTTATAAATAGAGGTTAGTTATTGTTGTAAAGAGACGTTCTAAATTTGTTATAAATATGAGTTATGACTTGAGATTTAAAGCACCTTTTTCTCTGATTTTATCTGGAGTAAGCGGAAGCGGCAAAACTACTTGGGTAGAAAATCTATTTAAAAATTATAATAATATAATCGATGATGGCAGGCAATATCCCAATCTCATGTGGATCTCAGGAACGAACCAGCCAGAGCTATTTGAGCGCATTAAAAAAAGTTTTGTTGGGAATTGTAGATTTATTACTGAATTACCTGAAAACTTGTACGAAGAAATCGAGAGGTCAGACAAAAGATTAACTATTGTTGTTGATGATCTAATGCATGAAATTGCAAACTTCAAAGATTTGGGAAAATTGTTCACAAAAGGAAGATCTCATCTCAACATTAATGTTATTGTTATGATGCAAAATCCTTTCCCAAGAGGAACGGAAATGAGAAATTTGGCTCTCAATACTCAATATCAAGTTCTTTTCAAAAATCCTAGAGATAGAAGTCAAATTAGATTTCTCGCACGACAAATTATGCCTGCATCTCCTAAAACATTTCTTGACATTTATAATGATGCAACAGCAAGAATGTATGGATATCTACTCTGTGATTTCACCCAATCAATGAATGAAGATATGAGATTTCGAACAAATATTTTCCCTCATGAAGCTCCCATGCAGTGTACAAGTCTAAAAAAGGTTATAAATAGCCATCTATATGTTTATGAAAACAGCAAAAATGACTTCTTTTGAAAAGATAATCATACAACCTAGCGAATCATTTCAACTGTTGATGAACCGGCGAAGAAAAAGCCCAAAAAGATCATAAATAAAGGAAGAAAGCTAAAAAGCGTCTATCAGGTGGCAAAAGGAAAAGAACATACAGACGACGGAAGAAAAACTCTATAAATGATAAATTGTTAGAAATATTAATTGATTTGTTATGAATCTAGAAAAGTTATATTCTGATCCTTCTGTTCCGGGTTCTCTTGGAGGTTTAGATAAAGCATATAGGAATTTAAAAAAGTAATTCCTAATCTAACAAGAAAAGATGTTAAAGAATGGAGTAAAACTAGTCTTGCATATTCATTGCACAGACCAAGTAGGAAGAACTTTAAACGTGAGCGGATACTAACTAATAACATTGATTATTTATGGGAATGCGATCTTGTTGATATGGCATATTTGAAAAAAGAAAACAACAACATTACATTTCTATTATGCTGTATTGATACTTTTAGCAAGTATGCTTGGGTAAAGCCTCTGAAAAGAAAAACAGGAAAAGAAATTGTCGATGCTTTTAAAGAAATTTTATTGGAAAGAAAGCCCAAAAAGGTACGATCTGATAAAGGTACTGAGTTTTTAAACAAAGAATTTCAAGCTTTGCTGAAGAAAAACGATATCGATTTTTACACTGCAAATAATGATGTAAAGGCCGCAATTGTGGAAAGATTCAATAGAACACTTAAAGGAAGAATGTATAGATACTTCACAGCCAAAAATACATTAAGATATATTGATAATCTACAAGATTTTGTTGATTCTTACAACAATACCTATCATAGATCTATTGGTATGAGACCTTCTGAAGTTACTCCAAACAATGTGAGCACTGTTCGAAAAAAGCTGTTTAAAAAAGAAACTAAAAAAATAAAAAGATCTTTAAAATTGGAGATTATGTAAGACTGAGTTTGAAGAAGAGAATGTTTAAGAAAGGTTATTTACAAAATTATACTGAAGAAATATTCAAGATTAGCAAAGTATTTAAAGAAAGGTATCCAGTAATGTATAAAATTGAAGATCTCCAAGATGAAGAGATAGATGATCGCTTCTATAAAGAGGAGCTACAACATGTGTATCTTCCAAAAACCTTCGTCGTTGAGCAAGTGTTGGAAACTAAGAAAAAAAGAGGTAAAAACTTCTATTTAATCAGGTGGAGAGGTTATCCTCCCCAGTTTGATGAGTGGGTAGCTGAAAGTCAATTAGAGACAATATGATTGATGAAGAATTTGACTTGGTTCTTCCTTCGGGATTTGTTACTGATAGATTAAAACTAGTAGATTTCACAGTTGATTTACCTCACGTTTTTCAATTAAACAATAAAAGAAAATGGGAAATGGCATTACTACAAATGACGCTGCCAGATAGAGGAGAAAAATCATTACATGATCAATACTGGTTTTCAATTTCCAACGAGTATGTGACTATTACCGATGAAGATGGAAAATTGATTTCTTGGGGTACAGATGGTTTTTTCTATGAAAAGATCCGTCTTGATAAAGAAATTATCGAAACCCGTGATAATACTCTGATGTATTATGAATTCAAAAGACTTTTCAATGATAGAGTCTTGGATTTCCCTGAATTTGGGTACATATTAAAAAACATGTTATCAGTATCATTAATTGATGGAAAGATACAGTTTGAAATGAAAGATGATTTGAAAACATTAGGCTTTGCAACTCATGGAGGTAAAAGACGGAGATATACTAGTGCACTTTTAATAACATTTTCAAGACCTTTGGCACATTTTCTTGGTTTAGAAGATCAGGTCACCCACACTTTACCAAATGGCTCAATAGTCAAATACTTTCACTACAAGATTTCTGATAGTATACAATCCAGTCAAACAATGAAACTGATTGTTTACAAAAGGAAGGCAGATGGTGACTCGCTGACTGGAGGAAAGATAAACTGCTTAAGCAGAATAAAGGACGGTGTTCATCTAAATGAACATACTTCTATAAATGTAGAATGTGATCTATTGGAAAGCAACTATCTTGGAGGTGTTAACAAACGAAGAGTTTTGAGAAAACTAGCATTTTACGATACAGATCTTGATACATATGTTAGATATTACGCTCCAAAGAATATAATTTACACACCACTGGAGAGGCTGCAGTTTCAACAAATTCAAATAAAA
This sequence comes from Sanderia malayensis, assembly GCA_013076295.1. Lineage (NCBI taxonomy): Eukaryota > Metazoa > Cnidaria > Scyphozoa > Semaeostomeae > Pelagiidae > Sanderia > Sanderia malayensis. The sequence continues at coordinate 7,623 of RQOL01000630.1, read as the reverse complement.
TTGGTAGATGATGATGGAAATCCTATAAAATTAACATCTCTCTATTCCGCAAAGCAGTATATTGGAGAAACATCACTGACCGTTCGAATTAGGCCAGTAATATGAATGTGACACTAAATAATAGACATGTAAATTTTGATAATCCACTTCCAGTGGATACTAATTGGAAATGTAGTATGATTGCTTGTACATTAAATAAAAAAGAAAAAGATGAGAGTGAAAAAGTGTTTGCTGTTTGTTGCAATTTCATTATAAGTAAGGATGCTGTTCCTCTATTGGGGCTAGTTATTGACGATTCAAAATCAATTCACAGATCAACTATAAATCCAGCAACGTATAGAGTACAAGATCTAACATAAAATCGTTCGATATTAAAATTATCAACTGGGAAACTCTGGAAGATATATCAGATAAATTTGAAGAAAATTGTCAAATTGATTTATCATTCGTTAAAGATGATTAATGATTTTTACCTCACATGTCCTACTGATTCTGATGGAAAAATAAAACTTAAAGAACAATTACATTTACATGGAAAATGGGAAGTGGCGCTGGTAGAAATGATCTATGAGCTGAGTGATAGACTTGTATTTGATCCTGCTCAATTTAAACATGGTGTTTACAATAGTTGGAAAATGTATGGATTGATGCAACTTGGCACTGATAAGGTTGGCTTTGATGAGTTAAATGTGAGAGTAGCGTCAAGTAATGAATATACGAAAAAATGGAATCAAGCAGCAGATAAACCTGAGAGATGGATACAATATCGCGACTTCTATGATGAAATCTCGAGTGGAGATACTATTAAAAAATTCACAATGAGAGAAATCGTTGCAATTTTCAATGAAAACGTAAAAAAACAAGAGGGAGAACTGAAAGAGTATGTAACTGATTTAGGTTTACCTTATGAAGGTGGACCAGAGTTTTCAATTGTGGATTCAAAAGTCAAGATAACATTTCCAAAGTATGCAAAAGAATTGCAATGGGAAAAGATTTATGTAAATTGTTTGGTTTTGTTGAAGATGTGCAGGAATATAGTCGCAATATAAATAATGTCTATTATAGAGATGTGAGATGGACACCTTGCCCGTTTACAAATAGTCTAGATCCACCTATTGGATTACTATCAAATCATACATTCAAGGCTATCGAAAGAACAACTGATGTGACTGGTGATCAAGATTTCCAAGTCAACGCAGAAGGGAAGAATATGTTTATATATTGCTCCATGCTAGACTACCGTGTAGTCGGAAAAATTAGCACACCATTGTTGCGTTTCATTCCATTGAAGATTAACAAACATGTGCTGAATTTTGTAGAATTTGAAAATCTGTTCTACTATCCGTTGCTGTACAACGACATAAACGAATTTACTATAAAAGTCTACAACGAGCTAGGAAAAGATATACAATTTTACAAGACAAAGACAACATTCTTGCTACATTTTAGAAGAAAGCATGTATGATTTTCCAATTTACAAATCAACTCCATATTTCTATGCTTCCCAGCGTGGGAGAGGAGTAGGTACTATTTTCAAGAAAGCTGGGTCTATTTTCAAAAGAGCTGTTAAAGCTGCAATACCAGTTTTGAAAAAGCAAGGACTAAAATCTACAAAAAAAGTTGTACTTCCTGTTTTAAAAGATTTTGGAGAAAAGGCGGTTGATCGAGTGTTAGCGGGTGAAAATGTTAAAATGTTATGAAAGATACCGCACAATCTTCTATGAGAGGAATTAAAAGAAAAGCTACTGAAGAAATTGTAAATGTCGTAAAAAAAGCAAAAAAACCACCTGCCAAGAAGCGCTCTGTCAGTAAGAAGCAGCCTGCCACTGGTAGGAAATCAAGGAGCCGTCCTAAAAGAACTATAAAAGAAAGCACCATGAGAGGGATCTTCATGCCAAATAAGAGCAAGAAGCCTAAAGCAAAGCGTCCAGATTTGAGAAAAAATTTGTTGAAGAAACTGCTGAAGAAGAAATTGTTACAATGAGTATAAAAAGAATATACTGAGTGCCCTAGTGAGAGTTTAGATTTATTCAGTACACCGATAGTTCAAAGCGATGTTGATTATTTTAAAGATGTTGAGTATTTTCCACAAACTGCTGCTCTCAATTCCTCAAAGCAGACTGTTGTGTTTGACATTCCTGCCCAGCCAGATCATATGATTGATTTGAATCATTCTTATTTCGTCTCAACTCTTGCTATTAAGAAAGCAAATGGAGCTGATATTGGAAAAACAACTGCAGAATTTGTAGGAGTAGTAAATAACATTGGTCAATCTATGTGGAAGCAGATAGAGCTGGTTTTGAATGACACCCCTGTCACAGAAGCAAACGGGATGTATGCATACCAATCTTACTTGGAAACAATGTTGTCGTTTGACGAAACTAAAGCTGAAAACTATTTGAAAATGACAAACTGGGCCAGTGACACACTAGGTAAGGAAGATGCTGCTTACCCAACGAATACGGCATCAGCGAAAAATCAAGGATTGAACACAAGATCTGCGCCATTTGACGACAGCGAGAAAGTCAAAGTGTTAACAAAACCCCATGTTAACATTTGCAATCAACTCAAATACCTACTACCTGGCGTACGTCTTCAATGGCGATTGAGTCCCAACAGTAATTTGTTTTGTTTAATGAGCAAAACTGGAACATCTCCACAGCTTTTCATTTATGAAGTGAAATTGATACTTCGTCATATACACGTTAAAGATGCAGTATTGAAAGGAATTGAAAGGACTCTGATGAAATCTCCAGCCATGTATCCTCTTTGTCAACCCCATATGACAAACTTTTTGGTCCCCGCTGCAACAACGAGCTGGGTTCAAGACAATGTGTTTAATGGAAAAGTACCAAACAGATTGTTTTTTGCTCTTGTGGATAATTCTGCATTTAATGGATCTTCAGAACAAAACCCATTCAACTTTGTACATGGATCAGTTTCTGGCGTTCAAGTGACTGTTAACAATCAAGAGGTCACTCCCCCTCTAAGATTGGATTATGATGATAATGACTATTTCGATGCCTATAGCCGTCTGTTGACTACTCTGGGCAATTCAGCTAGTCTGGTTGATTATGAGAGATTCAATCAAGGATCAGCAATTTATGGTTTTGACTTGACACCAAAGGGAAATTGTGCAGATGAACAATACTTGCTTAAAAGAGAGGGTAACTTGAGAATAAGCATCAATTTTGCAACGGCTGTTGTAAGTTTGATGAATATTGTTGTTCTCGGAGAATTTGACAGAACAATTAAAATTGATAGTCATAAAAACATCATTCGTGATTGGTAATGATGGATGATATAACAATCAATAACTTACTTCTGAAACATGAAAAGCTACCTTATTTCCATGGTGTATTTGGAAAAGATGAAATCAAAAACATCGATGTGCATTCACTGCCCTGCTCATTCATTTTCAATGAAGATAATTTTACTGGTAAAGGAACTCACTGGGTAGCCGTCTATATTAGCGATGATGCGTTTTGGATTTTTATGATTCGTTTGGTGAGCCTCCTATGCTGAAAGAATTTAAAAACTTCATTCATCCGTTCAAGCTTACTTACAATAAAACTCAAGTTCAATCCTATGAGAGTGCGACTTGTGGACAACATTGCATGTTCTTCCTCATTAATAGAACAAAAAACGTTACAATGAACTCATTAATCAATAAATATTTTAATGTAAATGATAAGTTAAGTAATGATTTGTATGTTTACAATTATGTTAATAGAAGATATAGTTTAAAATAATGTTGAAAACTTAAATGTTCAGTTAGTTTAGAAATGTTCAAATAATGTCTTTTTCTCAGTATCTTTCTTCAGCAGCTTGCGCATTTTCTTGCAAATAATGCCCATATGGCAGTGTGTTAAAACCATTATCAAGAATGTATCTCTTATCATCAAAAGAGCTCAGCGATTTCTTTGTTCTTTCTGTTGTGTAGATGGTATGATTGTGTGATTCAATATTACGCTGCCTGTGTGAATAGGTTTGCTGTTCTTTCAGACAATCTAGGTAATCTTCATGCTTTATTTGCTTCTTTACCACATCTTTTTTAATTCCTTTCGCTCTTTTGATTGTTTGCCCATCATCGATTCTGAGGCTATACATCTTCGATCTCAATCCGACGAATTCTATCATTTTCCCACCACCGAGCTCATCTTTCATTTTCCCAATAACTTTCTTGTTTCTTACAGAGTAATTTGGATGTTCTTTATCATAGTTGCTGAAATCGAATCCATCTTCATGATCTTTCAATACTCTGTTAACTTGATCTTGAGACATTGGTATGTCATAGATGAAGCTATCAGTATCCATGTAGCATAGTTGAACGTTTGGAAGGTTTGGTTTTGCAAAGTTGTAGTGGAAATCATACATCAATGTCTTGCTAATATCTAATATGCTGAAACCAACATACATTGGCTTGTTGAGTTTAACTTTCCCAATCTTTTTCTCTACCAAAAGTGTATCTTCATTAATTTCAATTACTCCATAGAACTTTGGATTTCTGACCCATCTTCTCTTTACGTTGATTGTTTCCATCGTCTTTCCAAACACAGAATTGTTCATCAGTTTGAACAGATCTTTTTCAAAGTCGTTTCTTGCTTGAGTTCTCTTTTGAGTGTTGAAATCAATATATTTTTTCAACCAAAAGTTTTGCTTGAATTCAATAATCTCATGAACTTTTGTTAGCTTCAAACCCAATTCCAAACACTGCTTCAAATTTCTTTCATGCATGGTGTATTCTTTTTTGTCATATAGATTTGGTATTAGCTTTGGTGTTGACTTAAACTTTTCCCCATAAGCTTGTCTTTGATATTTTGATAACATTTCTTCTTGAACTTGTAATCTTTGTGGTGCTAATGGTAGATCTGCATGATGATCATGTAACTCAGCTGGATATTCTAAGTCAACTTTGAGAATGTAGCCAATATCTTCATCAGATCTTGACAACAAAGCGTCGATGTTTGTGTTTTTAATTTCTTCTTGTGTAAATTGTTTGAAACCACCATAAGGCATTGGCTGCGACATTGCCCATCCATAGAGATTGTTTGCATCTAAGTACATCAACGTGTTGTTTTCCGTCGATTCAGCATGACGTTTCACTGCTATCGAAACACCCCCGAATACCATCTTCAATCATAAGGTGAATGTCCTTCTTTTCTTCAGATAGTAATTCTAGCGTTTACACCAGTCATCTTCAACATTGCATCCCAAGCTAGTGAAGGAGCAGTTAGATAATGAGCAGGATCAAGCTTGTAGAATTTTAGACTCTGCTTTCTGAACGATTCAAATATATCAGCTAACAGCAGCACATCAGTTTTCAGATATAGCTCATGATAATCTTGAAAGGTCTGACAGTTGAAAAATTGCCAAACCTGTTGAGCATATGTATAATCTTCATCACTGATGCTGGAATCATAGAGTTTGTTGTAAAATGCTTCTTTTGGTGGTAGAGATGTTTCTTGCATTTTTTCTATACTATCCACCCAGTCATAGGGATAAACACCTTTCCTTGTCAGCAAATCAAACGCTTTCTTGACATCTGCATCTTCTGCTTCTGTTAAAGCTCTCTTTGGTGGTATTTTCCAATTTCTATAATCCAAAACATCTTCATTTTTTAGCGGATCTTTGCATGCTACGCCCGGTTCAAACATGTTTTGACGTTCTCTTTCCAATTCTGTAACTCTTTCTCCTTCATTTCTAGGTATCTCAGGATATTGTTGTTGGGTGATCTCATCATGCAAGTATTTTTTCATAGATATGAAATCTTCTTTCGGCAGGTTGTTGGCTAGTGTTGCTAAGCTGGTGCTTAAAAATGCGAATGAATCAATGTATTTGATTCCATTAGTATTGGTATTTCTACCTTCTTCATTTTCTTCAGAATAACCAATCTGTGCAGTCATGATCTTTTCTTTCGAATTGGCGATGATCTTTGCATTTCTGCCATTCAAATTCTTCAGAATATGATGCATATCATATCCTTTTAGATTGTGAAAGACGATCGGGATGGTGTGATAGTTTGCTACTATATCCAGATGTTTGAAGTTGCAATGCTTGCAAGCTGGACCTCTGTATTTTCCGGTAATGTGACAATGATCTCTGACTTTTTGTCTATCATTATCATTGAATAGTTGATTGCAACAATAGCAATGCATAGCCTCAGCATGTTCCGCATTTTCTTCCGGTGTTAATCTAATCATTGGCATGGTTTTCTTGAATACTGTTCGTATTTCTTCATTTAGCTTATCTAAACTATTCATAAACACCTCCATGCAATCTTCTCCGGTATAACATTCCAACGGTCGTTGCCACTATCATCGATTGACGTGGCGTAAATACAATAACTGATTGGTTTGTGTTCTTGATAAGCAGCTCCCTTGTTTGAACTTTCCAAAATAGATTCAGTATCTGCATATATGATGAATGGTAGCATGCATTGGTTCTTAAAATGTTCAAACTTTAATTCTGCGTCTTTGGATATTCAACACCTTGGAAGATTTTGATTTTCTGACATAATGTTTTATGTTTATCTAGATTTTCTTGACTTGTGCATGATGACAGGCATAGCGGACAGTAAAAACGCTTTCCACATGTTTATGCCCATCGCGACTGGCCAACAAACGACTCATACTCTTTATCCAACAGTAGTGATTCTCATCATCATCATTAATTATTAGTAGCAAATCCATGCTTTCCAAGTTCTTTTTTCGCTATTCTTACTGGTATAATTTCATCATCTTCATTTAAATAGATGTTGATTGAAATGTTGTTGTTTATTTCGAATGTATCAATCATCTTTTATCTTGCACTTTTACTGGATATTTCAATCCCTCGCAGTTAAGCTCGTTCAAGTACTGTTGATACTTTGCGACTCTTTGTGGATGTTTTGATTGTGGATGTAGTGCAGATAGAATTGCCCAGATGAAGCATTTATCATCATCGTTTTGCACGTTAATGACTGCTTTTTGTTTTTGATGTTGGCGGGTAGCTGCAAATATTTTTTACCTTTGATTGCTTCATAGTCGAACATCTTCACTAGCAGTTTGATATACTTTGTAAATATCCAGCCGCTTCCATTTTCTGTAAATTCATCTATGTCATTTTTTAACTTTCTAATGGCGTCGTCTATTTGGTCTTCAAGCTCTTCGATATCTTCAATCTCTGATCGCAGCAGTGAATAGATAGCAGATCTGAATACTGGCGGTGGATCTGATATGATATCACCGATCGGTTTATGAAATTCTACTTCGAGAACAATATAATACTTTATCCCTTGCTTATGTGTAAATATCTCACTCATAAGTTCGCGAATGGTGTGCTGCTTGATCTTTTTCATATTTTCAATATCCTCTTCCTTAGTATATATTTTAAATGCTTTATCATCTATCTTTTTCTTTTCCTACCTTCGCCAACTAATTTGGGTGGCGATTGCACATTATGAGTTGTTCGCTTGTGCGCCATTAGATTCGCCATTCTATTGAATACTTTCCCACATTGATAGCAAGAGATTTTTCTTTTCTTGCTATTATTAGCAGCTGCGCTTTCTTCGTGTGATCTCTTCATGACTAGATCGTGATTTGAAGTGATTTTATTTCGAGGATGATTTATATACATAAATCA
>RQOL01000063.1:0-22411 GCA_013076295.1 Sanderia malayensis | reverse complement strand
TGTGCAGTATTGTTATATCACTGAAAACAAGCAAATGCTGTGTAATTTACTTAGTTTGAGCTGTAATAACTTAAATCATGTGCAATTAGTGTGCAGTAATGTTAATATCACTGAAAACAAGCAAATGCATGTGTATTTACTTAGTTTCAGCTGTAATAACGTGGATTCATGTGCAATTAGTGTGCAGTAATGTTAATATCACTGAAAACAAGCAAATGCATGTGTATTTTAGTTAGTTTCAGCTGTAATAATGTGGCTTCATGTGCAATTAGTGTGCAGTAATGTTAAATCAGTGCAAAACAAGCAAATGCATTTGTATTTTACTTAGTTTCGCTGTAATAACGTGGATTCATGTGCAATTAGTGTGCGTAATTGTTAAAATTGGAAAACAAGCAAATGCATGTGTAATTACTTAGTTTGAGCTGTAAGAACCTAACATCATGTGCAATTAGTGTGCGCAGTAATGTTAATATCACTGAAAACAAGCAAATGCATGTGTAATTTTACTTAGTTTTGAGCTGTAACAACTTAAATTCATGTGCAATTAGTGTGCAGTAATGTTAAATCATGAAAACAAGCAAGTGCATGTGTATTTACTTTAGTTTGAGCTGTAAGAACTTAACTCATGTGCAATTAGTGTGCAGTAATGTTAATATCACTGAAAACAAGCAAATGCATTTGTATTTACTTAGTTTCAGCTGTATAACGTGGATTCATGTGCATTTAGTGTGCAGTAATGTTAATTATCAGTGAAAACAAGCAAATGCATTTGTATTTTACTTAGTTTCAGCTGTAATAACGTGGATTCATGTGCAATTAGTGTGCAGTAATGTTAAAATGGTGAAAACAAGCAATGCATGTGTAATTTTACTTAGTTTGAGCTGTAAGAACTTAACATCATGTGCAATTAGTGTGCAGTATGTTAAATCATGAAAACAAGCAATTGCATGTGTAATTTACTTAGTTTGAGCTGTAAGAACTAACATCATGTGCAATTAGTGTGCATAATGTTAAATGAAAACAAGCAAATGCATGTGTAATTTACTTAGTTTGAGCTGTAAGAACCTAACATTCATGTGCAATTAGTGTGCAGTAATGTTAATATCACTGAAAAAGCAAATGCATGTGTAATTTTACTTAGTTTCAGCTGTAATAACTCATGTGCAATTAGTGTGCAGTAATGTTAATATCACTGAAAACAAGCAAATGCATGTGTATTTTACTTAGTTTCAGCTGTAATAATTAAATTCATGTGCAATTAGTGTGCAGTAATGTTAATTGGTGAAAAACAAAAATGCATGTGTATTTACTTAGTTTGACTGTAATAACTTAAATCATGTGCAATTAGTGTGCAGTAATGTTAATCACTGAAAACAAGCAAATGCATGTGTAATTTACTTAGTTTCCAGCTGTAATAACGTGGATTCATGTGCAATTAGTGTGCAGTAATGTTTATACTGAAAACAAGCAAAGCATGTGTATTTTACTTAGTTTCCAGCTGTAATAACGTGGATTCATGTGCAATTAGTGTGCAGTAAAGTTATATCACTGAAAACAAGCAAATGCATGTGTATTTACTTAGTTTCAGCTGTAATAACGTGATTCATGTGCAATTAGTGTGCAGTAATGTTAATATCACTGAAAACAAGCAAATGCAATGTGTATTTTACTTAGTTTCAGCTGTAATAACGTGGATTCATGTGCAATTAGTGTGCAGTAATGTTAATCACTGAAAACAAGCAAATGCATGTATTTTACTTAGTTTCAGCTGTAATAACGTGGATTCATGTGCAATTAGTGTGCAGTAATGTTAATATCACTGAAAACAAGCAAATGCATGTGTATTTTACTTAGTTTCAGCTGTAATAACGTGGATTCATGTGCAATTAGTGTGCAGTAATGTTAATATCACTGAAAACAAGCAATGCATGGGTATTTTATAGTTTCAGCTGTAATAACGTGGTTCATGTGCAAATTAGTGTGCAGTAATGTTAATATTGTGAAAACAAGCAAATGCATGTGTAATTTTACTTAGTTTGAGCTGTAATAATGATCATGTGCAATTAGTGTGCAGTAATGTTAAAGTCAATGAAAACAAGCAAATGCATGTGTATTTTACTTAGTTTCAGCTGTAACGTATCATGTGGAATTAGTGTGCAGTATGTAATATCACTGAAAACAAGCAAATGCAGTGTATTTTACTTAGTTTCAGCTTAATAACGTGATTCATGTGAATTAGTGTGCAGTAAGGTTAAATATCATGAAAACAAGCAAATGCACGTGTATTTTACTTAGTTTCAGCTTAATAACGTGATTCATGTGAAATTAGTGTGCAGTAATGTTAATATCATGAAAACAAGCAAATGCATGTGTATTTTACTTAGTTTCAGCTGTAATACGTGGATTCATGTGCAATTAGTGTGCAGTAATGTTAATATCACTGAAAACAAGCAAATGCATTGTATTTTACTTAGTTTCAGCTGTAATACGTGATTCATGTGCAATTAGTGTGCAGTAATGTTAATATCACTGAAAACAAGCAAATGCATTTGTATTTTACTTAGTTTCAGCTGTAATAACGTGGATTCATGTGCAATTAGTGCAGTAATGTTAATATCACTGAAAACAAGCAAATGCATTGTAATTTACTTAGTTCAGCTGTAATAACTAAAATCATGTGCAATTAGTGTGCAGTATGTTAAAATTGGTGAAAAACAAGCAGTGCATGTGTAATTTACTTAGTTTGAGCTGTAAGAACTAACATCATGTGCAATTAGTGTGCAGTAATGTTAATATCACTGAAAACGCAAATGCATGTGTAATTTACTTAGTTTGAGCTGTAACAACCTAACATCATGTGCAATTAGTGTGCAGTATTGTTAATATCACGAAAACAAGCAAATGCATGTGTATTTACTTAGTTTGAGCTGTAACAACTAAATCATGTGCAATTAGTGTAGTATGTTAATATCACGAAAACAAGCAAATGCATGTGTATTTTACTTAGTTTCAGCTGTAATAGCGTGGATTCACATGTGGAATTAAGTGGGTGCAGTAATGTTAATGTCACTGAAAACAAGCAAATGCATGTGATAGAACCCCTTTAACACCCCTTTTTCTAGAAATGCATTGGCTTAAAATAAAAGAGCGTATTGTTTTTAAACTTTGCCTTACTGTGCACAAATGTGTTTTTTGGAAGTGCACCAGTAGCTCTAAGTAACAAAATCGTTATAAACAATGAACGAACAAACGCCATCGAGCTTCCTCTCTGTGACAGTAAATATGGCAAAAGAGCATTCTCGTATTCAGGTCCATCACTCTGGAATAGACTTCCGGTTGCAATACGTAAGATATCTGACAGAAATGAATTTAAGAGCAATTTAAAATCTTTTTTATTAACAACTAATCTAGAAAACTTTTATAACTAATTGTCAAGTCAAAATGTCCACTGTTGAGCAAACAACCTATCATTAACGTGGAGGTTGTAGAAACAGTGAGTAAGCAAATTATTATTATAATATTATTATTATTATTTACTTATTTTCAGCTGTAATAATGTTGGCTTCATGTGCAATTAGTGTGCAGTAATATTAATATCAGTGAAAACAAGCAAATGCATTGTATTTTACTTAGCTTCAGCTGTAATAACGTGGATTCATGTGCAATTACTGTGCAGTAATGTTAAAATTGGTGAAAACAAGCAAGTGCATGTGTAATTTACTTAGTTGATCTGTAAGTCTAATCATGTCATTAGTGTGCAGTATTGTTTTCTATCACTGAAAACAAGCAAATGCATGTGTAATTTACTTAGTTTCAGCTGTAACAATAATTCATGTGCAATTAGTGTGCAGTAATGTTAAATGGTGAAAACAAGCAAGTGCAATGTGTAATTTACTTAGTTTGAGCTGTAAGAACTTAACATCATGTGCAATTAGTGTGCAGTAATGTTAATATCACTGAAAACAAGCAAATGCATGTGTATTTTACTTAGTTTCAGCTGTAAAACGTGGATTCATGTGCAATTAGTGTGCAGTAATGTTAATATCACTGAAAACAAGCAAATGCATGTGTATTTTACTTAGTTTCAGCTGTAATAATTAAATCATGTGCAATTGTGTGCAGTAATGTTAATTGGTGAAAACAAGCAAGTGCATCTGTATTTTACTTAGTTTCAGCTGTAATAACGTGGATTCATGTGCAATTAGTGTGCAGTAATGTTAAAATTCAGTGAAAACAAGCAATTGCATGTGTAATTTACTTAGTTTGAGCTGTAAGAACGTAATTCATGTGCAATTAGTGTGCAGTAATGTTAATATCACTGAAAACAAGCAAATGCATGTGTATTTTACTTAGTTTCAGCTGTAATAATGTGGCTTCATGTGCAATTAGTGTGCAGTAATATTAATATCACTGAAACAAGCAAATGCATGTGTAATTTACTTAGTTTCAGCTGTAATAATTTATATGTGCAATTGGTGTGCAGTAATGTTAAAATTGGTGAAAACAAGCAAGTGCATTGTATTTTACTTAGTTTCAGCTGTAATAACGTTGATTCATGTGCAATTAGTGTGCAGTAATGTTAATATCACTGAAAACAAGCAAATGCATGTGTAATTTACTTAGTTTGAGCTGTAATAACGTGATTCATGTGCAATTAGTGTGCAGTAATGTTAATATCACTGAAAACAAGCAAATGCATGTGTAATTTACTTAGTTTCAGCTGTAATAACGTGGATTATGTGCAATTAGTGTGCAGTAATGTTAATATCACTGAAAACAAGCAAATGCATTTGTATTTTACTTAGTTTCAGCTGTAATAACGTTGATTCATGTGCAATTAGTGTGCAGTAAAGTTAATATCACTGAAAACAAGCAAATGCATGTGTATTTACTTAGTTTAGCTGTAATAACGTGGTTCATGTGCAATTAGTGTGCAGTAATGTTAATATCACTGAAAACAAGCAAATGCATGTGTATTTTACTTAGTTTCAGCTGTAATAACGTGATTCATGTGCAATTAGTGTGCAGTAATGTTAATATCACTGAAAACAAGCAAATGCATTGTATTTTACTTAGTTTCAGCTGTAATAACGTGGATTCATGTGCAATTAGTGTGCAGTAATGTTAATATCACTGAAAACAAGCAAATGCATGTGTATTTTACTTAGTTTCAGCTGTAATAACGTGGATTCATGTGCAATTAGTGTGCAGTAATGTTAATATCACTGAAAACAAGCAAATGCATGTGTATTTTACTTAGTTTCAGCTGTAATAACGTGGATTCATGTGCAATTAGTGTGCAGTAATGTTAAATCACTGAAAACAAGCAAATGCATGTGTATTTTACTTAGTTTCAGCTGTAATAACGTGGATTCATGTGCAATTAGTGTGCAGTAATGTTAATATCACTGAAAACAAGCAAATGCATGTGTATTTTACTTAGTTTCAGCTGTAATAACGTGGATTCATGTGCAATTAGTGTGCAGTAATGTTAATATCACTGAAAACAAGCAAATGCATGTGTAATTTACTTAGTTTCAGCTGTAATAACTTAAAATCATGTGCAATTAGTGTGCAGTAATGTTAAATTTGAAAACAAGCAATGCATGTGTATTTACTTAGTTTCAGCTGTAATAACGTGATTCATGTGCAATTAGTGTGCAGTAATGTTAATATCACTGAAAACAAGCAAATGCATGTGTAATTTACTTAGTTAGCTGTAATAACATCATGTGCAATTAGTGTGCAGTAATGTTAATATCACTGAAAACAAGCAAATGCATGTGTAATTTATTAGTTTGAGCTGTAACAACTAAATTCATGTGCAATTAGTGTGCAGTAATGTTAATATCACTGAAAACAAGCAAATGCATGTGTAATTTACTTAGTTTCAGCTGTAATAACGTGGATTCATGTGCAATTAGTGTGCAGTAATGTTAATATCACTGAAAACAAGCAAATGCATGTGTATTTTACTTAGTTTCAGCTGTAATAAGTGGATTCATGTGCAATTAGTGTGCAGTAATGTTAATATCACTGAAAACAAGCAAATGCATTTGTATTTTACTTAGCTTCAGCTGTAATAACGTGGATTCATGTGCAATTAGTGTGCAGTAATGTTAAATTAGTGAAAACAAGCAATGCATGTGTAATTTACTTAGTTTGAGCTGTAAGAACTAATTCATGTGCAATTAGTGTGCAGTATTGTTAATATCACTGAAAACAAGCAAATGCATGTGTAATTTACTTAGTTTTGAGCTGTAATAACGTGAATTCATGTGCATTAGTGTGCAGTAATGTTAATATCACTGAAAACAAGCAAATGCATGTGTATTTTACTTAGTTTCAGCTGTAATAACGTGGATTCATGTGCAATTAGTGTGCAGTAATGTTAATATCAGTGAAAACAAGCAAATGCATTTGTATTTACTTAGTTTCAGCTGTATTAACGTGGATTCATGTGCAATTAGTGTGCAGTAATGTTAATATCAGTGAAAACAAGCAAATGCATGTTGTAATTTACTTAGTTTCAGCTGTAATAACGTGAATTCATGTGCAATTAGTGTGCAGTATTTTAATATCACTGAAAACAAGCAAATGCATGTGTAATTTACTTAGTTTGAGCTGTAAAACTTAAATTCATGTGCAATTAGTGTGCAGTATGTTAATATCACTGAAAACAAGCAAATGCATGTGTAATTTTATTAGTTTCAGCTGTAATATTGTAGATTCATGTGCAATTAGTGTGCAGTAATGTTAATATCACTGAAAACAAGCAAATGCATGTGTAATTTACTTAGTTTCAGCTGTAATAACTTAATTCATGTGCAATTAGTGTGCAGTAATGTTAATGTCACTGAAAACAAGCAAATGCATGTGTATTTACTTAGTTTCAGCTGTAATAACGTGGATTCATGTGCAATTAGTGTGCAGTAATGTTAATATCACTGAAAACAAGCAAATGCATGTGTATTTTACTTAGTTTCAGCTGTAATAACGTGATTCATGTGCAATTAGTGTGCAGTAATGTTAATATCACTGAAAACAAGCAAATGCATGTGTATTTTACTTAGTTTCAGCTGTAATAACGTGGATTCATGTGCAATTAGTGTGCAGTAATGTTAATATCACTGAAAACAAGCAAATGCATGTGTATTTTACTTAGTTTCAGCTGTAATAACGTGGATTCATGTGCAATTAGTGTGCAGTAATGTTAATATCACTGAAAACAAGCAATGCATGTGTAATTTACTTAGTTTCAGCTGTAATAACTGATTCATGTGCAATTAGTGTGCAGTAATGTTAATATCACTGAAAACAAGCAAATGCATGTGTAATTTACTTAGTTTCAGCTGTAATAACGTTAATTCATGTGCAATTAGTGTGCAGTAATGTTAATATCACTGAAAACAAGCAAATGCATGTGTATTTTACTTAGTTTCAGCTGTAATAACGTGATTCATGTGCAATTAGTGTGCAGTAATGTTAATATCACTGAAAACAAGCAAATGCATGTGTATTTTACTTAGTTTCAGCTGTAATAACGTGGATTCATGTGCAATTAGTGTGCAGTAATGTTAAAATTGGTGAAAACAAGCAATGCATGTGTAATTTACTTAGTTTGAGCTGTAATAACTAATCATGTGCAATTAGTGTGCAGTATGTTAATATCACTGAAAACAAGCAAATGCATGTGTATTTACTTAGTTTCAGCTGTAAAACTTATTCATGTGCAATTAGTGTGCAGTAATGTTAATATCACTGAAAACAAGCAAATGCATGTGTATTTAACTTAGTTTCAGCTGTAATAACGTGGATTCATGTGCAATTAGTGTGCAGTAATGTTAATATCACAGAAAACAAGCAAATGCATGTGTATTTTAGTTAGTTTCATCTGTAATAACGTGGATTCATGTGCAATTAGTGTGCAGTAATGTTAATATCAGTGAAAACAAGCAAATGCATTTGTATTTTACTTAGTTTCAGCTGTAATAACGTGATTCATGTGCAATTAGTGTGCAGTAATGTTAATATATGAAAACAAGCAAATGCATGTGTAATTTACTTAGTTTGAGCTGTAAGAACCTAAATTCATGTGCAATTAGTGTGCAGTAATGTTAATATCACTGAAAACAAGCAAATGCATGTGTAATTTACTTAGTTTGAGCTGTAAAACTAAATTCATGTGCAATTAGTGTGCAGTAATGTTAATATCATGAAAACAAGCAATGCATGTGTATTTACTTAGTTTAGCTGTAATAACGTTGAATCATGTGCAATTAGTGTGCAGTAATGTTAATATCACTGAAAACAAGCAAATGCATTTGTATTTTACTTAGTTTCAGCTGTAATAACGTGGATTCATGTGCATTAGTGTGCAGTAATGTTAATATCATGAAAACAAGCAAATGCATTTGTATTTTACTTAGTTTCAGCTGTAATAACGTGGATTCATGTGCAATTAGTGTGCAGTAATGTTAAAATCGTGAAAACAAGCAAATGCATGTGTAATTTACTTAGTTTGAGCTGTAAAACTAAATCATGTGCAATTAGTGTGCAGTAATGTTAATATCACTGAAAACAAGCAAATGCATGTGTAATTTACTTAGTTTGAGCTGTAACAACTTAAATTCATGTGCAATTAGTGTGCAGTAATGTTAAAATGGTGAAAACAAGCAATGCATGTGTAATTTACTTAGTTTGAGCTGTAAGAACTATCATGTGCAATAGTGTGCAGTAATGTTAATATCACTGAAAACAAGCAAATGCATGTGTATTTTACTTAGTTTCAGCTGTAATAATGTGGCTTCATGTGCAATTAGTGTGCAGTAATATTAATATCACTGGAAACAAGCAAATGCATGTGTAATTTACTTAGTTTCAGCTGTAATAACTTAAATCATGTGCAATTGGTGTGCAGTAATGTTAAAATTGGTGAAAACAAGCAAGTGCATCTGTATTTACTTAGTTTCAGCTGTAATAACGTTGATTCATGTGCAATTAGTGTGCAGTAATGTTAATATCACTAAAACAAGGAAATGCATGTGTAATTTACTTAGTTTGACCTGTAACAACTTAAATTCATGTGCAATTAGTGTGCAGTAATGTTAGTATCACTGAAAACAAGCAAATGCATGTGTATTTTACTTAGTTCCAGCTGTAATAACGTGGATTCATGTGCAATTAGTGTGCAGTAATGTTAATATCACTGAAAACAAGCAAATGCATGTGTATTTTACTTAGTTTAAGCTGTAATAACGTGGATTCATGTGCAATTAGTGTGCAGTAATGTTAATATCACTGAAAACAAGCAAATGCACGTGTATTTTACTTAGTTTCAGCTGTAATAACGTGGATTCATGTGCAATTAGTGTGCAGTAATGTTAATATCACTAAAAACAAGGAAATGCATGTGTAATTTACTTAGTTTGACCTGTAACAACTTAAATTCATGTGCAATTAGTGTGCAGTAATGTTAGTATCACTGAAAACAAGCAAATGCATGTGTATTTTACTTAGTTCCAGCTGTAATAACGTGGATTCATGTGCAATTAGTGTGCAGTAATGTTAATATCACTGAAAACAAGCAAATGCATGTGTAATTTACTTAGTTTGAGCTGTAACAACTTAAATTCATGTGCAATTAGTGTGCAGTAATGTTAAAATTGGTGAAAACAAGCAAGTGCATGTGTAATTTACTTAGTTTGAGCTGTAAGAACCTAACATCATGTGCAACTAGTGTGCAGTAATGTTAATATCACTGAAAACAAGCAAATGCATGTGTATTTTACTTAATTTCAGCTGTAATAATGTGGCTTCATGTGCAATTAGTGTGCAGTAATATTAATATCACTGGAAACAAGCAAATGCATGTGTAATTTACTTAGTTTCAGCTGTAATAACTTAAAATCATGTGCAATTGGTGTGCAGTAATGTTAAAATTGGTGAAAACAAGCAAGTGCATCTGTATTTTACTTAGTTTCAGCTGTAATAACGTTGATTCATGTGCAATTAGTGTGCAGTAATGTTAATATCACTAAAAACAAGGAAATGCATGTGTAATTTACTTAGTTTGACCTGTAACAACTTAAATTCATGTGCAATTAGTGTGCAGTAATGTTAGTATCACTGAAAACAAGCAAATGCATGTGTATTTTACTTAGTTCCAGCTGTAATAACGTGGATTCATGTGCAATTAGTGTGCAGTAATGTTAATATCACTGAAAACAAGCAAATGCATGTGTATTTTACTTAGTTTAAGCTGTAATAACGTGGATTCATGTGCAATTAGTGTGCAGTAATGTTAATATCACTGAAAACAAGCAAATGCACGTGTATTTTACTTAGTTTCAGCTGTAATAACGTGGATTCATGTGCAATTAGTGTGCAGTAATGTTAATATCACTGAAAACAAGCAAATGCATTTGTATTTTACTTAGTTTCAGCTGTAATAACGTGGATTCATGTACAATTAGTGTGCAGTAATGTTAATATCATTGAAAACAAGGAAATGCATGTGTATTTTACTTAGTTTCAGCTGTAATAACGTGGATTCATGTGCATTTAGTGTGCAGTAATGTTAATATCACTGAAAACAAGCAAATGCATGTGTATTTTACTTAGTTTCAGCTGTAATAACGTGGATTCATGTGCAATTAGTGTGCAGTAATGTTAAAATCACTGAAAACAAGCAAATACATGTATATTTTACTTAGTTTCAGCTGTAATTACGTGGATTCATGTGCAATTAGTGTGCAGTAATGTTAATATCACTAAAAACAAGCAAATGCACGTGTATTTTACTTAGTTTCAGCTGTAATAACGTGGATTCATGTGCAATTAGTGTGCAGTAATGTTAAAATTGGTGAAAACAAGCTAGTGCATGTGTAATTTACTTAGTTTGAGCTGTAAGAACCTAACATCCTGTGCAATTAGTGTGCAGTATTGTTAATATCACTGAAAACAAGCAAATGCATGTGTAATTTACTTAGTTTGAGCTGTAACAACTTAAATTCATGTGCAATTAGTGTGCAGTAATGTTAATATCACTGAAAACAAGCAAATGAATGTGTATTTTACTTAGTTTCAGCTGTAATAACGTGGATTCATGTGGAATTAGTGTGCAGTAATGTTAATTTCACTGAAAACAAGCAAATGCATGTGTATTTTAGTTAGTTTCAGCTGTAATAATGTGGCTTCATGTGCAATTAGTGTGCAGTAATATTAATATCAGTGCAAACAAGCAAATGCATTTGTATTTTACTTAGCTTCGGCTGTAATAACGTGGATTCATGTGCAATTAGTGTGCAGTAATGTTAAAATTGGTGAAAACAAGCAAGTGCATGTGTAATTTACTTAGTTTGAGCTGTAAGAACCTAACATCATGTGCAATTAGTGTGCAGTATTGTTAATATCACTGAAAACAAGCAAATGCATGTGTAATTTACTTAGTTTGAGCTGTAACAACTTAAATTCATGTGCAATTAGTGTGCAGTAATGTTAAAATTGGTGAAAACAAGCAAGTGCATGTGTAATTTACTTAGTTTGAGCTGTAAGAACTTAACATCATGTGCAATTAGTGTGCAGTAATGTTAATATCACTGAAAACAAGCAAATGCATTTGTATTTTACTTAGTTTCAACTGTAATAACGTGGATTCATGTGCATTTAGTGTGCAGTAATATTATTATCAGTGAAAACAAGCAAATGCATTTGTATTTTACTTAGCTTCAGCTGTAATAACGTGGATTCATGTGCAATTAGTGTGCAGTAATGTTAAAATTGGTGAAAACAAGCAATTGCATGTGTAATTTACTTAGTTTGAGCTGTAAGAACCTAACATCATGTGCAATTAGTGTGCAGTATTGTTAATATCACTGAAAACAAGCAAATGCATGTGTAATTTACTTAGTTTGAGCTGTAACAGCTTAAATTCATGTGCAATTAGTGTGCAGTAATGTTAAAATTGGTGAAAACAAGCAAGTGCATGTGTAATTTACTTAGTTTGAGCTGTAAGAACCTAACATCATGTGCAATTAGTGTGCAGTAATGTTAATATCACTGAAAACAAGCAAATGCATGTGTATTTTACTTAATTTCAGCTGTAATAATGTGGCTTCATGTGCAATTAGTGTGCAGTAATATTAATATCACTGGAAACAAGCAAATGCATGTGTAATTTACTTAGTTTCAGCTGTAATAACTTAAAATCATGTGCAATTGGTGTGCAGTAATGTTAAAATTGGTGAAAACAAGGAAATGCATGTGTAATTTACTTAGTTTGACCTGTAACAACTTAAATTCATGTGCAATTAGTGTGCAGTAATGTTAGTATCACTGAAAACAAGCAAATGCATGTGTATTTTACTTAGTTCCAGCTGTAATAACGTGGATTCATGTGCAATTAGTGTGCAGTAATGTTAATATCACTGAAAACAAGCAAATGCATTTGTATTTTACTTAGTTTCAGCTGTAATAACGTGAATTCATGTGCAATTAGTGTGCAGTAAAGTTAATATCACTGAAAACAAGCAAATGAATGTGTATTTTACTTAGTTTAAGCTGTAATAACGTGGATTCATGTGCAATTAGTGTGCAGTAATGTTAGTATCACTGAAAACAAGCAAATGCACGTGTATTTTACTTAGTTTCAGCTGTAATAACGTGGATTCATGTGCAATTAGTGTGCAGTAATGTTAATATCACTGAAAACAAGCAAATGCATTTGTATTTTACTTAGTTTCAGCTGTAATAACGTGGATTCATGTGCAATTAGTGTGCAGTATTGTTAATATCACTGAAAACAAGCAAATGCATGTGTAATTTATATAGTTTCAGCTTTAATAACGTGAATTCATGTGAAATTAGTGTGCAGTAATGTTAATATCATTGAAAACAAGCAAATGCATGGGTATTTTACTTAGTTTCAGCTGTAATAATGTGGCTTCATGTGCAATTAGTGTGCAGTAATGTTAAAATTGGTGAAAACAAGCAAGTGCATGTGTAATTTACTTAGTTTGAGCTGTAAGAACCTAACATCATGTGCAATTAGTGTGCAGTAATGTTAAAGTCACTGAAAACAAGCAAATACATGTGTATTTTACTTAGTTTCAGCTGTAATAACGTGGATTCATGTGGAATTAGTGTGCAGTAAGGTCAATATCACTGAAAACAAGCAAATGCACGTGTATTTTATATAGTTTCAGCTTTAATAACGTGAATTCATGTGAAATTAGTGTGCAGTAATGTTAATATCATTGAAAACAAGCAAATGCATGTGTATTTTACTTAGTTTCAGCTGTAATAATGTGGCTTCATGTGCAATTAGTGTGCAGTAATATTAATATCAGTGAAAACAAGCAAATGAATTTGTATTTTACTTAGTTTCAGCTGTAATTACGTGGATTCATGTGCAATTAGTGTGCAGTAATGTTAATATCACTGAAAACAAGCAAATGCACGTGTATTTTACTTAGTTTCAGCTGTAATAACGTGGATTCATGTGCAATTAGTGTGCAGTAATGTTAATATCACTGAAAACAAGCAAATGCATTTGTATTTTACTTAGTTTCACCTGTAATAACGTGGATTCATGTGCAATTAGTGTGCAGTAAAGTGAATATCACTGAAAACAAGCAAATGCATGTGTAATTTACTTAGCTTCAGCTGTAATAACTTAAAATCATGTGCAATTAGTGTGCAGTAATGTTAAAATTGGTGAAAACAAGCTAGTGCATGTGTAATTTACTTAGTTTGAGCTGTAAGAACCTAACATCATGTGCAATTAGTGTGCAGTATTGTTAATATCACTGAAAACAAGCAAATGCATGTGTAATTTACTTAGTTTGAGCTGTAACAACCTAACATCATGTGCAATTAGTGTGCAGTATTGTTAATATCACGGAAAACAAGCAAATGCATGTGTAATTTAGTTAGTTTGAGCTGTAACAACTTAAATTCATGTGCAATTAGTGTTCAGTAATGTTAATATCACTGAAAACAAGCAAATGAATGTGTATTTTACTTAGTTTCAGCTGTAATAGCGTGGATTCATGTGGAATTAGTGTGCAGTAATGTTAATGTCACTGAAAACAAGCAAATGCATGTGATAGAACCCCTTTAACACCCCTTTTTCTAGAAATGCATTGGCTTAAAATAAAAGAGCGTATTGTTTTTAAACTTTGCCTTACTGTGCACAAATGTGTTTTTGGAAGTGCACCAGTAGCTCTAAGTAACAAAATCGTTATAAACAATGAACGAACAAACGCCATCGAGCTTCCTCTCTGTGACAGTAAATATGGCAAAAGAGCATTCTCGTATTCAGGTCCATCACTCTGGAATAGACTTCCGGTTGCAATACGTAAGATATCTGACAGAAATGAATTTAAGAGCAATTTAAAATCTTTTTTATTAACAACTAATCTAGAAAACTTTTATAACTAATTGTCAAGTCAAAATGTCCACTGTTGAGCAAACAACCTATCATTAACGTGGAGGTTGTAGAAACAGTGAGTAAGCAAATTATTATTATTATTAATATTATTATTATTATTTTACTTATTTTCAGCTGTAATAATGTGGCTTCATGTGCAATTAGTGTGCAGTAATATTAATATCAGTGAAAACAAGCAAATGCATTTGTATTTTACTTAGCTTCAGCTGTAATAACGTGGATTCATGTGCAATTACTGTGCAGTAATGTTAAAATTGGTGAAAACAAGCAAGTGCATGTGTAATTTACTTAGTTTGATCTGTAAGATCCTAACATCATGTGCAATTAGTGTGCAGTATTGTTTTCTATCACTGAAAACAAGCAAATGCATGTGTAATTTACTTAGTTTGAGCTGTAACAAATTAAATTCATGTGCAATTAGTGTGCAGTAATGTTAAAATTGGTGAAAACAAGCAAGTGCATGTGTAATTTACTTAGTTTGAGCTGTAAGAACTTAACATCATGTGCAATTAGTGTGCAGTAATGTTAATATCACTGAAAACAAGCAAATGCATGTGTATTTTACTTAGTTTCAGCTGTAATAACGTGGATTCATGTGCATTTAGTGTGCAGTAATGTTAATATCACTGAAAACAAGCAAATGCTTGTGTATTTTACTTAGTTTCAGCTGTAATAATTTAAAATCATTTGCAATTGGTGTGCAGTAATGTTAAAATTGGTGAAAACAAGCAAGTGCATCTGTATTTTACTTAGTTTCAGCTGTAATAACGTGGATTCATGTGCAATTAGTGTGCAGTAATGTTAAAATTGGTGAAAACAAGCAATTGCATGTGTAATTTACTTAGTTTGAGCTGTAAGAACCTAACATCATGTGCAATTAGTGTGCAGTATTGTTAATAACACTGAAAACAAGCAAATGCATGTGTATTTTACTTAGTTTCAGCTGTAATAATGTGGCTTCATGTGCAATTAGTGTGCAGTAATATTAATATCACTGCAAACAAGCAAATGCATGTGTAATTTACTTAGTTTCAGCTGTAATAATTTAAAATCATGTGCAATTGGTGTGCAGTAATGTTAAAATTGGTGAAAACAAGCAAGTGCATCTGTATTTTACTTAGTTTCAGCTGTAATAACGTTGATTCATGTGCAATTAGTGTGCAGTAATGTTAATATCACTGAAAACAAGCAAATGCATGTGTAATTTACTTAGTTTGAGCTGTAACAACTTAAATTCATGTGCAATTAGTGTGAAGTAATGTTAGTATCACTGAAAACAAGCAAATGCATGTGTATTTTACTTAGTTTCAGCTGTAATAACGTGGATTGATGTGCAATTAGTGTGCAGTAATGTAAATATCACTGAAAACAAGCAAATGCATTTGTATTTTACTTAGTTTCAGCTGTAATAACGTGAATTCATGTGCAATTAGTGTGCAGTAAAGTTAATATCACTGAAAACAAGCAAATGCATGTGTATTTTACTTAGTTTAAGCTGTAATAACGTGGGTTCATGTGCAATTAGTGTGCAGTAATGTTAATATCACTGAAAACAAGCAAATGCACGTGTATTTTACTTAGTTTCAGCTGTAATAACGTGGATTCATGTGCAATTAGTGTGCAGTAATGTTAATATCACTGAAAACAAGCAAATGCATTTGTATTTTACTTAGTTTCAGCTGTAATAACGTGGATTCATGTGCAATTAGTGTGCAGTAATGTTAATATCATTGAAAACAAGCAAATGCATGTGTATTTTACTTAGTTTCAGCTGTAATAACGTGGATTCATGTGCATTTAGTGTGCAGTAATGTTATTATCACTGAAAACAAGCAAATGCATGTGTATTTTACTTAGTTTCAGCTGTAATAACGTGGATTCATGTGCAATTAGTGTGCAGTAGTGTTAAAATCACTGAAAACAAGCAAATACATGTGTATTTTACTTAGTTTCAGCTGTAATAACGTGGATTCATGTGCAATTAGTGTGCAGTAAGGTTAATATCACTGAAAACAAGCAAATGCATTTGTATTTTACTTAGTTTCAGCTGTAATAACGTGGATTCATGTGCAATTAGTGTGCAGTAAAGTGAATATCACTGAAAACAAGCAAATGCATGTGTAATTTACTTAGCTTCAGCTGTAATAACTTAAAATCATGTGCAATTAGTGTGCAGTAATGTTAAAATTGGTGAAAACAAGCTAGTGCATGTGTAATTTACTTAGTTTGAGCTGTAAGAACCTAACATCATGAGCAATTAGTGTGCAGTATTGTTAATATCACTGAAAACAAGCAAATGCATGTGTAATTTACTTAGTTTGAGCTGTAACAACCTAACATCATGTGCAATTAGTGTGCAGTATTGTTAATATCACTGAAAACAAGCAAATGCATGTGTAATTTAGTTAGTTTGAGCTGTAACAACTTAAATTCATGTGCAATTAGTGTGCAGTAATGTTAATATCACTGAAAACAAGCAAATGAATGTGTATTTTACTTAGTTTCAGCTGTAATAAAGTGGATTCATGTGGAATTAGTGTGCAGTAATGTTAATGTCACTGAAAACAAGCAAATGCATGTGTATTTTACTTAGTTTCAGCTGTAATAATGTGGCTTCATGTGCAATTAGTGTGCAGTAATATTAATATCAGTGAAAACAAGCAAATGCATTTGTATTTTACTTAGCTTCAGCTGTAATAACGTGGATTCATGTGCAATTAGTGTGCAGTAATGTTAAAATTGGTGAAAACAAGCAAGTGCATGTGTAATTTACTTAGTTTGAGCTGTAAGAACCTAACATCATGTGCAATTAGTGTGCAGTATTGTTAATATCAATGAAAACAAGCAAATGCATGTGTAATTTACTTAGTTTGAGCTGTAATAACGTGGATTCATGTGCATTTAGTGTGCAGTAATGTTAATATCACTGAAAACAAGCAAATGCTTGTGTATTTTACTTAGTTTCAGCTGTAATAATGTGGCTTCATGTGAAAATAGTGTGCAGTAATATTATTATCAGTGAAAACAAGCAAATGCATTTGTATTTTACTTCGCTTCAGCTGTATTAACGTGGACTCATGTGCAATTAGTGGGCAGTAATGTTAAAATTGGTGAAAACAAGCAATTGCATGTTTAATTTACTTAGTTTGAGCTGTAAGAACCTAACATCATGTGCAATTAGTGTGCAGTATTTTTAATATCACTGAAAACAAGCAAATGCATGTGTAATTTACTTAGTTTGAGCTGTAACAGCTTAAATTCATGTGCAATTAGTGTGCAGTATTGTTAGTATCACTGAAAACAAGCAAATGCATGTGTATTTTACTTAGTTTCAGCTGTAATAACGTGGATTCATGTGCAATTAGTGTGCAGTAATGTTAAAATTGGTGAAAACAAGCAAATGCATGTGTAATTTACTTAGTTTGAGCTGTAACAACTTAAATTCATGTGCAATTAGTGTGAAGTAATGTTAGTGTCACTGAAAACAAGCAAATGCATGTGTATTTTACTTAGTTTCAGCTGTAATAACGTGGATTGATGTGCAATTAGTGTGCAGTAATGTAAATATCACTGAAAACAAGCAAATGCATTTGTATTTTACTTAGTTTCAGCTGTAATAACGTGAATTCATGTGCAATTAGTGTGCAGTAAAGTTAATATCACTGAAAACAAGCAAATGCATGTGTATTTTACTTAGTTTAAGCTGTAATAACGTGGATTCATGTGCAATTAGTGTGCAGTAATGTTAATATCACTGAAAACAAGCAAATGCACGTGTATTTTACTTAGTTTCAGCTGTAATAACGTGGATTCATGTGCAATTAGTGTGCAGTAATGTTAAAATTGGTGAAAACAAGCTAGTGCATGTGTAATTTACTTAGTTTGAGCTGTAAGAACCTAACATCCTGTGCAATTAGTGTGCAGTATTGTTAATATCACTGAAAACAAGCAAATGCATGTGTAATTTACTTAGTTTGAGCTGTAACAACTTAAATTCATGTGCAATTAGTGTGCAGTAATGTTAATATCACTGAAAACAAGCAAATGAATGTGTATTTTACTTAGTTTCAGCTGTAATAACGTGGATTCATGTGCAATTAGTGTGCAGTAATGTTAATATCACTGAAAACAAGCAAATGCACGTGTATTTTACTTAGTTTCAGCTGTAATAACGTGGATTCATGTGCAATTAGTGTGCAGTAATGTTAAAATTGGTGAAAACAAGCTAGTGCATGTGTAATTTACTTAGTTTGAGCTGTAAGAACCTAACATCCTGTGCAATTAGTGTGCAGTATTGTTAATATCACTGAAAACAAGCAAATGCATGTGTAATTTACTTAGTTTGAGCTGTAACAACTTAAATTCATGTGCAATTAGTGTGCAGTAATGTTAATATCACTGAAAACAAGCAAATGAATGTGTATTTTACTTAGTTTCAGCTGTAATAACGTGGATTCATGTGGAATTAGTGTGCAGTGATGTTAATTTCACTGAAAACAAGCAAATGCATGTGTATTTTAGTTAGTTTCAGCTGTAATAATGTGGCTTCATGTGCAATTAGTGTGCAGTAATATTAATATCAGTGCAAACAAGCAAATGCATTTGTATTTTACTTAGCTTCGCTGTAATAACGTGGATTCATGTGCAATTAGTGTGCAGTAATGTTAAAATTGGTGAAAACAAGCAAGTGCATGTGTAATTTACTTAGTTTGAGCTGTAAGAACCTAACATCATGTGCAATTAGTGTGCAGTATTGTTAATATCACTGAAAACAAGCAAATGCATGTGTAATTTACTTAGTTTGAGCTGTAACAACTTAAATTCATGTGCAATTAGTGTGCAGTAATGTTAAAATTGGTGAAAACAAGCAAGTGCATGTGTAATTTACTTAGTTTGAGCTGTAAGAACTTAACATCATGTGCAATTAGTGTGCAGTAATGTTAATATCACTGAAAACAAGCAAATGCATGTGTATTTTACTTAGTTTCAGCTGTAATAACGTGGATTCATGTGCATTCGTGTGCAGTAATATTATTATCAGTGAAAACAAGCAAATGCATTTGTATTTTACTTAGCTTCAGCTGTAATAACGTGGATTCATGTGCAATTAGTGTGCAGTAATGTTAAAATGGTGAAAACAAGCAATTGCATGTGTAATTTACTTAGTTTGAGCTGTAAGAACCTAACATCATGTGCAATTAGTGTGCAGTATTGTTAATATCACTGAAAACAAGCAAATGCATGTGTAATTTACTTAGTTTGAGCTGTAACAACTTAAATTCATGTGCAATTAGTGTGCAGTAATGTTAAAATTGGTGAAAACAAGCAAGTGCATGTGTAATTACTTAGTTTGAGCTGTAAGAACTAACATCATGTGCAACTAGTGTGCAGTAATGTTAATATCACTGAAAACAAGCAAATGCATGTGTATTTTACTTAATTTCAGCTGTAATAATGTGGCTTCATGTGCAATTAGTGTGCAGTAATATTAATATCACTGGAAACAAGCAAATGCATGTGTAATTTACTTAGTTTCAGCTGTAATAACTTAAAATCATGTGCAATTGGTGTGCAGTAATGTTAAAATTGGTGAAAACAAGCAAGTGCATCTGTATTTTACTTAGTTTCAGCTGTAATAACGTTGATTCATGTGCAATTAGTGTGCAGTAATGTTAATATCACTAAAAACAAGGAAATGCATGTGTAATTTACTTAGTTTGACCTGTAACAACTTAAATTCATGGTGCAATTTAGTGTGCAGTAATGTTAGTATCACTGAAAACAAGCAAATGCATGTGTATTTTACTTAGTTCAGCTGTAATAACGTGGATTCATGTGCAATTAGTGTGCAGTAATGTTAATATCACTGAAAACAAGCAAATGCATGTGTATTTTACTTAGTTTAAGCTGTAATAACGTGGATTCATGTGCAATTAGTGTGCAGTAATGTTAATATCACTGAAAACAAGCAAATGCACGTGTATTTTACTTAGTTTCAGCTGTAATAACGTGGATTCATGTGCAATTAGTGTGCAGTAATGTTAATATCACTAAAACAAGGAAATGCATGTGTAATTTACTTAGTTTGACCTGTAACAACTTAATTCATGTGCAATTAGTGTGCAGTAATGTTAGTATCACTGAAAACAAGCAAATGCATGTGTATTTTACTTAGTTCCAGCTGTAATAACGTGGATTCATGTGCAATTAGTGTGCAGTAATGTTAATATCACTGAAAACAAGCAAATGCATGTGTAATTTACTTAGTTTGAGCTGTAACAACTTAAATTCATGTGCAATTAGTGTGCAGTAATGTTAAAATTGGTGAAAACAAGCAAGTGCATGTGTAATTTACTTAGTTTGAGCTGTAAGAACCTAACATCATGTGCAACTAGTGTGCAGTAATGTTAATATCACTGAAAACAAGCAAATGCATGTGTATTTTACTTAATTTCAGCTGTAATAATGTGGCTTCATGTGCAATTAGTGTGCAGTAATATTAATATCACTGGGAAACAAGCAAATGCATGTGTAATTTACTTAGTTTCAGCTGTAATAACTTAAAATCATGTGCAATTGGTGTGCAGTAATGTTAAAATTGTGAAAACAAGCAAGTGCATCTGTATTTTACTTAGTTTCAGCTGTAATAACGTGATTCATGTGCAATTAGTGTGCAGTAATGTTAATATCACTGAAAACAAGCAAATGCATGTGTAATTTACTTAGTTTCAGCTGTAAAACTTAAATTCATGTGCAATTAGTGTGCAGTAATGTTAATATCACTGAAAACAAGCAAATGCATGTGTATTTTACTTAGTTTCAGCTGTAATAACGTGGATTCATGTGCAATTAGTGTGCAGTAATGTTAATATCACTGAAAACAAGCAAATGCATGTGTATTTTACTTAGTTTCAGCTGTAATAACGTGGATTCATGTGCAATTAGTGTGCAGTAATGTTAATATCACTGAAAACAAGCAAATGCATGTGTATTTTACTTAGTTTCAGCTGTAATAACGTGGATTCATGTGCAATTAGTGTGCAGTAATGTTAATATCACTGAAAACAAGCAAATGCATGTGTATTTACTTAGTTTCAGCTGTAATAACGTGGATTCATGTGCAATTAGTGTGCAGTAATGTTAATATCACTGAAAACAAGCAAATGCATGTGTATTTTACTTAGTTTCAGCTGTAATAACGTGGATTCATGTGCAATTAGTGTGCAGTAATGTTAATATCACTGAAAACAAGCAAATGCATGTGTATTTTACTTAGTTTCAGCTGTAATAACGTGGATTCATGTGCAATTAGTGTGCAGTAATGTTAATATCACTGAAAACAAGCAAATGCATGTATATTTTACTTAGTTTCAGCTGTAATAACGTGGATTCATGTGCAATTAGTGTGCAGTAATGTTAATATCACTGAAAACAAGCAAATGCATGTGTATTTTACTTAGTTTCAGCTGTAATAACGTGGATTCATGTGCAATTAGTGTGCAGTAATGTTAAAATCATTGAAAACAAGCAAATGCATGTGTAATTTACTTAGTTTCAGCTGTAATAACATCATGTGCAATTAGTGTGCAGTATTGTTAATATCACTGAAAACAAGCAAATGCATGTGTAATTTACTTAGTTTGAGCTGTAATAACTTAAATTCATGTGCAATTAGTGTGCAGTAATGTTAATATCACTGAAAACAAGCAAATGCATGTGTATTTTACTTAGTTTCAGCTGTAATAACGTGGATTCATGTGCAATTAGTGTGCAGTAATGTTAATTCACTGAAAACAAGCAAATGCATGTGTATTTACTTAGTTTCAGCTGTAATAATGTGGCTTCATGTGCAATTAGTGTGCAGTAATGTTAATATCAGTGAAAACAAGCAAATGCATTGTATTTTACTTAGTTTCAGCTGTAATAACGTGGATTCATGTGCAATTAGTGTGCAGTAAT
>RQOL01000629.1:0-76508 GCA_013076295.1 Sanderia malayensis | reverse complement strand
TCCGTAGATGCCCTTATATATGCAAGAAAGGCACCCGGTTGGTGTTACAATCATTGCAGACAAATTGTTATTTATGCAATAGTCAATGCAGGAGAGAAAAAGGAAGCTCTTTCCGCTCCCTGGTTGACCAAGAATTAATTGGTATTTACGCCACTGGTTGTCGTGTGTTATGTTGAGTTGATATTCTTGAGATCGCTCATATAAAGAAGATACGAAGTTGTTATATATAAGGAGTTATATATATGTTATTTATATATATTGTTATACACACTTCACCTTCCAATATTGTTTTAAAAGTGTTATGCTCGAAAAAGTGAGGCATTAATTGGATAGACGTTTGAAAGTAAAGAATTTGTGAAGGAATATATTTGTCCGTTCTGTGGGGGAGAATCTGCGAAATATTTTGATGTGGATAGTTCATAAGAGTGAGTTAAAAAAAATAGAGGGGATTGAAGCTTGAACAGTACCCAATGGAAATGAAAACTGGTAGGGGGCTCCCGCGAGTTTTTTTTGAGGATGCATTGTGATTCCTAAGCCAGCTAATGAATGACATGTTATGTTTGTTTGCAGGTCTACTGTAGTATAATTGCAACATGTTATTATCATCAGTCTTATCAGGTTTTGGCGGAAAGAAATCTACTGTGATACCGAAACAATAAGCAATGCTGGTATTGGATAGAAGCGCCCACATTTCTGGTTCACATAAATGTAAATCAACTAGATATCTGAAAGCAGCATGCCATGCATTGACGTCGGTGGCAAATAGGGTTTCTTTGTGAAAAGTTTCTTGCCATTTAGAAACATATGAGGTAACATAATTTAGCAACATCCCTCTACCATCGCTGGTTTGAATATCCATTGAGCAACGGAGAGATGGCAAGAGGGTTTCAATGTATGCCCTGAGGTTGACAGCAAAGGCATCCGCGGGGTGTGTAATGTGGAGGAGCTCAACTTGATTGTGATATTCAATAAATGTTGGTTGTTCCTGTTGAGCTAGAGATTGGAAGGTTGTTGACTGTTGGTGTTTAGGACATGTTGACGTAAGGGTCAGTGGGAGAAGGAATGTCAGCACGTATAGATTTGAAATTGATTCCTTAAAACTAGTTAACCAAATGAGAATATGAACATGAAGGGTTCCCCTGTCTTGGAATTCGAAACGATAAAAATATGTGTCAACACTTGTCATTTTCTTTTTGTTATAGTAGTTAAAGAAATGAGTATTGCAGTTTTGATCATTTGTTCCACATAAATAACCACGTATAATCTGTTCCAGGATGTGGATAAAATGCGCTGTTTCAAAAAATGCAGTTTCTGTTGGACGAAATTTATAGTTGGATCGCAATTCATCAAGCCAGGAGGGTGATGTAAATGTCCATTCCGAGGGAGAAAGGGTGATAAAAAGTGAAGGAAACCCTTTTTGTCGTACAACGTCAATAAGGTATCTATGCTGACATTGCCAAAAACCTGGTGAAAAATTTTTGTTGCTTAAGGCCATATATGGGGTGCAATGAAAAAACTTTGCTTTGTTTATTGCACCAGTTATCGCTTTAAAAAGCCAGCGGTCAAATACAAATTGTAGCAAAGGAAAATTCATACTGTAGTCAATAATGGAGCCAAAACATTTTGTTACAAAATAGAATTTGCTGCTCGAACGATTGTGTGTGCCATCCTGCCAAGATTCACACATTGTTGTAAATGGATACAGGTTTGGCCATAAAGCACATTCCAAGCCAATCCATTAAAAAATTTCCAGAGATTTAACTGTCGAATGTTGTGAAATAATATTGTCACGTTTGATGATGTATTCTTTGTAAGAAGAATCCTTGCATGACATTAGGAAATTGTATGCTCTTTGGCAACGCATCTTCTTAGTTGAGTCAGCTAAAGTATTAATTTTTTCTTCTACAGAAAGTGGGGAGCATTTAACTGTAAATAAACAATTGCGTACGCGGTAACCGTACCGTTTGTGTTCTCTTTTGTTCATATCAATGTGGAATGGGCGAAGGATGTAAATTTCATCCTCGTCAAGACTTGACCAACTCCTCTGGAAAGTCTTGTGGCCTTGGAACTTCATATCTGTCTCTTGTGCATGGGCAATCAAACTTTTTAGTTGACTTGAAATGGTGGCTATGACTTGGCAGAAGTCTTTTGGTTGAGATGTAATCACAATTTGCGCATTTTTTCCATGAAAGATTTTTTATCCAAAACACCAAGTCATTCACTACTCTAGAAAAATCAGTGGTTTGTTGTGGTGCAATGGCTGGAGGTGCTGATTGTCTGCTGAGTATTTTTGCAGGTGGCTGAAAATATATAGCATGACGCACTTTCCAGTAAGAAGTGGCATCTTCTAGATTCCATTGCTTTGCCATTTTTAAAAGTTGAAAATGAAGGAGGAGAGTTTTCAATCAGTTGTGTCAGTGTTGTATGCTGAATCTGATATTAATCGTTTTTGATGTATGGAAAGAGGAGAATGCAATGTCTGTATAATTGAAAAAGTATGAATATCTATATAAATGTATATAGAAGTAAACGTGATTTTGTGACTTCTGTTAGTGCAAATAGAATCAGCATGTGAGATGTATCTAGCTAGACTAAAAACGTATTTGCATGTATACATATAAATTCACGGCTGACAGTTGTTCGCATTGATGAGTTTGGATTGAAAGAATTCCGAAATTGAAAGAATGAAAAATTTGAAGCTGTGCCTTTTATATAAGGTGGAAAAGAATAAAAATTTTGAGGGCTAAATTTTTGCAGCAATTTTTTGCATGGTTTTTGTCAGCATTTTCGTAGAAAACAGTGTGGTGAGAATTGAAGTAGATAAATCGAAATGGCATTATTTGTGAGAATTGAAAAACAGAGAAACTGCTAAGTATAGGAAAGAGACCTGAAAATAATGAATGTAAGTGACAGAGAATTGGTGTATGTGAAAGGCAGTGAATAGGACTTTTTGCTTTGAAGAACCAGGTGTAATATGTAAGTGGTAAGAATGAAATTTGATCCTGAATAAATAAGTATCCCAATAGAAATGTAGAACAGGTTGTTGTGCATGTTTTGGTGTTTTGGTTGCTATTGTAAGTGTAGCAGGCAAGCTTAGAAAAATAAAAATAGCTGCCCGGATACGGAAAAATTTCTTGAGGAAGGTGCATAAGTTGAGTTTCCTAAAATTGTTATTAATGACAGTAGAGTTTCCTAAATAATGCCCAGTATGCTTCTCAATATGGTGGATTCAAATATGAAGTCCGATTCCAAATATGTTTTTCCAAAAAAATGATATAGGCAAAAACCTAAACTTTTTTAATAGTTTTTCGTTGTAAAAAGAATGTGTATTTAATAAACTGGAGGAATGAAATTTGGTTGTGGAAAAATATTATGCTAATAGAGATGTAGAACAGGTTGTTGTGCATGTTTTGGTGTGTGGTTTCCCATAGTTAGTGTACCAGGGAAACTTAGAAAAAATAAAAATTGCTGCCCGGATACGTGAAAATTTCTTGAGGAAGTTGCGTAAGTTGAGTTTCCTAAAATTGTTATTAATGACAGTAGAGTTTCCAAAATAATGTCCAGTATGCTTCTCAATATGGTGGATTCAAATATGAAGTCGGATTCCAAATATGTTTTTCCAAAAAAATGATATAGGCAAAAACCTAAATTTTTTTATAGTTTTTCGTTGTAAAAAGAATGTGTATTTAATAAACTGAAATTTGGTTGTGGAAAAATATTATGCTAATAGAGATGTAGAACAGGTTTTTGTGCATGTTTTGGTGTGTGGTTTCCCATGGTTAGTGTACCAGGGAAACATAGAAAAATAAAAATAGCTGCACGGATACAGGAGAATTTCTTGAGGAAGGTGCATAAGTTGAATTTCCTAAAATTGTTATTAATGACAGTAGAGTTTCCAAAATGATGTCCAGTATGCTTCTCAATACGGTGGATTCGAATATGAAATCAGATTCGAAATATGTGTTTCCAAAAAATTTTTATCAGCAAAAACCTATATTTTTCTTGTAGTTTTTCGTTATAAAAAGAATGTGTATTTAATAGAGTGTAGGAATGAAAATTGGTTGTGGAAAACAAGTAACCTAATAGAGATGTAGACCAGGCTGATGTGCATCTTTTGGTGTGTTGTTTGCCATAGTTAGTGTACCAGGGAAGGTTAGAAAAATAATAATGGCTACCCGGATACGGGAGAATTTCTAGAGGAAGGTGCATAAGTTGAGTTTCCTAAAATTGTTAATAAAGACAGTAAAGTTTTCAAGATAATGTCCAGCATGCTTCTCAATACGCTGGATTGGAATATGAAATCAGATTCCAAATATGTGTTTCCAAAAAATTTTTATCAGCAAAAACCTATATTTTTTTTGTAGTTTTTCGTTATAAAAACAATGTGTATTTAATAAAGTGCAGGAATGAAAATTGGTTGTGGAAAAAAAGTATCCTAATAGAGATGTAGACCAGGCTGATGTGCATCTTTTGGTGTATTGTTTGCCATAGTTAGTGTACCAGGGAAGGTTAGAAAATTAAAATTAGCTATCCGGATACGGGAGAATTTTTTTTGAAAGTGAATAGGTTGAGATTCCTAAAATAGTTATTAATAACAGTAGAGTTTGCAAAATAATGTGCCTGATGCTTCTGAGGATGGTTGATTGAAATATGAAATGAGGTTTGAAATATCTTCTTTGTAAAGGATTTTAGAACGGAAAACGTATCTTCTTGGGATAGTTTTTCAGGCTACAAGGGATGTTTGAATATTAAATCAGATATATGGAACTTAGTGTATGAAAGATATAATGCTGATAGAAATTTTGGTAAGGATATTGTGAATATTGTCATTTTTGGCTTCATAGGCTCTATCATAGTAGAAAGTAAGAAACTTAAAAATCAGTTGTCAGCATTGTCAGCATTTTTTTTTGAAAGTGAAATTTTAAAATTATTTGGATGTTAAAAATGTGAACACAAGTTGTGAAAGTGTATTTGCTGTTGGTATTGAATGAAGCCACATCAAAAGTTACAAGTGTAGTTGAAATTGATTTTTCAAAGAATTCAAAGGTAAGAATTGTTTGACAGTTATTGTTTTTATTCTTTTCATGTTTTATGAACATCATGAATATATTCTGTATGAAATGACATGGTGGTCATGTAAAACAGAAAGGATGAGGTAAGTTGATTTGCGCTATGCAAGTAGAATGGAAATCAACACTTTGATATTTTAAATGTAGTGTTACTGTTATAGGGTGTTGTGATTGAATATATTGTTAACAGAATTTCTTTTCAGCATGGCATCTCCATCCAAATCTTCCAAGCCAGCTGGTGTGCTATGGTTCAATCAATTTGTCAAAAACTTTTTGAGACCATATGGAGTGGCAGAGCAGTTTCTTGATCGGGAGACTGCTCTTTGCCGAGTGAGGCCTGAAAGTTGCGAATGGCTCAGGCACCCTAAAATTGCAATAAGTGAATTGGCTGAGACACTGGCAGACAACATGAAAGTTATTCGGGAAAAGCATTTGCCATCTGATGCCATATTCAAGATGGACAGGGATATGGAGGCCATGCAATCGCTGCTGGCCCTGCACCAAACAAATTCACAGGAGAGGCCCATTATGAGTGATACCAAGGCCATAGTGACGAAACTGATTCAGCCACCAGGAGAGATACACTGGGCTTCCAAAAGTATTGCAACGCCTGATAAAAAATGGCGTCTAGAAGTGGCCCTAGGCCTGAGCAAGGAAATTTACATAAAAATATATAAATACCAAACGGGTTTCAATAGCGAATTTCTTTAGCAGAAATATACTCAGAATTTCATAAATTTTCAAATAAAAAC
This sequence comes from Sanderia malayensis, assembly GCA_013076295.1. NCBI lineage: Eukaryota > Metazoa > Cnidaria > Scyphozoa > Semaeostomeae > Pelagiidae > Sanderia > Sanderia malayensis. Next base: position 70,687 of record RQOL01000629.1, on the reverse strand, counting down.
ATAATTTAAATTATATCTTATTGTTTTGCAATAATATTAAAAGAAAACTGCGAAGAGGTCCCTTAAAAAATGTTTGCGAAAATTTATCGAAGTAGAATAATTAAAACGTCAATAATTATAATTTCTTTCACTTAAAGCCACGCAAATTCTCTCTCATTTAAAAGAGAATGCTTTAAAACTTTGAAAAATGTAAAGATTTGTCATGTAACTGTCTTGACCTTTATAATTTTCAGTTTCAGTCTTTGTTTACCACTTGGAAAGCGCATGTTTTGTTTTTCAAATTTCAGAGTGGGTTTTAAAAAATAAAATTTTTGTTAACTTCAGAAAGTATGAAGCCCTTGAAAATTATATCAAATTATAGTATTTGAAACAAATTATAGGAATATCCATGTCGGATTTTTTGTATTGCGCTTAACCTTCCTTTTTTTATTCTGGAAAAAAATTACGGAAAAATAGGTTTTGTCAAATCAAATTCCTAAAATGATAAACAAAGACTGAAACTGAAAATTACAAAGGTCAAGACAGTTACATGACAAATCTTTACATTTTTCAAAATTTTAAAACATTCTCTTTTAAATGAGAGAGAATTTGCGTGGCTTTGAGTGAAAGAAATTATAATTATTGGCGTTTTAATTTCTCCACTTCGATAAATTTTCGTGAACATTTTTTAAGGGACCTCTTCGGAGTTTTCTTTAATATTATTATAAAACAATATGATATAGTTTAAATTATGTTTTCACTTGAAAATTTATGAAATTCTGAGTATATTTCTGCTAAAGAGATTCGCTATTGAAACCCATTTGGTATTTATATATTGTTATGTAAATTTTAGTGCTTGGGCCTCGGGCCACTTTTAGACGCCATTTTTTATCAGGCGTTGCAATACTTTTGGAACCCCAGTGTAGATGAAATGATGTCGTCCTTTGTGAAAGTTGGAGGGGCAATGTTCACCATGGGCGTGAATTTTAAAGTCACTCAAATGCTACTGTCAAACCCGGGAACATTGGCAGAGAAGTTTGATGGCAAGTGTTCCCAATACCCAAAGTTCAAGGAGAGTGGGAAAATAAGCGACTTTTTGCAGTTGCTGAATCCGATGCCTGAGAAAAAAAGGAAGGCGGACAGTAATATTCATGATGTGCTGGCTGAGCTAGAATCATTTGATGCTGGAGAAGGTGGACAGGAAGAAAAGGAGAAGAAAAAGGTAAAGAAAAATAAAATAGCCACGATGGAGTGATTATGAAGTCAAATATTCAGAAGGACTGATAATATAGATGGAAAAATTTAGTCTCTATTTTTTGCTTAATATTCTTTATATATACTTGATATTGATTTATAGAAACGCTGGTAAAAATGTTGTCTTTCTTGAGTCTTGTGTTCTTTTTTATCATATCTTGTTGTGAAAATAATTGTTCGGTTACTCATTGCCATATTGGCAGAATGACGGAGGAAAAACACGAATTTATATTTAATAATTAATGAACAGCAATGAACGATATTTCAGCATGAATAGAAAAACGAACGAATAAAGAATAAGCTTGCAGCCTCCTTCTGAGACAACATGGGATTGAGGGTTTGATAATTTAACACCCCCACTCAAACACTAAATCATCCTATTTTAACAAAACATCAACAACAACAATAATAATAATAATGTCAAAGTTTCTTGCAGTTCCACAATAAAAATGCTATTGAAATGTCATAATGTTCTTCATTAATGTTAGTGACTTCACCTTTGTCATTGATTTTGTAAATACATCAGCGAAGTTTTCTTCAGAAGGTACATATTGTAAAATAATATTACCAGTTTTTATCTCTGATCGAATGAAATGATACTTGATGTCAATATGCTTGTTTCTTTGACTTTTGATTGGATCTTTTGCTACTGCAATAGCACTTTGATTATCAGTAAATAACATTATAGGCCTGTCAACAATGTCAATTTCAATGTCATTTAAGAGTTGTTTCAAAAATTTACCTTCTTGGGCTGCAACGGTAGTAGCAATGTATTCAGCCTCGCATGTTGATAATGCCACTGTAGGCTGTTTTCTACTCTTCCAAGAAATTGCACTACCATTTTTGTTTAACAAGAAACAATATCAGCATCACTGTATCCAGTAAGCTTTAAGCCATCTTCACACTTTTGAAAACATAACTTGTGATTTAGAGTTCCTTTCAAATATCAGAATACATGCTTTACTGTGGTCCAATGCTCAACAGTAGGATTGTGTGAATACTGTGCTAACTTTGTAACAGTCCATGATAAATCAGGTCTTGTACATGTCATGGCATATATCAAACTTCCAATGGCCTTGCGATATTCCTGTGAATCAAATGTTTGTGCATCTTTAGAAAATGCTAACTTTTGTTCACTGACTTGGGTTTGCAATCCATCATATTAAATCTTTCAAGAACCTTTCTGATATATACCTCTTGATCCATTGTGATTTTCTCATCTTCAACTTTGAAATCAATACCAAGGAATCGTGATATTACACCCATGTCTTTCATCTTGAATCTTTCTGATAACATAGTTTTCACTTCCTCTAGCATAGGTATGGTGTCTGATGCTATAATGATGTCATCAACCCATACTAAAAGTATTGCAACATCTTTACCATCATGCTTCACATACATGCATGGATCAGCTAAACTTTGCTTAAAACCTTGATCAATAAGATGATCATTTAGCAAGTTGTTCCAGTTTCTGCCACTCTGTTTTAAGCCATATAATGACTTGTTAAGTTTATAGACTAACTTTGCACCATCTTTTCCTGGAATCTCATAACCCTTTGCTTGTTCAAGATATATTTCACAATCAATTGGCGCGTTAAGGTAAGCAGTCTTCACATCCATTTGGTGGATAATTAAATTATGCTGTGCAGCCAATTGCATTAAAACTCTCACTGATGTCATCTGAGTGGTTGGTGTAAAAGTTTCATAATAGTCAACATCTCTTGTCTGGCTGTAACCTTTGGCAACATATCTGGCTTTATAATGTGAAGTACCATCTGCATTTTCCTTAATAGCATATACCCATCTACCCCCCACTGTTTGTTTACCTTTAGTTAGTGGGGTCAGTGTAAATGTATTGTTCTCTCTTAGTGAGCTCATTTCCTCATTCATAGCACTTTCCCACCCATTTGAGTCAGAGCAGTTTACAGCTTCAGCATATGTTTGAGGAACATCTCTAACACTGTAACAATAATCAATATTGCAATTGACATTGTCTTCATCACTGTGTTCATCTCCAGTAACATGATCATTTAGGTACTCTGGCTGTCTTCTCTGTCTCAATGGATATCTCCTTGTGGACTCTGGAGTACTCTCATTTGCAATTGTGTTCTTTGTTTCATCACTGGGTAGAATTACCCTGTGGTCCTGATCATTAAATTCATCATCTTGCTCAATATCTTTAGAAACTGATGGAAATTCATTAGTGAAAGCTACACATCTCACTTTCTTTATAATTCTTCTGTCTTCAAAGTAAACATAGTATGCTGGACTGTACTTGTCATATCCTATGAAAAGTCCTTTCTCTGATCTTGGATCAAGTTTTTTCCTTTCTTGTATGTATGCATAGCACACAGTGCCAAAAATATTCATATTCTGAACATTAGGCTTCTTACCAGTGAATGCCTCATATGCTGTTTTCATCAATCTGGAATTGAAACATCGATTGCGAATGTAACATGATGCTAGCACTGCATATGTCCATAGAAATTTGGGCAATTTTGCATCTATCAGTAGGCACCTAGCCATTTCAAATAATGACCTCCATCCCCTCTCTGCTGTTCCATTTTGGTGAGGAGAATAAGGGGCAGACTTCTCATGGCATATACCTTGACTTGTTAAACATGCTTGAAATTCCTTTGAAATAAATTCCGAACCATTGTCACTCCTGATGCATTTAACCTTCCCAATTGGAGAAATATCTGCTAGAAATTTCCTTGTAGCTTCAACTGTATCACTCTTTTGCTTTAGAAAGTATGTCATCATAAGCCCTGAGTAGTCATCTGTGAAACTGATGGCATATTTGAATCCATCAATGCTTACAGGATCAATAGGGCCAGAGAGATCACAGTGTACAAGTTCTAATGGTGTCTTTGCTTTTTCATCAGGAATTCGTGACCTGAATTCACACATTTTACCAAGTGTACAAGCTTCACATAATGGGTCTGATGTCTTCTTAGTAATATTCATTCCACTGACAACATCCGGTAGCTTTCTTATGTCATGGAGATTGCAATGACCAAAGATTTTATGCCATGTCTTAATATCACGAGTTGCCTGCTTCACAAATCCTGCTTTACACTTGTTCAAAAAATAAAGACGTTCATTCTTCTTAACGTCAAAACTTGTGCCATTTTTTGTAGTTAGTGAAGCTCCTTCAGAAGAAAAATCTACTGTAGCACCCTTCTCTGTTGCTGCTTGCACAGAAAATATATTCTGTTTATAGCTTGGAGCATAAAGAGCATTTTGTAAAAATATGCCATGCATGTTCCCTTTGGTATCTTGTAAGAATAATTTTGCAGTACCCCTCTTTAGTGCAACATTGTTACTTCTTGAACCATCAGCTAATTCAATGTAATGTTTTTGAGGATTAAATGCTTGGTCAAATGATACAAATTTTGATTCATCATTAATAATATGGGTTGTTGCTCCACAATCTACCAACAAGTTTACATCTCCCAGCTCCAGTTCCATATTAGGGTCTACTCCTATTTTGAAGAAAAAATCAACTTTCTCTTCGGTACATTTAGATTCACCTTTTTCTACCAGATCTACTTTACTAACACTGCTTTTCTCACTTTTCTTCCTGCAAAATCTAGTGTCATGTGTTTTGGACTTACAATTATCACACCATCTCTTCTGTTTACAATCAGCAGCTTTGTGTCCTCTTTTCTTACACACATAACAGGATATTTGACTGGGTTGTCTAAAATTCAGTTTCATAACACTATCAGATTTACTTTGGACATGCTCACTCTCTTCAAAACTGCGCAGTGAAACTTTAAATTCTTGAAATGTTTGCTGTTTTTCTCTTTGTGTGATCACAGTTTTAAAAGAATTAAAACTAGCTGGGAGTCCCTTTAAAACCATTGCAATGAGGAGAGAATCCCCAATTACTTCACCAGAGCTCTTAAGTGATGCTGCTGCAGCTTCAGCACGGATTATATAATCTGTTATAGTCTCTTCCTCTCCTTTACTAAGGGTTGTCAATTCAGTATATAAAGCAATTACCTTAGGCTTGCCTTGGCTCAAGTAGTGCTCTCTTAAAATTGTCAAAGCCTTCTTGCCATTGTCTTTGGCGTCTCTCATAACTAGTGCCAAGCTTCTATCATCCAGAAGTTGAATCAATTCGGCATAAATGTCTGTATTTTTCTCTGCGTCCGGTTGATTTTTATCCAGCTCCGCCTTCAACTTCAGGGTGTGGAGATAACCCAAAAACTTCGTTTCCCATAATTCGTATTTCTTTTCATCCCCGTCAAAGATCAGGCGTGTCCTGGGCCCATAACCTGTTCGGTTACTCATTGCCATATTGGCAGAATGACGGAGGAAAAACACGAATTTATATTTAATAATTAATGAACAGCAATGAACGATATTTCAGCATGAATAGAAAAACGAACGAATAAAGAATAAGCGTGCAGCCTCCTTCTGAGACAACATGGGATTGAGGGTTTGATAATTTAACAATAATAAACTGGGTATTAATATGGAGTGATGATTTGATGAAACAAAACAGGTTTTAAGTTGGGGTCATGGAATTTTAGCTTTAGAATCAGGTAAGATACATTATTGTCTGGGCGCTGGTCTTGTTGTATTTTATCATTGGGAGAGCCTGTCTTGGAATCTTGTTGTTATACTTTGAAAAAGTAAAAGATTCAACTTTTTGAGGAAAAGTGAACTGAAAGCAATTTGTTGTAAGGATTTGTGAGATGACAGTTCTACGAGAATAATAGCTTTGACAAAAGAATTATTTGTGGAAACTTTGATTGTTGCTCTGAAAGTTAGTATAATATAGTTCTATTAGATTGTGAATTGTTCTGCAGAAGTAAAACAATAGAGCCAAATATGATACTTGCATTGTATTGACAGGTAGAACTCAGTAAGATGAGTAGCCCCCCAAAGAATAATCATTGTATCAATACAGGTAAGTGTTTGATAATGATGCGAATAATGTAATGTTTTCCCATAGTGAAGCGATATATTTGACTGGTGTGTGACTTTATCGTCATTACCAAAACAAATTTCACATTTTAGTGACAGATGCGTATCAATAATGTGAATTAGGTTGTGAAGTTTCATTGGGCTATGTATCTATCAATCTATTCATCGGTTAGCTTTTGTCACAATGTGCAAAATTGACAGTTTGTCATACTGAAGCTTTCTAATTTCAAACGCTGATAATTGTGGCCTCGTTTCGATTATGTACTATTCCTTCCTATCAGTTGTGGATGGTGGTCATAGGTATCTCATGGCAATGTTTCAGAGCACTGTCATTTCTCTACTATTTTGGAGATTTTGCCAAAGTGTTGAAAATTATGAAAAACTTTCATACTGAAGCCTTGTAAATTTAGGCCTTAATAACTTTTGCCTCGTTTGAGATGTTGAACATATAGCAATCTCAGGTGTCAATTGTTAGGAGATATATATGTGCTGAAGGTTGAAAGGATTTATCTCGTCAATTTGAATTTTGTATATTTATTGAATTTTAAGAACATTTTTCCCGTACTGAAGCCTTATATTTTCAGTGTCGTGTAACTGTAGCCTCGTTCTCAAAATGCAGTTGACCTTTTCGTTACAGGTATATATTGATAACATGAATAAGGTCGTTAAGTTTCACTTTCATAGGTAACATGGTTTGCTCTTGTCGCATTGCGGAAAACTGAAAATTTTCCATACTGAAGCCTTATAATTTCAAACACTTATAATAATGGCCTCGTTTTGATTATGTACTATTCCTTTCTATCCGTTGTGGAGAGTCCTGATAAGTATCACATGGCGAGGTTTCAGAGCACTGTCATTTCTCTGCTATTTTTGAGATTTTGCCAAAGTGTTGAAAATTGTGAGAAACTTCCATACTGAAGCATTATAAATTTAGGCCCTCATAACTTTTACCTCGTTCGAGATATGGAATCTGCATCACTCTCTGATGTGTGTAGTCATGAGATATATATGTACTGACAGTTTAAACGATGTATCTCTCGAATTAAATTTTTGTTCATTTATTGACTTTTTGGCCATTTTGTCCCATACTGAAGCCTTATAACTTTGGACGCCGGTATTTTGTGCCTCGTTTCCGATAATACAAAGGAGTGTTTTTGTGAATGGTGTTCATGGCACCGGTATTCATATATATTTTATTCAACATTATATCATTACCGTGCTTTGTACAAGAAGATGGCCTAAATCTTCGCGTACTGATGTCAATAAATTTCAACGATCTGTAACTTTAGTCTCAATCTGAGAAAGAGGCTGTGGTTTGGTCATATGGTAGAGACCCATGTTATCTATCAGGCCTAGGAATATCAAAGCTTAATGCTGAAAACTGTAACAGTTACACGACTTTAAATTTCAAAATTAGTACTGAAGGCAAGGAACATTTCAGTTAAAGTGTTGTTACATGGAAACCAGGCATTACGCAATTTTTTCCCTTCAAGTGTGAGATAAGCTCCACAGTGTCTATCGAAGAAAGGCAAAAAAGTGGGTGTTGCTCCTGTCAAAAAATTATTATATATATATGTACATTAAAACCGAAAACTTTCGGACTATCAAACATTCGGACAAAATTATGTCCGAAAGTTTAATTGTCCGAAATACTTTTCTGTCCAAAAGTTTTATCGACCGAAAGTTTGTTTATTGGAAGACACAGAAATACACACAAATAATGGTCAACTAGTAGAGAGTTCATCAAAATTAATCATCTAAACATATAATTTCACGCTCCTCGCATTTATCTGTTTCGTTTTCTTCCTCTTCATGCTCATCATCTTCCAAAAGCATAACTAGTTCCTCATTATTGTTCCCACAGTCGCGGATTTCAGTTTCAAAGGAAGATATGCTTCTACTAGTTATTTCGCTTTCCTGTTCTGTCCCAACTTTATAATTAGCATTAATGATTTCTCTCAGGCGATTTAGATAACGTCTTTTTTCGTCGTGAATTTTCATTGTGACTTTTAGAAGAATTTCCAACCCCCCTCTTGGAATAGGGGAAGGTTGGTATCTTTCATTAGTTACAATGCCATGAACAATACCACCTCTGTCGAGGAAAAATGAGATGGCTCTTGAAATCTCTCTAGGCACATGTCCAACAACAGAGGCTGTTAATTTATCACAAAGCTTTAGCTTCCAAGCTACAGCGTACGGATCTTGCAGCAAAGCAGTGCGGTCTTTTTCTTTTTCAGCAAAAACCTTTTGTCCTGTTTTCGGATTTTCCAAAACGTTTTTCCATAGACGTGCCATCCTCTACTAGCAATAGATTGGGTATAAACACTTTCCATGTTGTCCAAATGATGCAAATGTAAGATGCGATGTCTGATGTGATCTTCTGTCTGATGATGACTTTGTCTGCTACTGTGATGTGATGTTTTGCTGGCTTGCCATAACAACATGACCAAACAAGTTCAAGGGGCACATTGTTTAAACAACGTAATTATAAGTCAAACGAGCCGAAAAATTTGTTACATAATCATTCCAAAAATGTGTTGAAAGTGTTATAATTCTTAAAACATGTGTTACTGTAAGAACTCTTGTCCTGCTCACTCAAAACAACTCAGAATTTTCAAAGTCTTTGAGCCAACAACATTGAATATAATGTCTATCTTAAACAATTTTCAAAAAATTGGCCCTGAAGAAGCTTCGCAAGTGTTAGACCAATCTAGCAGAGGCTTGTCGTCTAGAGAAACAGAAGAAGTAAGAAAGGAATTGACTGAAAAAGAAAGCGAGGGAAAGAAAGGAAAGAAATACAAATTGTGGACAGAAACAGAGCGAGCAGAAATTGGAAGACTTGCTCACCAGCATGGAAATAGCATTACATTGAACATGTTGGCCGGAAAGTATCCAAAACTGACGAAACAGACAATGAGCGACTTCAAGAAAGCTTATCTTTCCTTAAAGAGCAAAGAAAGTGAAGTCTTGGTGATCAAGAAAAAAAAGACAGGCAGACCTACTTTGTTGCCAGAGGAACTGATGAAAAAGACGATTGAGACTGTAACCGCTCTGCGTTTAAAAGGTGCACCAGTGTCAGCTTCAGTTATGAATTCTGTTGCAAAAGGTATAGTTTTGGCAAATGACAGCTCTCTGCTCACAGAAAATGGTGGATCCATATCCTTAAGCAAGGATTGGGCAAGAAACATTTTGTACCGCATGGATACAGAAGGAAGAAAAATTACCAGACGGATGGCAACTACATCGAAAATCCCTGTTTCACCTGGATTGCTAAAGGAGACAAAGCTGGATTTCCAGAGAAAAATTAAACTACTCCAAGCTCGCTACAGCATTCCGAATGAGTTGATATTAAACTTTGATCAAACACCCTTGTCATATGTGTATACATCCAACCATACACTGCACGAAAAAGGTGCTTCAAGCGTGCCTCTGCTTGGAAAACGAAAGCAAAAGCAAATTACTGGTACATTCACAGTTTCGAAGACAGGAGTTTTTTTGCCCATGCAACTGATATACGAAGGAAAAACAAATCATTGTCTGCCAAAAGGGGTTACATTTCCAGAAGGTTTTCATGTGACATACACACCAAACCATTGGAGCAATGAGGAAAAAGTTATTCAGTTGTTGAAGTCAGTGATCTTTCCCTTCGTGGTGAAACAACGAGATGACTTGAAGCTGCCAATCAAACAAAGAGCCATGATCATCTTTGATGTTTTCAAAGGGCAAACAACAGATGCAGTCCTTCAATTAATTGAAGACAATAACTGTGTCAGTGTGTTTGTGCCAGCCAATTTGACACATCATTTTCAGCCACTGGATCTCACTGTCAATTGTCCGGCGAAAAAGTTTTTAAAGTCAAAGTTTGAAGAGTGGTATGCCAAGAATGTCGAGGCCCAGATCACTCGTGGAATTGAAGTTTATTCCATTGAAGTCTCGCGAAAGCTTTCTACAATGAAGCCTCTTCATGCCCATTGGTTAATTGGGTTGTACAACTATTTGAGAAACAACCCTGAAATGATCAGAAAGGGCTTTTAAATGGCAGGGATCGATGACGCATTAAGCATGGAGTTGGAGCCAGAGGACCCGTTTGAGGATCTAGACTAAATATTGTATTAATTATAAACTAACACACTATCTGTACATCAATTCTTCAACATTTTTTGCAATCTTGATTGATTTTAGCTTTGTCCGAAAATTTCTCTAATCCGAAAGTTTTTTTGTCCGAAATTCTTAAAAAAGCGTCCGAAAGTTTCTTGTCCGAAGTATTTTGTCCGAAATTTTTAAGTCCGAAAGTTTTCGGTTTTAATGTATACAGATATAATAATGTCACAGAGCTTCCAGCTTATAAGAGCTAACTGCTTTACATCTAATATTACTATTCTGCGGAGGTCACGTGATGACGCACTTTCTTGCCAAAAACAATAGATTCGACCCAAATTTTGTCCGAATGTTTGATAGTCCGAAAGTTTTCGGTTTTAATGTACATATATATATAATAACTTTTTTGACAGGAGCAACACCCACTTTTTTTGCCTTTCTTCGATAGACACTGTGGAGCTTATCTCACACTTGAAGGGAAAAAATTGCGTAATGCCTCGTTTCCATGTAACAACACTTTAACTGAAATGTTCCTTGCCTTCAGTACTAATTTTGAATTTTAAAGTCGTGTAACTGTTACAGTTTTCAGCATTAAGCTTTGATATTCCTAGGCCTGATAGATAACATGGGTCTCTACCATATGACAAAACCACAGGCTTTTTTGTATGTGGGTATATGGTGATGAAATTCACACAGAATGCTTAGTTTCATAATTTAATCAGGGTAATGGATTTTGTTTTTCGATTTTCTCCCAAATTATTGAATTATTCCATTAATTATTCTGCTAATTGTGCTATCACGAAAAAACTACGGTTTACGCTGGCAAAACTTCCAAATTCGAGTCCCGAACTCCATTTTCGAACAGAGTATTCGCTCTTCACTTGACCCATTTCGCCTTTTGCTGTAACTTGATTGGCTCTTTGGCAACTTCACGTGAACTGTCACGCGTATTTCGTTATCGTGCAAATTTGCTCTCGGGTTGAACAGCAGGTACTTTTGGAGAAGACGCGTGCTTCTGTTTTGCACACAAAGGATAACTGGGCGCCTTTCAAGATGTTTTACGACCTGAATTATCTTTGTAAAGACTTGCTAATTGTTTGAGAGACCTCTGGAAAATTAAAGGAAACAATTGGGAACACAGGTGATAGCTTTGTTTTGTTATTTGAGTGAGATAGTTGTAGTTTAGGTAGTGGGCGACCGCCATTGTTGCTTCGGCATCCTTGCGACGCTTAGGCCTAATGTAAACAAGCCCAAAGTTTTAATAAACAAATTATGATAAGGGGTTTTCAGGCGAGCGAAGCAAGCCAAACTGTTGCAAGAGGAGTAGGCAGAGGCATGAGCGAATGCAGCGCACAAAGTGCGCCCTATCAGTCAATTTTTCTTGATAATAGATAGACAGGCGAGCGCAGCGAGCTAACCCATTGTAGTTGGGGTTGAAAGAGGTATGAGCGTTAGCGAATGCAGCGCACGAAGTGCGCCAACCACATTAAGTTTTTTTCACTTGCCCACCTCCGGGAAGCGAGCGTACGCGAGCGCCCCCGGCTAGTTATAACTATATACAGCGGAGAGGTTGCCTTGCAAACTAACGTTAACACTATCCGAAAAGGTTACCTTAGCAATAACTGGCTTGTGGCAGCCAAGCGTTCATAGCGGCGTTGCTTTTTGATCCCTCGATGTCGGCTCTTCCTATCATTTTGAAGCAGAATTCACCAAGCGCCGGATTGTTCACCCGCTAATAGGGAACGTGAGCTGGGTTTAGACCGTCGTGAGACAGGTTAATTTTACCCTGCTGATGAAGTGTTGTTGCAATAGTACTTCTGCTCAGTACGAGAGAAACCGCAGATTCAGACAATTGGCATTTGGACTTGCTTGAAAAGGCAATGGCCCGAAGCTACCATCTGTTGGATTATGACTGAACGCCTCTAAGTCAGAATCCGTGCTAGAATGCAACGATAACTACCTCTGGATGATCATAGGCGAGCAAGAATAGGGCAGGCACTCGTGTCTGCTCCTGCGTCCCATTGCAACGAGGCGGAGAACAACTGCCGAGGTGCTGCACAAACAAAAATCTAACATTTTCAGAGATAAATCCTTTGCAGACGACTTAAATAAGGAACGGGGTATTGTACGAAGTAGAGTAGCCTTGTTGCTACGATCTTGTGAGATTAAGCCCTTCGTTCTATAGATTTGTTAACGCAATTCGTGTTAACACATTATTTTTTTCAAGGTCTTGTTCTTCCGCCCACCTTTTCAGACTTGTCCTCTTGAGAGCAGTGTGGGCTTCATGTGCTGTGCACGTCAGGCTGTGGCAGGCCTGCACTCAAGTGTGGACGGCTCTCGGTGTTGTCTTTGGTGCTGCTTCCGATGCGCTGGTCTGCATCAGCGAGCTACGTCGCCTTCTTTATTTTTTACCCCTCGATAATGTTCCACCCCCCTTTTCAGACTTGTCCTATTCAGGGAACTCTGAGCTTCAAGTGCTGTGCACGCCAGCCTGTGGCAGACCTGCAGGCAAGTATAGACGGCTCTTGGTGTTGTGCTTGGCGCTGCTTCCGATGCGCTTGTCGGCATCGGTGAGCAGCGTCGCCTTCTCCATTTTTTACCCCTTGAATATGTTCTGCCCACCTTTTCGGACTTGAATAAAATTTTCGCGATTGGTGGATTTTTGCCAGGGCCAAGGCAGGCTGGCTGGCAGGCAGGACAGCACAGTTCAGTGCAGAGCAGGAATAGTCTGCGGGAAGGTGCCGTGGTCTGCTGGGGCCAAGACTGGCCCCATTTGTCTGAAAGTGTTTCTATTCTGCCCACCTTTTCAGACTTGTGCCTGGATTTCCCTGGTGTGTCACTTGCACCAATCGTCCATGCATGCATCCATTCGTGTACGCAGATGGTGCCCGTCAGTCAGGAAGCGTAGGAGATGCTCAGACGGACGCACAGACGGATGCACAGGCCAATGCCAGCAACACCTTGTGGACAGCTTCCAGTGGCAAAACAGCAGGCCTGTCCACACACGTGTCAACACATCCATTTATGTGTGAATGTTGACAAATGGCTCGTAAACAAGATAAACACGTCGAAATTCCTACCGCTTGTTGACAAGATGTTTGACAAGTGCTTTTCCAATGTTGGAAAAAAATTTGGCAAGACGGGGGAGGGAGACTTTCGCCAGAAACAAGGATAAGACATGTTCGGAGAGGCAGACATCACGCTGCGAGACTTACTAATGTGAGGGGGTGAGCAGTGGCGAGGAAGCCTGGGAAGGGAGCGATGCTCTTCGACGTTGATCGAATTGTAGCAGAGCGACTCGTTACCTGTTGGAATCGCTGTGTTCAACTCGTCCCCTGGCTGCGGGTGAATACAAATGCCGGCAGCAGTGCAATGTGGGGTTGCGTTGGGTGTTGGATGCATGGCTGGTTGGAGAGGAAGCAAGACGTGGCTGTATGGTTGGGCAGGAGAGGTTGAGGCGATCTCCACGGTGAGTTGCAGTAGCGATGAACTTGAAAGCTATGAAAGCTCTGCCTGCCTCTCGGGGATCAGCAGAGACCGTACCGTGTTCGCAGTGAGCATTCACAATTGAGTCAGTCGGTAGTGGGGAATTTTGGAAAAATATCGATAAGGACTTGCAGGCAAATGAAGTCCGAGGGTGATAGCTGGAATAGACGTCGGCCTCTGTGGTCTTGCGATGGTGGGTTTTGGTGTGAATTGTGTGCATCAGGTGTTCTCGGCTGCATCACCGACAGTGCGCGAAGCGTGAGGTGTTGTGTTGATGGTCGATGGCCAGCAACGATAGAGTTGGTATAGACCCGTGGAGCTAAACTGCTCCGTCGTCAACCGCTCTCGCCGCCCAGCTCTGCATCTGCATGCAGCCTGGCCGAGCGTGTGAGTGCATCCGGTCGAGGAGTTCAGAAAGGCGAGGGAAAGACAGGCGTGGAGCGACAATCAGCTGTTGCCTCCAGCAGCCTAGATGGATAGATCGAGAGTGACGTGGGCCGCAGTGTGCTTCAGTGCGCTCAGCCTCACGCTCAGTGACTACTAGTCGTTATCTGGTTGATCCTGCCAGTAGTCACATGCTTGTCTCAAAGATTAAGCCATGCATGTCTAAGTATAAGCACTTGTACTGTGAAACTGCGAATGGCTCATTAAATCAGTTATCGTTTATTTGATTGTACGTGACTACATGGATAACCGTGGTATTTCTAGAGGTAATACATGCGAAAAGTCCCGACTTCCGGAAGGGATGTATTTATTAGACTAAAAACCAATACGGGCCCTTCACGGCGACCGTTCATGTGGTGATTCATGATAACTTCTCTAATCGCACGGCCTAGTGCCGGCGATGTTTCATTCAAATTTCTGCCCTATCAACTGTCGATGGTAAGGTAGTGGCTTACCATGGTTACAACAGGTGACCGAGAATTAGGGTTCGATTCCGGAGAGGGAGCCTGAGAAACGGCTACCACATCCAAGGAAGGCAGCATGCACGCAAATTACCCAATCCCGACACGGGGAGGTAGTGACAAGAAATAACAATCCGTGTCTAGTTCTTAGACGCGAAATTGGAATGAGTACAAATTAAATCCTTTAACGAGGATCAATTGGAGGGCAAGTGTGGTGCCAGCAGCCGCGGTAATTCCAGCTCCAATAGCGTACATTAAAGTTTTTGCAGTTAAAAAGCTCGTAGTTGGATTTCGGGACGGGCCAGTCTGTCTGCCGTGAGGTATGTTACTGGCTGGTTGGTCCTTCTTTGCAAAGACTGTGTGTGCCTTTAGTTGAGTGTGCGTAGGATTTGCAACGTTTACTTTGATAAAATTAGAGTGTTCAAAGCAGGCTGACCGCTTGAATACATGAGCATGGAATAATGGAATAGGACTTTGGTTCTATTTTGTTGGTTTCTGGAACCGAAGTAATGATTAGGAGGGACAGTTGGGGGCATTCGTATTTCTTTGTCAGAGGTGAAATTCTTGGATTTACGAAAGACGAACAACTGCGAAAGCATTTGCCAAGAATGTTTTCATTAATCAAGAATGAAAGTTAGAGGCTCGAAGACGATCAGACACCGTCCTAGTTCTAACCATAAACGATGCCGACTAGGGATCAGCGGGCGATATTTTATGACCCCGTTGGCACCTTATGGGAAACCAAAGTTTTTGGGTTCCGGGGGAAGTATGGTTGCAAAGCTGAAACTTAAAGGAATTGACGGAAGGGCACCACCAGGAGAAGCACATCAAAGAGGGTGACAATCCCGTTCGCCGCGGGACAGGCTGCCAAACGATACACTTTCCATGAGATGGGTTGCTTGGGAATGCAGCCTAAAATTGGTATTAAACCCCATCTAAAGCTAAATATTGGCACGAGACCGATAGCGAACAAGTACCGTGAGGGAAAGATGAAAAGAACTTTGAAAAGAGAGTTAAAAAGTGCGTGAAACCGTTAGAGGGGAAACGGATGCAGTTAGCAATGCTCCGGTGAGATTCAGGCAGCCGCCTGGTCAGACGTGCAGTGTGCGGATCCGCATGGACCGTCGCTGCTCGGCTTGGCCTTGCGATCGTCGCACTTCTCGCCGGAGCGCATCAACGGCTGCTCCGTCTCGAGTGACAAGGCGTCCGGGAAGGTAGGTGGGTGCTCCGGCACCTGCTGTTATAGCCCGATAGACCACTTCAACTCGGACGGGGCAGAGGAGAGCGGAACATGCTCCGCTTCGGTGAGGCTGCCGCCCTTCCCTTGATGTCATGTCGAGCACGGCAGACTGCTTGCAGTGCGTCGAAACTGCTTTGCGTCATGTGGGAGGTCTACGCACACGATGTGCCTCGGTTCTTGGCGGCCATATGGCTTCATCTGACCCGTCTTGAAACACGGACCAAGGAGTCTAACATGTGCCCGAGTCTTGGGGTGACGGAAACCCGAAGGCACAATGAAAGTAAAGGCTGCCTGGCAGCTGAGGTGAGATCTTCTTCTACGCGTGCGAGGCGCATCATCGACTGACCTATTCTACTCTTAGAAAGGTTTGAGTAAGAGCGCATCCGTTGGGACCCGAAAGATGGTGAGCTATGCCTGAGTAGGGTGAAGCCAGAGGAGACTCTGGTGGAAGCTCGTAGCTATTCTGACGTGCAAATCGATCGTCGAACTTGGGTATAGGGGCGAAAGACTAATCGAACCATCTAGTAGCTGGTTAACTCCGAAGTTTCCTTCAGCATAGCAGTGGCTCGGCAATCAGTTTTATCAGGTAAATCGAATGATTAGAGGTGTTAGGGTTGAAACAACTTTAACCTATTCTCAAACTTTAAATTGGTAAGAAGCCCGACTTGCTTAATTGAAGCCGGGCACAGAATGAGAGTCTCTAGTGGGCCGTTTTTGGTGAGCAGAACTGGCGATGCGGGATGAACCGAACGCTGAGTTAAGGCGCCTAAATCGACGCTCATCAGACCCCACAAAAGGTGTTGGTTGATCTAGACAGCAGGACGGTGGCCATGGCAGTCGGAATCCGCTAAGGAGTGTGTAACAACACACCTGCCCAATTAACTAGCCCTGAAAATGGATGGCGCTCAAGCGTCGTGCCTATACTCGGCCGTCGGGAGAACGGCACAGCTCCCGAAGAGTAGGAGGGCGTGGAGGTCTTGACGCAGCCTTTGGCGCGAGCCTGGGTGAAACGGCCTCTAGTGCAGATCTGGGTGGTAGTAGCAAATATTCAAATGATCAGCTTTGAAGACCGAAGTGGAGAAATGTTCCGTGTGAACAGCAGTTGGACACGGGTTAGTCGATCCTAAGAGATAGGGGAACTCCGTTTCAAAGCAGTCGATCGTGACTTGTACTATCGAAAGGGAATCGGGTTAATATTCCCGAACCGGAACGTGGATATTCCCACCAGTGGGAGAAGCGGCAACACAACCGAACTCGGAGACGTCGGCGAGGGCCCTAGGAAGAGTTATCTTTTCTTGTTAATGGGCTGACACCCTGGAATCAGATTGCCTGGAGATAGGGTTTAATGCTCGGTAAAGCACCACACTTCTTGTGGTGTCCGGTGCGCTCTCGTTGGCCCTTGAAAATGCGAGGGAGTGACTATTTTCACGTCCGCTCGTACTCATAACCGCAGAAGGTCTACAAGGTGAGCAGCCTCTGGTTGATAGAACAATGTAGTTAAGGGAAGTCGGTAAAATAGATCCTGGCCGTGGCTCGCAAGGGCTATGGCCGGGCATGGACGAGGCTGCCGGTGAATTGGCCCAGCTTTTTCAGCAATGGCAGTTCGGCAGGCAGTTAACAACCAGCTTAGAACTGGTACGGACAATGGAAATCCGACTGTTTAATTAAAACAAAGCATTGCTTGGCGGGAAGCGGTCTTGACGCAATACGATTCCTGCCCAGTGCTCTGAATGTCAAACTGAAGAAATTCATCCAAGCGTGGGAACACGGCGGGTGTAACTATGACTCTCTTAAGGTAGCCAAATGCCGCGTCATCTAATTAGTGACGCGCATGAATGGATTAACGAGATTCCCACTGTCCCTTTCTACTATCTAGCAAAACCACAGCCAAGGTAACCGGCTTGGCAAAATCAGCGGGGAAAGAAAACCCTGTGGAGCTTGACTCTAGTCTGATTCTGTGAAAAGACATGAGAGGTGTAGGATAAGTGGGAGCAGCAATGCAACAATGAAATACCACTACTCTCATCATTTTTTTACTTTTTCGGTTGAACGGAAGCGGGCTTCAAGGTCCACTTTTTGGCATTAAGGCCTCGCTGGCAGGTCGATCCGTGCCGAAGACACTATCTGGTCGGAAGTTTGGCTGGGGCGGCACATCTGTTAAATGATAACGCAGGTGTCCTAAGGTGAGCTCAACGAGAACGGAAATCTCATGTAGAACAACAGGGTAAAAGCTCACTTGATTTTGATTTTCAGTATGAATACAAACTGTGAAAGCATGGCCTATCGATCCTTTAGTCTTTACCAGTTTTAAGCTAGAGGTGTCAGAAAAGTTACCACAGGGATAACTGGCTTGTGGCAGCCAAGCGTTCATAGCGATGTTGCTTTTTGATCCTTCGATGTCGGCTCTTCCTATCATTCTGAAGCAGAATTCACCAAGCGCCGGATTGTTCACCCGCTAATAGGGAACTTGAGCTGGGTTTAGACCGTCGTGAGACAGGTTAGCTTTACCCCACTGATGAAGTGTTGTTGTAATAGTAATTCTGCTCAGTACGAGAGGAACCGCAGATTCAGACAATTGGCATTTGGACTTGCTTGAAAAGGCAATGGCCCGAAGCTACCATCTGTTCGATTATGACTGAACGCCTCTAAGTCAGAATCCGTGCTAGAAAGCAACAACAACTACCTCTGGATGATCTTAGGCGAGCAAGAATAGGGCAGGCACTCGTGTCTGCTCCTGCGTCTCAATGCACTGAGGCGGAGAACAACTGCCGAGGTGCTGCACGAACCAAAATCTAACATTTCCAGAGATAAATCCTTTGCAGACGACTTAAATAAGGAACGGGGTATTGTACGAAGTAGAATAGCCTTGTTGCTATGATCTTCTGAGATTAAGCCCTTCGTTCTATAGATTTGCTAACGCAATTCGTGTTAACACATTATTTTTTCAGTCTCGTTCTTCCGCCCACCTTTTCAGATTTGTCCCCTTGAGAGCAGTGTGGGCTTCATGTGCTGTGCACGCCAGGCTGGGGCAGGCCTGCACTCAAGTGTGGACGGCTCTCGGTGTTGTCTTTGGTGCTGCTTCCGATGCGCTGGTCTGCATCGGTGAGCTACGTCGCCTTCCTCATTTTTTACCCGTTGATAATGTTCCGCAAACCTTTTCAGACTTGTCCTCTTGAGGGAACTCTGAGCTTCAAGTGCTGTGCACGCCGGCCTGTGGCAGGCCCGCAGGCAAGTGTGGACGGCTCTCGGAGTTGTGTTTGGCGCTGCTTCCGATGCGCTAGTTGGCATCGGTGAGCAACGTCGCCTTCTCTATTTTTTTACCCCTCAACTATGTTCCTCCCACCTTTTCGGACTTGCAATAAAATTTTCGCGATCGGTGGATCTTTCCAGGGCCATGGCAGGCAGGCTGGCAGGCAGGCGGGCAGGCAGGGGAGCAGAGCAGAGTGCGAGAAGGTGCCGTGGTCTGCTGGTGCCGAGACTGGCCCGATTTGTCTGAAAGTGTTTCTCTTCTGCCCACCTTTTCAGACTTGTGCCTGAATTTGCCTGGTGTGGTACTTGCACCAATCGTCCATGCAACCATCCATCCGTGTACGCAGGTGGTGCCCGTCAGCCAGGAAGCGTAAGAGATGCACAGACGAATGCACAGACGGATGCACAGGCCAATGCCAGCAAAACCTGTGGACAGCTTCCTGTGGGAAAACAGCAGGCCTGTCCACATACATGTCACCACATCCATTTATGTGTGAATGTTGACAAATGGCTCGTAAACAAGATAAACACGTCGAAATTCCTACCGCCTGTTGACAAGATGTATGACAAGTGCTTTTCCAATGTTGGAAAAATATTTGGCAAGACGGGGGAGGGATACTTTCGCCAGAGACAAGGATAAGACGTGTTCGGAGAGGCAGACGTCACGCTGCGAGACTTACTAATGTGAGGGGGTGAGCAGCGGCGAGGAAGCCTGGAAAGGGAGCGATGCTCTTCGACGTCGATCGAATTGTCGCAGAACGACTCGTTACCTGTTGGAATCGCTGCGTTCAACTCGTCCCCTGGCTGCGGGTGAACACGAATGCCGGCAGCATCGTGATGTGGGGTTGCGTTGGGTGTTGGATGCATGCCTGGCTGGAGAGGAAGCAAGACGTGGCCGTATGGTTGGGCAGGCGACTTTGAGGCAATCTCCGCGGTGAGTTGCAGTAGCGACGAACCTGAAAGCTATGAAAGCTCTGCCTGCCTCTCGGGGATCAGCAGAGACCGTACCGTGTTCGCAGTCAGCATTCACGATTCAGTCAGTCGGTAGTGGGGAATTTTGGAGAAACAACGAGAAGGACTTGCAGGCCAATGAAGTCCGAGAGTGATAGCTGGAATAGACGTCGGCCTTTGTGGTCTTGCGATGGTGGGACTTTGGTGTAAACCGTGTGCATCAGCCGTTCTCGGCTGCATCACCAACAGTGCGTGATGTGTTGTGTTAATGGTCGATGGCCAGCAACGATAGAGTTGGTATAGACCCGTGGAGCTAAACTGCGCTGGGACGCTGTGGAACACAGAGGACTTTGCCCAATGGAACTCGTCCAATGCGATCATTGCCAGAAGGACATGGCAAGAAGAGTACTGGCTAGTCATACTTCATTGGAATGCATTGGAAGAAGAGTAGAGTGAAAATTCGGTTGCAATGCCACATCGCTGACAAGGTACTCATATATTTACAAATCTACGACATGTTGCTCAATATTGCATTGCACCTAAACTTGAAGTAGTAATGTCTAACAATCCTCATTCTTATATTCAGATAGAAACAACCTCCTACCTCATCAGTATGAGTGTCCGATGGTGATGAGGTGTTGTACCGTGCCCACGTGCAAGTTCTGGGGAAACCATGGCCAAATCATTCACCACAACAGATCATCAAAGGACTTGCACATTCGGTTATGGCAAACTGAAAATAGGAAAATACTTGAAACTATGCAAAGCGGCATTCAGGTAAATTCTTGTGTTGCTTTCAACTATGATTTCAAGGAAATAACTGTTCGAAACATATAAGAAACAACAAATATCATGCCGTAGAAAAACATTCACTTGAAAATTTTGTGTTGTAAATTTTTTTCATTATAGCCTATAATAGGATCGCACTGTAGCCAATACATGTTGAAACACAAATGCTGAAAACATTTGTGTTTCTATATAGGTCGAAATCAAAAATGAATTAAAGCAAATATCCAGCATACAATAGAATATATCGAGAAATGACATCCCAAGAAATTCCACAGGAATTCCTGCACCACAAATGAATTCCATTGGCATTTCTTGGGTGTTGGCTCTGAAAGAGATAAATGGCAAGCATACTTTCTATCTCTCACATTGTGATGAAAAAGAAATACAAGTTGGCTTTCGGTAAAGTGCACTTAAAGTGCTTATGCAACGAATTTTTACATAGTGTTTTTATTTCCAAAATCTATAGATTTCAATGCACTGATTAACGTGGCGCAAATAAAATTTGCAAATTATGTATACTTTTTTCGCTATTAACCTTCAAAGTCACATTTTTTGGAGGTACCCATTTTCAAACTTAAATTGTGTCTCTAACGTTAAACAAAATGACACTAATTTTTTTCAGAACGACGGCTAAAAGATTCGCCCTTATGTTGGTTCAGCCGGAGCTCAAATATCCCCACCCTGAGTGGAGCTATTAAAAAAAAACCAAACGACGTTCGAAAAAACCCATTGCCTTCCATTGCGAGAAATAATATGGGTCATCACTGTGACGTCACAGCGTTGCAATATTTTTCGCAAAAGGTGGCCTGATTCAAGGTGAAGTTAAAGTAACTTATACTTGTCAGATGAACGTCAAAATTGCATCAGACTGATCAGTACATCTTTGGCTTTCACTTAAAATAAAAAAATCGATATGTCAAATTTCGTTGCATTAGCACTTTAATAATTCACAAAATAAAATATTACTTTGTTCTGCATTGTTTTAATGCGATCATTGCAGGAAAAGAATAACAATCTATCGCATCTAGGGTCATTCTTTGGATTGAATGATCGACAATGATTTTTTGTCCAGATGAAGCTACCTATCATATACGCCGACGTCAATATGTTCCGCTGTCAATGAAAGATACACTGGAAAATATAAGCCAGGATGAGGTTGGCCACATAAAGATTCGCATATAGCTAATCCAATGGCAACCTAGACGAATTGCACCTTAGCTAAAACCATGAGATCAGAGATTTTAGTAGAATATATTTAATACATCAAAGCTCTTAATTTAGTATAATCAATTGTTAATGTCAAATTTTATGATTATGTTTGAAGTATTTTTGTATCTGATCACGTGCTTCCTATTTCCTTGCAAGTAGCTACTCGTTTTCGTTTCAACCAGATATTTCCCTGAAATATAAATTTTAGAAAGTGGAAAGGGCAGTCAATTTGTGAGAAATGAAAAAGAAAAATACTCTTTTCCTTTTTCGGGAATGTTCGAAATTAGTTACCTTTGCACGCGTAAATGCTGAAGCTCTGCCCAAGCTTTGAATAATCACACACGCTTGCTCAAGTTATTGTTTGGTGAGGGGGGGATTGTGTGATCTGTGTTCTGGCCTCGTATCGGATTATGACTTGAATTAGGTAAATTACTGGATCGCCGTGTTCATTCATCCTTGCGCTTCGGTCAGCTGTCATCGTTCGATACTTCCTCTGCACATTCCCGGGAGCGGACATGTGCCAAATCTTGTAAATCCTACACCAGTCAGCATGATGAATCCAATTTTATATTTCATTTGCTTGACGAATATATGGCTAATTCAACGCATAAAATTATCCATATAGTTGTCTGCTTTAGTCTGTCGTAACAGGTTCGGAATTCATGGTCCAAAGTCCAATGGTTCTAGTCCTTCGAGGTCGGGTTAATAGTCCATGCCAAGTTTAGAGGCAAAATAACAAAACAAAATTACAATAATCTGTCTGGCACCTTTTTACCGCTGCAAAAAACATATGGTATTACCATGAAACAAAACATTCTCAGTCGTTTCATGAGTGTTGAATGACAATAGTTTCCATCAATATATGGTAGTGATTTGATACCATGCTGTTGCTTGCTGATATCTGTTCTTTTGTTTTTGTCAAGCAAGAATCAGGATGTCGAGTTTCCTGTTGGCCATGGTGTTTTTTGGCGTTGTTGGCCAAGGGGAAGCGAGCAGAGCCTTGGGTGAGAAAATAATTGACTGCAATGTTTTATTTATATTCCATTGTGATAATTATCTCATTGATTAAAGTTACAGGGGTTTAATTGCAATAGAACATTTCTCGGTAAGGCCATCGGGAACAAAGAAAATTAGCTCACCAGAAAAAACATTCATTTCTGCAGTCATTTACTTGATATAAGCAGTACAGCTTAAATACAACAAGAAAGATCTGATATTAATAAATACCAACGCAACTATCCCAATATGACTTCTGTTTGTGCTTTGCGATGCATCTTTCGTAAGGCACTGGCTATACGGTATACCTACCCAAATATTGGAAGTTGGCGTAGTATATGCAGCAATGACGACGGGTTTTGTTTTTGCGAACACCCACTCCAATATTTATGGTGATAAATATTTTGTGTAAACACACTTCCATATTTGCTATGACACTGTGTTTTAACGGCTAATTTCACAGTGATTTGTCATTTTTATGAGGGAAAGGTGAGTGTTACTAACTGAACTCGTCCCAACCCAGTCATTGTTTCTCGTTGGGGGGAAATTGATCTCTCGAATTGAATGAGTATTTTTCCACAAATCACGGTTTTTCGATATGTTTTTCACTTAGTCATTTACCTTATTCTTCAAGTGAAACTACAAATTTTTTAAATTGTGTTTCAAATCATATAAGGAAAAAAATAGGTTAAAAAAAATGATGTTTGAAGAGAAAGAAAAAATGTAAATGGTAGTCGCAGCCATACAGACCAATGGGAAGCAATATGCGTCCGTGATGTAGATTGTTTACCAGATAGCATATGGAGTAGAAGTGATCATTCGAGGACAAAACAGTATGGAGAAATGTTGTGCCACATTTTTTGGATCCTCAAATGAGGTAGTTGACGATGGTGCAAGATGATTTAGGCAGAGGTGCCGGAAGCATATCGAGGAGGCGGGGGCAACTGCTCGAGAAAAGCACCTTTTCAAAGCCATTTCTTTAATCGACGCATCGTATACTAAATGTACGTTCTGCTGTTGCTGATGAAAGTGCTACAGAATTGTATGGTTGCCAATGGCGTAGATAGGGAATTTTATAAGGAGGGGGGGAGAAATTCAGATTTTCCGACAAAAATTTAATAAGCGCTTTTGTTTCTTCAAGACCATGAATGTAAGATAAAGAAATTACCAATGACAAAGAATGGAAGCTGTACTATTCACGGAAAGGGGGAGATGATCAACTGATTTCGTTCACATCAACTGAAGCAGTTACATAATACAATGAAATGTTTTCGGAACTCCTGCTCATTATACTATTCTGGAGAAGATTAGTGAGGTAAGTTGCATTCGTTTTTATCTTGTCACTAAAACGACTGGGTTAGGGTACCTTGCGAATGTGCTATCATTTGATAACTCTTCATTTCCTATAATATGTATCCTTTATAAATATATACTTTTTGGAAGGCGTTCAATAATAACTGTTTGATTACTCTTCTGGCGGGAAAGTTTCTATCAAAGTGAATTTCCACGGCGGAGAATAAAGAATGGAAGCTGTACTATTCAAGACAAGGGGGAGATGATCACCCGATTTCAATCACATCAACTGAAGTAGTTACATAATGCCCTGAAGGTTTTACGGAACTCCAGCTGATTGTATTATTCTACAGAAGTTTACTGAGGTTGGTTTCCATTTGTTTTTGTCTTGCCACTAAAGCCATATGTTTAGGTTATTTTGCGAATTTGCTACCATTTGATAATTGCTCATTTCCTATGATATGTAACCTTTAAATATATATCCTATTTGGAAGTCATTAATAATAACTGCTTGATTTCCTTTCAGGCGGGAAAGCTCTTATGAAAGTGAATTTCCAGGGCGAATGATAAAGAATGGAAGCTGTACTATTCAAGGCAAGGGGGAGATGACCACCCGATTTCAATCACATCAACTGAAGCGGTTACATAATGCCCTGAAATGTTTACGGACCTCCACCTCATTATACTATCCTTGAAAATATTAGTGAGGTACAATAGGGGACAAAAGTCGTGGGACACCTAGGATTTTAGCAAGTTTTACACGCATACTTCATCCCCCTCCCCCCCATAACAATGTTGTTTGTGGAGGCGGTGTTTTTCAATATCGCCGAAATTCTTTTGGCCCGACGACAAGAATGGACTGGTGCACAAGACAACATTGTTTTGGGGGGAGTGAGGGGTCGCCTTCTGCACACAGAGAACAAATTTTGCAGAAGCACAGCATTATGGGATGAAATTTTCAGGTGTCCCATGGACTTTTGTCCCCTATTGTAGGTTGCATTCAATTTTATCTTGCCACTAAAATGACTTGGTTTGGGTACCTTGCGAATGTGCTATCATTTGATAACTGTTCATTTCCTATAATATGTATCCTTTATAAATATAAACTTTTTGGAAGGCGTTCAATAATAACTGTTTGATTACTTTCCAGGCGGGAAAGCTCCTATCAAAGTGAATTTCCAGGGCTATAGTTGAAGAAGGGAAGCTGTACTATTCAAGGCAAGGGGGAGATGATCACCCGATTTCAATCACATCAACTGAAGCAGTTACATAATGCCCTGAAATGCTTACGGAACTCGAGCTCATTATACTATCCTGGAGAAGATTAACGAGGTAGGTTGCATTTGTTTTTATCTTGCCACTAAAACGACTTGGTCAGGTGATCTTGCGAGTGTGCTATCATTTGATAATTGTTCATTTTCTATGATATGTATTCTTTATATATATATGCCTTTCGGAATGCATTCAATAATAACTGTTTGATTTCCTTTCAGGCGGGAAAGCTCTTACCAAAATGAATTCTCAGGGCGAAGAATAAAGAATGGAAGCTGTAGTATTCAAGGTAATTGGGAGATGATCAGCTGATTTCGTTTACATCAACTGAAGCAGTTACAAAATACCCTGAAATGTTTTCGGAACTCCAGCTCATTATACTATTCTAGAGAAGATTAGTGAGGTAAGTTGCATTCGTTTTTATCTTGTCACTAAAACGACTGGGTTAGGGTACCTGGCGAATGTTCTATCATTTGATAACTGTTCATTTCCTATAATATGTATCCCTTATTAATATATACTTTTTGGAAGGCGTTCAATAATAAGTGCTTGATTTTTTTTACGCCAGAAAGCTCTTATGAAAGTGAATTTCCAGGGCGAATGATAAAGAATGGAAGCTGTACTTTTCACGGAAAGAGGGAGATGATCGCCCGATTTCATTCACATCAACTGAAGCAGTTACATAATGCCCTGAAATGGTTACGGAACTCGAGCTCATTATACTACTCTGGAGAAGATTAGTGCGGTAAGTTGCATTCGTTTTTATCTTGTCACTAAAACGACTGGGTTTGGGTACCTTGCGAATGTGCTATCATTTTATAACTGTTCATTTCGTATAATATGTATCCTTTATAAATATAAACTTTTTGGAAGGCGTTCAATAATAACTGTTTGATTACTCTTCAGGCGGGAAAGTTTTTATCGAAGTGAATTTCCACGGCGGAGGATAAAGAATGGAAGCTGTACTATTCAGGGAAAGGGGGAGATGATCACCCGATTTCAATCACATCAGCTGAAGCAGTTACATAGTGCCCTGAAATGTTTTCGGAACTCCAGGTCATTATACTATTCTGGAGAAGATTAGTGAGGTAACTTGCATTCGTTTTTATCTTGTCACTAAAACGACTGGGAAAGGGTACCTTGCGAATGTGCTATCATTTGATAACTATTCATTTCCTATAATATGAATCCTTTTTAAATACATTCTCCTTGGAAGGCGTTCAATAATGACTGTTTGATTACTCTTCAGGAGGGAAAGTTCTTATCAAAGTGAATTTCAAGGGCGAAGGATAAAAAGGGAAGCTGTACTATGCTAGCAAAGTGAATTTCCAGGGCGAATGATAAATAATGAAAGCTGTACTATTCAAGTAAGGGGGATATGATCACCCGATTTCGTTCACATCAACTGAAGTAGTTACATAATGCCCTGAATGTTTTAAAGATCTCCAGCTGATTGTATTATTCTACAGAAGTTTACTGAGGTAAGTTCTCCATTCGTTTTTGTCCTGCCACTAAAGCCATATGTTTATTTTATTTTGCGAATCTGCTACCATTTGATAAATGCTCATTTCTTATGCTATGTATCTTTTATACATATATCCTTTTCGGAAGTCATTTATTATAAATGCTTGCTTACCTTTCAGGCGGGAAAGCTCCTATGAAAGTGAATTTCCAGGGCGAATGATAAGGAATGGAAGCTGTGCTATTCACGTAAGGGGGATATGATCACACCATTTCAATCACATCAACTGAAGCAGTTACATAATATCCTGAAATGTTTTCGGAACTCCAGCTCATTATACTATTCTGGAGACGATTAGTGAGGTAAGTTGCATTCGTTTTTAGCTTGTCACTAAAACGACTGGGTTAGGGTACCTTGCGAATGTGCTATCATTTGATAACTGTTCATTTCCTATAATATGTATCCTTTATAAATATATATTTTTTAGAAGGCGTTCAATAAGAACTGTTTGATTACTCTTCAGGCGGGAAAGTTCCTAACAAAGTGAATTTCCAGAGCTAAGGTTGAGGAATGGAAGCTGTACTATTCAAGGCAAGGGGGAGATGATCACCCGATTTCAATCACATTAACTGAAGCAGTTACATATTGCCCTGAAATGGTTACGGAACTCGAGCTCATTATACTATTCTGGAGAGGATTAGTGAGGTAAGTTGCATTCGTTTTTATCTTGTCACTAAAACGACTGGGTTTGGGTACCTTGCGAATGTGCTATCATTTGATAACTGTTCATTTCCTATAATATGTATCCTTTATAAATATATACTTTTTGGAAGGCGTTCAATAATAAGTGCTTGATTTTTTTTACGCCAGAAAGCTCCTATGAAAGTGAATTTCCAGGGCGAATGATAAGGAATGGAAGCTGTGCTATTCACGTAAGGGGGATATGATCACACCATTTCAATCACATCAACTGAAGCAGTTACATAATATCCTGAAATGTTTTCGGAACTCCAGCTCATTATACTATTCTGGAGACGATTAGTGAGGTAAGTTGCATTCGTTTTTAGCTTGTCACTAAAACGACTGGGTTAGGGTACCTTGCGAATGTGCTATCATTTGATAACTGTTCATTTCCTATAATATGTATCCTTTATAAATATATACTTTTTGGAAGGCGTTCAATAATAACTGTTTGATTACTTTTGTGGCGGGAAAGTTTCTATCGAAGTGAATTTCCACGGCGGAGGATAAAGAATGGAAGCTGTAATATTCAAGACAAGGGGGAGATGATCAACTGATTTCGTTTACATCAACTGAAGTAGTTACATAATGCCCTGAAAGTTTTACGGAACTCCAGCTCATTATACTATTCTAGGGAAGATTAGTGAGGTAAGTTGCATTCGTTTTTAGCTTGTCACTAAAACGACTGGGTTAGGGTACCTTGCGAATGTGCTATCATTTGATAACTGTTCATTTCCTATAATGTGTATCCTTTATAAATATATTCTTTTTGGAAAGCGTTCAATAATAACTGTTTGATTACTCTTCAGGCGGGAAAGTTCTTATCAAAGTGAATTTCCACGGCGGAGGAAAAAGAATGGAAGCTGTACTACTCAAGGCAAGGGAGAGAAGATCACCCGATTTCCATCACATCAACTGAAGTAGTTACATAACGCCCTGAAGGTTTTAAAGAACTCCAGCTGATTTTATTATTCTACAGAAGTTTACTGAGGTAGGTTCTCCATTCGTTTTTGTCTTGCCACTAAAGCCATATGTTTATTTTATTTTGCGAATTTGCTACCATTTGAAAATTGCTCATTTCTTATGCTATGTATCCTTTATACATATATCCCATTTGGAAGTCATTAATTATAACTGCTTGATTTCCTTTCAGGCGGGAAAGCTTTTATGAAAGTGAATTTCCAGGGCTAAGGTTGAAGAATGGAAGCTGTACTATTCAAGGCAAGGGGGAGATTATCACCCGATTTCAATCAGATCAACTGAAGCAGTTACATAATGTCTGAAATGCTTACGGAACTCGAGCTCATTATACTATCCTGGAGAAGATTAACGAGGTAGGTTGCATTGGTTTTTATCTTGCCACTAAAACGACTTGGTTAGGTGATCTTGCGAATGTGCTATCATTTGATAATTGTTCATTTTCTATGATATGTATTTCTTATATATATATGCTATTCGGAAGGCATTCAATAATAACTGTTTGATTTCTTTTCAGGCGGGAAAGCTCTTACCAAAATGAATTCCCAGGGCGAAGAATAAAGAATGGAAGCTGTACTATTCAAGGTAAGGGGGAGATGATCAGCTGATTTCGTTTACATCAACTGAAGCAGTTACATAATACCCTGAAATGTTTTCGGAACTCCAGCTCATTATACTATTCTAGAGAAGATTAGTGAGGTAAGTTGCATTCGTTTTTATCTTGCCACTAAAACGACTGGGTTAGGGTACCTGGCGAATGTGCTATCATTTGATAACTGTTCATTTCCTATAATATGTATCCCTTATAAATATATACTTTGTGGAAGGCGTTCAATAATAAGTGCTTGATTTTTTTTACGCCAGAAAGCTCTTAAGAAAGTGAATTTCCAGGGCGAATGATAAGGAATGGAAGCTGTGCTATTCACGTAAGGGGGATATGATCACACCATTTCAATCACATCAACTGAAGCAGTTACATAATATCCTGAAATGTTTTCGGAGCTCCAGCTCATTATACTATTCTGGAGACGATTAGTGAGGTAAGTTGCATTCGTTTTTAGCTTGTCACTAAAACGACTGGGTTAGGGTACCTTGCGAATGTGCTATCATTTGATAACTGTTCATTTCCTATAATATGTATCCTTTATAAATATATACTTTTTGGAAGGCGTTCAATAATAACTGTTTGATTACTCTTCTGGCGGGAAAGTTTCTATCAAAGTGAATTTCCACGGCGGAGGATAAAGAATGGAAGCTGTACTATTCATGACAAGGGGGAGATGATCAACTGATTTCGTTTACATCAACTGAAGCAGTTACATAATGCCCTGAAATGCTTACGGAACTCGAGCTCATTATACTATTCTGGAGAAGATTAGTGAGGTAAGTTGCATTCGTTTTTATCTTGTCACTAAAGCCATATGTTTAGGTTATTTTGCGAATTTGCTACCATTTGATAATTGCTCATTTCCTATGATATGTAACCTTTATATATATATCCTTTTTGGAAGTCATTAATATTAACTGCTTGATTTCCTTTCAGGCGGGAAAGCTCTTATGAAAGTGAATTTCCACGGCGGAGGTTAAAGAATGGAAGCTGTACTATTCAAGGCAAGGGGGAGATGATCACCCGTTTTCAATCACATCAACTGAAGCAGTTACATAATACCCTGAAATGTTTTCGGAACTCCAGCCCATTATACTATTCTGGAGAAGATTAGTGAGGTAAGTTGCATTCGTTTTTATCTTGTCACTAAAACGACTGGGTTAGGGTACCTTGCGAGGTTTTGCTATCATTTGATAACTGTTCATTTCCAATACCATGTATCATTTATATTAATATCCCTTTTGGGAGGCGTTAAATAATAACTGTTTGACTCTTTTTCAGGCGGGAAAGCTCCTATCAAAGTGATTTTCCAGGGCGAAGGATAAAGAATGGAAGCTGTACTTCTCAAGGTAAGGGGGCGATGATCACCCGATTTCAATCACATCAACTGAAGAAGTTTAATAATGCCCTGAAGGTTTTACGGAACTCCAGGATTGTATTATTCTACACACGTTTACTGAGGTAGGTTTCCATTCGTTTTTGTCTTGCCACTAATGCCTAATGTTTAGGTTATTTTGCGAATCTGCTACCGTTTGATAATTGCTCATTTCCTATGATATGTATCCTTTATATCTATATCCCTTTTGGAAGTCATTAATAATAACTGCTTGATTTCCTTTCTGGCGGGAAAGCTCTTATGAAAGTGAATTTCCATGGCGAATGATAAAGAATGGAAGCTGTACTTTTCGCGGAAAGAGGGAGATGATCACCCGATTTCGTTCACATCAACTGAAGCAGTTACATAATGCCCTGAAATGTATTATGAACTCCAGGTCATTATACTATCCTGGAGAAGATCAGTGAAGTAGGTTGCATTGGTTTTTATCTTGCCACTAAAACAACTGGGTTGGGGTACCTTGCGAGGTTGTGCTATCATTTGATAACTGTTCATTTCCTATAATATGTATCATTTATATATGTGTCCCTTTTGAGAGTCATTAAATAATAACTGTTTGACTATTTTCCAGGCGGGAAAGCTCCTATCAAAGTGAATTTCCAGGGCTATAGTTGAAGAATGGAAGCTGTATTATTCAAGGCAAGGGGGAGATGATCACCCGATTTCAATCACATCAACTTAAGCAGTTACATAATACCCTGAAATGTTTTCGGAACTCCAGCTGATTATACCATTCTGGAGAAGATTAGTGAGGTAAATTGCAATCGTTTTTATCTTGTCACTAAAACGACTGGGTGAGGGTACCTTGCGAATGGGCTATCATTTGATAACTGTTCATTTCTTATAATATGTATCCTTTATAAATATATATTTTTTAGAAGGCGTTCAATAAGAACTGTTTGATTACTCTTCAGGCGGGAAAGTTCTTAACAAAGTGAATTTCCATGGCGGAGGATAAAAAATAATGGCTGTACTATTCACGGAAAGGGGGAGATGATCAACTGTTTTCGTTCACATCAACTGAAGCAGTTACATAATGCCCTGAAATGTTTTCGGAACTCCAGCTCATTATACTATTCTGGAGAAGATTGGTGAGGTAAGTTGCATTCGTTTTTATCATGTCACTAAAACGACTGGGTTAGGGTACCTTGCGAGGTTGAGCTATCATTTGATAACTGTTCATTTCCTATAATATGTATCCTTTATAAATATATACTTTTTGGAAGGCGTTCAATAATAACTGTTTGATTACTCTTCAGGCGGGAAAGTTCTTAACAAAGTGAATTTCCACGGCGGAGGATAAAAAATGATGGCCGTACTATTCACGGAAAGGGGGAGATGATCAACTGATTTCGTTCACATCAACTGAAGCAGTTACATAATGCCCTGAAAGACTTACGGAACTCGAGCGCATTATACTATTCTGGAGAAGATTAGTGAGGTAACTTGCATTCATTTTTATCTTGTCACTAAAACAACTAGGTTAGGGTAGCTTCCGAGGTTTTGCTATCATTTGATAACTGTTCATTTCCTATAATATGTATCCTTTATAAATATATACTTTTTGGAAGGCGTTCAATAATAACTGTTTGATTACTCTTCTGGCGGGAAAGTTTCTATCAAAGTGAATTTCCACGGCGGAGGATAAAGAATGGAAGCTGTACTATTCACGGAAAGGGGGAGATGATCAACTGATTTCGTTTACATCAACTGAAGCAGTTACATAATACCCTGAAATGTTTTCGGAACTCCAGCTGATTATACCATTCTGGAGAAGATTAGTGAGGTAAATTGCAATCGTTTTTATCTTGTCACTAAAACGACTGGGTGAGGGTACCTTGCGAATGGGCTATCATTTGATAACTGTTCATTTCTTATAATATGTATCCTTTATAAATATATATTTTTTAGAAGGCGTTCAATAAGAACTGTTTGATTACTCTTCAGGCGGGAAAGTTCTTAACAAAGTGAATTTCCATGGCGGAGGATAAAAAATAATGGCTGTACTATTCACGGAAAGGGGGAGATGATCAACTGTTTTCGTTCACATCAACTGAAGCAGTTACATAATGCCCTGAAATGTTTTCGGAACTCCAGCTCATTATACTATTCTGGAGAAGATTGGTGAGGTAAGTTGCATTCGTTTTTATCATGTCACTAAAACGACTGGGTTAGGGTACCTTGCGAGGTTGAGCTATCATTTGATAACTGTTCATTTCCTATAATATGTATCCTTTATAAATATATACATTTTGGAAGGCGTTCAATAATAACTGTTTGATTACTCTTCTGGCGGGAAAGTTTCTATCAAAGTGAATTTCCACGGCGGAGGATAA
Organism: Sanderia malayensis; assembly: GCA_013076295.1. Classification (NCBI taxonomy): domain Eukaryota; kingdom Metazoa; phylum Cnidaria; class Scyphozoa; order Semaeostomeae; family Pelagiidae; genus Sanderia; species Sanderia malayensis. Next base: position 37,508 of record RQOL01000629.1, on the reverse strand, counting down.
AGAATGGAAGCTGTACTATTCACGGAAAGGGGGAGATGATCAACTGATTTCGTTTACATCAACTGAAGCAGTTACATAATACCCTGAAATGTTTTCGGAACTCCAGCTCATTTTACAATTCTAGGGAGGATTAGTGAGGTAAGTTGCATTCGTTTTTATATTGTCACTAAAACGACTGGGTTAGGGTACCTGGCGAATGTGCTATCATTTGATAACTGTTCATTTCCTATAATATGTATCCTTCATAAATATATACTTTTTGGAAGGCGTTCAATAATAAGTGCTTAATTTTTTTTACGCCAGAAGGCTATTATGAAAGTGAATTTCCAGGGGGAATGATAAAGAATGGAAGCTGTACTATTCACGGAAAGAGGGAAATGATCACCCGATTTCAATCACATCAACTGAAGCCGCTACATAATGCCCTGAAATGTATTCTGAACTCCAGGTCATTATACTATCCTGGAGAAGATAAACGAGGTAGGTTGCATTTGTTTTTATCTTGCCACTAAAACGACTTGGTTAGGTGATCTTGCGAATGTGCTATCATTTGATAGTTGTTCATCTTCTATGATATGTATTCTTTATATATATATGCCTTTCGGAAGGCATTCAATAATAACTGTTTGATTTCCTTTCAGGCGGGAAAGCTCTTATCAAACTGAATTCCCAGGGCGAAGAATAAACAATGGAAGCTGTACTATTCAAGGTAAGGGGGAGATGATCAGCTGATTTCGTTTACATCAACTGAAGCAGTTACATAATACCCTGAAATGTTTTCGGAACTCCACGTCATTATACAATTCTAGAGAAGATTAGTGAGGTAAGTTGCATTCGTATTTATCTTGTCACTAAAACGACTGGGTTCGGGTACCCTGCGAATGTGCTATCATTTGATAACTGTTCATTTCCTATAATATGTATCCTTTATAAATATAAACTTTTTGGAAGGCGTTCAATAATAACTGTTTGATTACTCTTCAGGCGGGAAAGTTTTTATCAAAGTGAAGTTCCACGGCGGAGGATAAAGAATGGAAGCTGTACTATTCAAGGCAAGGGGGAAATGATCACCCGATTTCAATCACATCAACTGAAGTAGTTAAATAATACCCTGAAGGTTTTAAAGATCTCCACCTGATTGTATTATTCTACAGAAGTTTACTGAGGAAGGTTCTCCATTCGTTTTTGTCTTGCCACTAAATCCATATGTTTATTTTATTTTGCGAATATGCTACCATTTGATAAATGTTCATTTCTTATGCTATGTATCTTTTATACATATATCTTTTTGGAAGTCATTTATTATAACTGCTTGCTTACCTTTCAGGCGGGAAAGCTCCTATGAAAGTGAATTTCCAGGGCGAATGATAAGGAATGAAAGCTGTACTATTCAGGTAAGGGGGATATGATCACACCATTTCAATCACATCAACTGAAGCAGTTACACAATATCCTGAAATGTTTTCGGAACTCCAGCTCATTATACTATTCTGGAGACGATTAGTGAGGTAAGTTGCATTCGTTTTTAGCTTGTCACTAAAATGACTGGGTTAAGGTACCTTGCGAATGTGCTATCATGTGATAACTGTTCATTTCCTATAATGTGTATCCTTTATAAATAAATACTTTTTGGAAGGTGTTCAATAATAACTGTTTGATTACTCCTCAGGCGGGAAAGTTCTTATCAAAGTGAATTTCCACGGCGGAGGATAAAGAATGGAAGCTGTACTATTCAAGGCAAGGGGGAGATGATCACGCGTTTTCAATCACATCAACTGAAGCAGTTACATAATACCCTGAAATGTTTTTGGAACTCCAGCGCATTATACTATTCTGGAGAAGATTAGTGAGGTAAGTTGCATTCGTTTTTATCTTGTCACTAAAACGACTGGGTTAGGGTAGCTTGCGAGGTTTTGCTATCATTTGATGACTGTTCATTTCCAATACCATGTATCATTTATATTAATATCCCTTTTGGGAGGCCTTAAATAATAACTGTTTGACTCTTTTTCAGGCGGGAAAGCTCCTATCAAAGTGAATTTCCAGGGCGAATGATAAAGAGTGGAAGCTGTACTATTCACGGAAAGATGGAGATGATCACCCGATTTCAATCACATCAACGGAAGCAGTTACATAATACCCTGTAATGTTTACGGATCTCCACCTCATTATGCTATCCTTGAGAAGATTAGTGAGGTAGGTTGCATTTATTTTTATCTTGCCACTAAAATGACTTGAATAGGGTACCTTGCGAATGTGCTATCATTTGATAACTGTTCATTTCATATAATATGTATCCTTTATAAATATATACTTCTTGGAAGGTGTTCAATAACAACTGTTTGATTACTCTTCAGGTGGGAAAGTTCTTATCTAAGTGAACTTCAACGGCGGAGGATAAAGAATGGAAGCTGTACTATGCACAGAAAAGGGGAGATGATCACCCGATTTCGTTCACATCAACTGAAGCAGTTACATAATACCCTGTAATGTTTACGGATCTCCACCTCATTATGCTATCCTTGAGAAGATTAGTGAGGTAGGTTGCATTCATTTTTATCTTGCCACTAAAATGACTTGAATAGGGTGCCTTGCGAATGTGCAACCATTTCATAACTGTTGCTTTCCTATAATTTGTATCCTTTATATATATACCCTTTTTGGAAGGCATTCAATAATAAGTGCTTGGTTTTTTTTACGCCAAAAAGCTCTTATGAAAGTGAATTTCCGGGACGAAGTATAAAGAATGGAAACTGTACTATTCAAGTAAGGGGGATATGATCACCCCATCTCAATCACATCAACTGAAGCAGTTACATAAAGCCCTGAAATGTTTACGGAACTCCACCTCATTATACTATCCTTGAAAAGATTAGTGAGGTAGGTTGCATTCATTTTTATCTTGCGACTAAAATGACTTGGTTAGGGTACCTTGCGAATGTGCTATCATTTGATAACTGTTCATTTCCTATAATATGTATCCTTTATAAATATATACTTCTTGGAAGGTGTTCAATAATAACTGTTTGATTACTCTTCAGGTGGGAAAGTTCTTAGCAAAGTGAATTTCCACGGCGGAGGATAATGAATGGAGGCTGTACTATTCACGGAAAGGGAGAGATGATCACCCGATTTCAATCACATCAACTGAAGTAGTTACATAATGCCCTGAAATGTTTTCGGAACTCCAGCTGATTGTATTATTCTGCAGAAATTTACTGATGTAGGTTTCCATTCGTTTTTGTCTTGCCACTAAAGCCATATGTTTAGATTATTTTGCGAATCTGCTACCATTTGATAATTGCTCATTTCCTATGATATGTATCCTTTATATATATATATCCCTTTGGAAGTCATTAATAATAACTGTTCATTTCCTTTCAGGCGGGAAAGCTCTTATGAAAGTGAATTTCCAGGGCGAATGATAAAGAATGGCAGCTGTACTATTCACGGAAAGAGGGAGATGATCACCCGATTTCGTTCACCTCAACTGAAGCAGCTACAAAATACCCTGTAATGTTTACGGAACTCTAGCTCAATATACTATTCTGGAGAAGATTAGTGGGGTAGGTTGCATTCGTATTTAACTTGTCACTAAAAGGACTGGGTTAGGGTACCTGGCGAATGTGCTATAATTTGATAACTGTTCATTTCCTATAATATGTATCCTTTATAAATATATACTTTTTAGAAGGCGTTCAATAATAACTGTTTGATTACTCTTCAGGCGGGAAAGTTCTTATAAAGGTGAATTTCCACGGCGGAGGATAAAGAATGGAGGCTGTACTATTCACGGAAAGGGGGAGATGATCATCTGATTTCTTTCAAATCAACTGAAGCAGTTACATAAAGCCCTGAAATGTTTACGGAACTCTACCTCATTATACTATCCTTGAAAAGATTAGTGAGGTAGGTTGCATTCATTTTTATCTTGCGACTAAAATGACTTGGTTAGGGTACCTTGCGAATGTGCTATCATTTGATAACTGTTCATTTCCTATAATATGTATCCTTTATAAATATATACTTCTTGGAAGGCGTTCAATAATAACTGTTTGATTACCCTTCAGGCGGGAAAGTTCTTATCAAAGTGAATTTCCACGGCGGAGGATAAAGAAAGGAGGCTGTACTATTCATGGAAAGGGGGAGATGATCAACTGATTTCGTTTACATCAACTGAAGCAGTTACATAATACCCTGAAATGATTTCGGACTCCAGCTGATTGTATTATTCTGCAGAAATTTACTGATGTAGGTTTCGATTCGTTTTTGTCTTGCCTTTAAAGCCATATGTTTAGATTATTTTGCGAATCTGGTACCATTTGATAATTGCTCATTTCCTATGATATGTAACCTTTATATATATATACTATTTGGAATTCATTAATAATAACTGCTTGATTTCCTTTCAGGCGGGAAAGCTCTTATGAAAGTGAATTTCAAGGGCGAATGATAAAGAATGGAAGCTGTACTATTCAAGGCAAGGGGGATAAGATCACCCCATTTCAATCACATCAACTGAAGCAGTTACACAATACCCTGAAATGTTTTCGGAACTCCACCTCATTATACTATCCTTGAAAAGATTAGTGAGGTAGGTTGCATTCATTTTTATTTTGCGACTAAAATGACTTGGTTAGGGTACCTTGCGAATGTGCTATCATTTGATAACTGTTCATTTCCTATAATATGTATCCTTTATAAATATATACGTTTTGGAAGGCGTCCAATAAAAAGTGCTTGATTTTTTTTACGCCAGAAAGCTCTTATGAAAGTGAATTTCCAGGGCGAATGATAAAGAATGGAAGCTGTACTATTCACGGAAAGAGGGAGATGATCACCCGATTTCAATCACATCAACTGAAGCCGCTACATACTGCCATGAAATGTATTCTGAACTCCAGGTCATTATACTATCCTGGAGAAGATCAATGAAGTACGTTGCATTGGTTTTTATCTTGCCACTAAAACAACTGGGTTGGGGTACCTTGCGAGGTTGTGCTATCATTTGATAACTGTTCATTTCCTATAATATGTATCATTTATACATATGTTTTTTTTGAAAGTCATTAAATAATAACTGTTTGACTCTTTTCCAGGCTGGAAAGCTCCTATCAAAGTGAATTTCCAGGGCTATAGTTGAAGAATGGAAGCTGTACTATTCAAGGCAAGGTGGAGATGATCATCCGATTTCATTCACATCAACTGCATCAACTTGATTTCAAAAACATCAACTGATGTAGTTACATAATACCCTGAAATGTTTTCGGAATTCCAGCTCATTATTCTATTCTGGAGAAAAATAGTGAGGTAAGTTGCATTATTTTTTATCTTGTCACTAAAACGATTGGCTTAGGGTACCTTGCGAATGTGCTATCATTTGATAACTGTTCATTTCCTATAATAAGTATCCTTTATAAATATATACTTTTTGGAAGGCATTCAATAATAACTGTTTGATTTCCTTTCAGGCGGGAAAGCTCTTATCAAACTGAATTCCCAGGGCGAAGAATAAACAATGGAAGCTGTACTATTCAAGGTAAGGGGGAGATGATCAGCTGATTTCGTTTACATCAACTGAAGCAGTTACATAATACCCTGAAATGTTTTCGGAACTCCACGTCATTATACAATTCTAGAGAAGATTAGTGAGGTAAGTTGCATTCGTATTTATCTTGTCACTAAAACGACTGGGTTAGGGTACCTTGCGAATGTGCTATCATTTGATAACTGTTCATTTCCTATAATGTGTATCCTTTATAAATATGTACTTTTTAGAAGGCCTTCAATAATAACTGTTTGATTACTCTTCAGGCGGGAGAGTTCTTATCAAAGTGAATTCCCACTGCGGAGGATAAAGAATGGAGGCTGTACTATTCACGGAAAGGGGGAGATGATCAACTGATTTCGTTTACATCAACTGAAGCAGTTACATAATACCCTGAAATGTTTTCGGAACTCCAGCTCATTATACTATTCTAGGGAGGATTAGTGAGGTAAGTTGCATTCGTTTTTAGCTTGTCACTAAAACGACTGGGTTAGGATACTTCGCGAGTGTGCTATCATTTGATAACTGTTCATTTCCTATAATATGTATCCTTTATAAATATATACTTTTTGGAAGGCGTTCAATAATAACTGTTTGATTACTCTTCTGGCGGGAAAGTTTCTCTCAAAGTGAATTTCCACGGCGGAGGATAAAGAATGGAAGCTGTACTATTCAAGACAAGGGGGAGATGATCAACTGATTTCGTTTACATCAACTGAAGTAGTTACATAATGCCCTGAAAGTTTTACGGAACTCCAGGATTGTATTATTCTACACACGTTTACTGAGGTAGGTTTCCATTCGTTCTGGTCTTGCCACTAAAGCCTAATGTTTAGGTTTTTTTGCGAATCTGCTACCGTTTGATAATTGCTCATTTCCTATGATATGTACCATTTATATATATATCCCTTTTGGAAGTCATTAATAATAACTGCTTAATTTCCTTTCAGGCGGGAAAGCTCTTATGAAAGTGAATTTCCAGGGCGAATGATAAAGAATGGAAGCTGTACTATTCATGGAAAGATGGAGATGATCACCCGATTTCAATCACATCAACGGAAGCAGTTACATAATACCCTGAAAGGTTTTCGGAACTCCAGCTGATTATACTATTCTGCAGAAGATTAGTGAGGTAAGTTGCAATCGTTTTTATCTTGTCACTAAAACGACTTGGTTAGGGTACCTTGTGAATGTGCTATCATTTGATAACTGTTCATTTCTTATAATATGTATCCTTTATAAATAAATATTTTTTAGAAGGCGTTCAATAAGAACTGTTTGATTACTCTTCAGGCGGGAAAGTTTTTATCAAAGTGAATTTCCACGGCGGAGGATAAAGAATGGAAGCTGTACTATTCAAGGCAAGGGGGAAATGATCACCCGATTTCAATCACATCAACTGAAGTAGTTAAATAATGCCCTGAAGGTTTTAAAGATCTCCACCTGATTGTATTATTCTACAGAAGTTTACTGAGGAAGGTTCTCCATTCGTTTTTGTCTTGCCACTAAAGCCATATGTTTATTTTATTTTGCGAATTGCTACCATTTGATAAATGTTCATTTTTTATGCTATGTATCTTTTATACATATATCTTTTTGGAAGTCATTTATTATAACTGCTTGCTTACCTTTCAGGCGGGAAAGCTCCTATGAAAGTGAATTTCCAGGGCGAATGATAAGGAATGAAAGCTGTACTATTCAGGTAAGGGGGATATGATCACACCATTTCAATCACATCAACTGAAGCAGTTACATAATATCCTGAAATGTTTTCGGAACTCCAGCTCATTATACTATTCTGGAGACGATTAGTGAGGTAAGTTGCATTCGTTTTTAGCTTGTCACTAAAATGACTGGGTTAGGGTACCTTGCGAATGTGCTATCATTTGATAACTGTTCATTTCCCATAATGTGTATCCTTTATAAATAAATACTTTTTGGAAGGTGTTCAATAATAACTGTTTGATTACTCCTCAGGCGGGAAAGTTCTTATCAAAGTGAATTTCCACGGCGGAGGATAAAGAATGGAAGCTGTACTATTCAAGGCAAGGGGGAGATGATCACCCGTTTTCAATCACATCAACTGAAGCAGTTACATAATACCCTGAAATGTTTTTGGAACTCCAGCGCATTATACTATTCTGGAGAAGATTAGTGAGGTAAGTTGCATTCGTTTTTATCTTGTCACTAAAACGACTGGGGTAGGGTACCTGGCGAATGTGCTATCAATTGATAACTGTTCATTTCCTATAATATGTATCCTTTATAAATATATACTTTTTGGAAGGCGTTCAATAATAAGTGCTTGATTTTTTTTACGCCAGAAAGCTCTTATGAAAGTGAACTTCCAGGGCGAATGATAAAGAATGGAAGCTGTACTATTCACGGAAAGAGGGAGATGATCACCCGATTTCAATCACATCAACTGAAGCCGCTACATACTGCCATGAAATGTATTCTGAACTCCAGGTCATTATAATATCCTGGAGAAGATCAATGAAGTACGTTGCATTGGTTTTTATCTTGCCACTAAAACAACTGGGTTGGGGTACCTTGCGAGGTTGTGCTATCATTTGATAACTGTTCATTTCCTATAATATGTATCATTTATACATATGTCCTTTTTGAAAGTCATTAAATAATAACTGTTTGACTCTTTTCCAGGCTGGAAAGCTCCTATCAAAGTGAATTTCCAGGGCTATAGTTGAAGAATGGAAGCTGTACTATTCAAGGCAAGGTGGAGATGATCACCCGATTTCATTCACATCAACTGCATTAACTTGATTTCAAAAACATCAACTGATGTAGTTACATAATACCCTGAAATGTTTTCGGAATTCCAGCTCATTATTCTATTCTGGAGAAAATTAGTGAGGTAAGTTGCATTATTTTTTATCTTGTCACTAAAACGATTGGCTTAGGGTACCTTGCGAATGTGCTATCATTTGATAACTGTTCATTTCCTATAATAAGTATCCTTTATAAATATATACTTTTTGGAAGGCGTTTAATAATAAGTGTTTGATTACTCTTCAGGCGGGAAAGTTCTTATCAAAGTGAGTTTCCACGGCGGAGGATAAAGAATGGAAGCTGTACTATTCAAGGCAAGGGGGAGATGATCACCCGATTTCAACAACATCAACTGAAGTAGTTACATAATACCCTGATATGTTTTCGGAACTCCAGCTCATTATACTATTCTGGAGAAAATTAGTGAGGTAAGTTGCATTATTTTTTATCTTGTCACTAAAACGATTGGCTTAGGGTACCTTGCGAATGTGCTATCATTTGATAACTGTTCATTTCCTATAATAAGTATCCTTTATAAATATATACTTTTTGGAAGGCGTTCAATAATAAGTGCTTGATTTTTTTTACGCCAGAAAGCTCTTATGAAAGTGAATTTCCTGGGCGAATGATAAAGAATGGAAGCTGTACTATTCACGGAAAGAGGGAGATGATCACCCGATTTCAATCACATCAACTGAAGCCGCTACATAATGCCATGAAATGTGTTCTGAACTCAAGGTCATTATACTATCCTGGAGAAGATCAATGAAGTACGTTGCATTGGTTTTTATCTTGCCACTTAAACAACTGGGTTGGGGTACCTTGCGATGTTGTGCTATCATTTGATAACTGTTCATTTCCTATAATATGTATCATTTATATATATGTCCCTTTTGAAAGTCATTAAATAATAACTGTTTGACTCTTTTCCAGGCGGGAAAGCTCCTATCAAAGTGAATTTCCAGGGCTATAGTTGAAGAATGGAAGCTGTACTATTCAAGGCAAGGGGGAGATGATCACCCGATTTCAATCACATCAACTGAAGCAGTTACATAATGCCCTGAAATGCTTACGGAACTCGAGCTCATTATACTATCCTGGAGAAGATTAACGAGGTAGGTTGCCTTTGTTTTTATCTTGCCACTACAACGACTTGGTTAGGTGATCTTGCGAATGTGCTACCATTTGATAATTGTTCATTTTCTATGATATGTATTCTTTATATATATATGCCTTTCAGAAGGCATTCAATAATAACTGTTTGATTTCCTTTCAGGCGGGAAAGCTCTTATCAAAATGAATTCCCAGGGCGAAGAATAAAGAATGGAAGCTGTACTATTCAAGGCAAGGGGGAGATGATCAACCGATTTCAATCACATCAACTGAAGTAGTTACATAATGCCGTGAAATGTTTTCGGAACTCCAGCTGATTGTATTATTCTGCAGAAATTTACTGATGTAGGTTTCCATTCGTTTTTGTCTTGCCACTAAAGCCATATGTTTAGATTATTTTGCGAATCTGCTACCATTTGATAATTGCTCATTTGCTATGATATGTATCCTTTATATATATATATCCTTTTGGAAGTCATTAATAATTACTGTTCATTTCCGTTCACGCGGGAAAGCTTGTATGAAAGTCAATTTCCAGGGCGAATGATAAAGAATGGAAGCTGTACTATTCACGGAAAGAGGGAGATGTTCACCCGAATTCATTCACATCAACTGAAGCAGTTACATAATGCCCTGAATTGATTTCGGAACTGCAGCTCATTATACTAATCTGGAGAAGAATTGTGAGGTAAGTTGCATTCGTTTTTATCTTGTCACTAAAACGACTGGGTTTGGGTACCTTTCGAATGTGCTATCATTTGATAACTGTTCATTTCCTATAATATGTATCCTTTATAACTATATACTTTTTGGAAGGGTTCAATAATAACTGTTTCATTACTCTTCAGCCGGGAAAGTTCAAAGTGAATTTCCATGGCGGAGGATAAAGAATGGAAGCTGTACTATTCAGGGCAAGGGGGAGATGATCACCCGATTTCAAAAACATCAACTGAAGTAGTTACTTAATGCCCTGAAGGTTTTACGGAACTCCAGCTGATTGTATTATTCTACAGAAATTTACTGATGTTGGTTTCCATTCGTTTTTGTCTTGCCACTAAAGCCATATGTTTAGGTTATTTTGCGAATCTGCTACCATTTGATAATTGCTCAGTTCCTATGATATGTAACCTTTATATATATATCCCTTTTGGAAGTCATTAATAATAATTGCTTGATTTCCTTCCAGGCGGGAAAGCTCTTATGAAAGTAAATTTCCAAGGCGAACGATAAAGAATGGAAGCTGTACTATTCAGGTAAAGGGGGAGATTATCACCCGATTTCAATCACATCAACTGAAGCAGTTATATAATACCTTGTAAAGTTTACGGAACTCCACCTCATCATGCTATCCTGAGGAAGATTAGTGAGGTAGTTTGCATTCATTTTTATCTTGCCATTAAAATGACGTGAATAGGGAACCTTGCGAATGTGGGAAGCCATATGTTTAGTTTATTTTGCGAATCTGCTACCATTTCATAATTGTTTTTTCCTATGATATGTATTCTTTATATATATATCCCTTTTGGAAGTCATTAATAATAATTGCTTGCTTTCCTTTCAGGCGGGAAAGCTCTTATGAAAGTAAATTTCAAGGGCGAGCGATAAAGAATGGAAGCTGTACTATTCAGGGAAAGGGGGAGATGATGACCCGATTTCAATCACATCAGCTGAAGCAGTTACATAGTGCCCTGAAATGTTTTCGGAACTCCAGGTCATTATACTATTCTGGAGAAGATTAGTGAGGTAAGTTGCATTCGTTTTTATCTTGTCACTAAAACGACTGGGAAAGGGTACCTTGCGAATGTGCTATCATTTGATAACTATTTATTTCCTATAGTATGAATCCTTTTTCAATATATACTTCTTGGAAGGCGTTCACTAATGACTGTTTAATTAATTTTCAGGAGGGAAAGTTCTTATTAAAGTGAATTTCAAGGGCGAAGGATAAAAAGGGAAGCTGTACTATCCTAGCAAAGTGAATTTCCAGGGCGAATGATAAATAATGGAAGCTGTACTATTCAAGTTAGGGGGGTATGATCACCCGATTTCGTTCACATCAAATGAGGCAGTTACATAATACCTTGAAATGTTTTCGGAACTCCAGCTCATTATACTATTCTGGAGAAGATTAGTGAGGTAAGTTGCATTCGTTTTTATCTTGTCACTAAAACGATTGGGTTAGGGTACCTTGCGAATGTGCTATCATTTGATAACTGTTCACTTCCTATAATAAGTATCCTTTATAAATATATACTTTTTGGAAGGCGTTCAATAATAACTGTTTGATTACTCTTCAGGCGGGAAAGTTCTTATCAAAGTGAATTTCCACGGCGGAGGATAAAAAGGGAAGCTGTACTATCCTAGCAAAGTGAATTTCCAGGGCGAATGATAAATAATGGAAGCTGTACTATTCAAGTAAGGGGGATATGATCACCCGATTTCATTCAAATCAACTGAAACAGTTACATAATACCGTGAAATGTTTTCGGAACTCCAGCTCATTATACTATTCTGGAGAAGATTAGTGAGGTAAGTTGCATTCGTTTTTGTCTTGTCACTAAAACGACTGGGTTAGGGTACCTTGCGAATGTGCTATCATTTGATAACTGTTCATTTCCTATAATATGTATCCCTTATAAAGATATACTTTTTGGAAGGCGTTCAATAATAATTGTTTGATTACTCTTCAAGCGGGAAAGTTCTTATCAAAGTGAATTTCCACGGCAGAGGATAAAGAATGGAGGCTGTACTATTCACGGAAAGGGGGAGATGATCAACCGATTTCGTTCACATCAACTGAAGCAGTTACATAATACCTTGAAATGTTTTCGGAACTCCAGCTCATTATACTATTCTGGAGAAGATTAGTGAGGTAAGTTGCATTCGTTTGTATCTTGTCACTAAAACGATTGGGTTAGGGTACCTTGCGAATGTGCTATCATTTGATAACTGTTCACTTCCTATAATAAGTATCCTTTATAAATATATACTTTTGGAAGGCGTTCAATAATAACTGTTTGATTACTCTTCAGGCGGGAAAGTTCTTATCAAAGTGAATTTCCACGGCGGAGGATAAAAAGGGAAACTGTACTATCCTAGCAAAGTGAATTTCCAGGGCGAATGATAAATAATGGAAGCTGTACTATTCAAGTAAGGGGGATATGATCACCCGATTTCATTCAAATCAACTGAAACAGTTACATAATACCGTGAAATGTTTTCGGAACTCCAGCTCATTATACTATTCTGGAGAAGATTAGTGAGGTAAGTTGCATTCGTTTTTGTCTTGTCACTAAAACGACTGGGTTAGGGTACCTTGCGAATGTGCTATCATTTGATAACTGTTCATTTCCTATAATATGTATCCCTTATAAATATATACTTTTTGGAAGGCGTTCAATAATAATTGTTTGATTACTCTTCAAGCGGGAAAGTTCTTATCAAAGTGAATTTCCACGGCAGAGGATAAAGAATGGAGGCTGTACTATTCACGGAAAGGGGGAGATGATCAACCGATTTCGTTCACATCAACTGAAGCAGTTACATAGTACCCTGTAATGTTTATGGAACTCCAGCTCAAGATACTATTCTGGAGAAGACTAGTCGGGTAGTTTGCATTCGTTTTTATCTTGCCAGTAAAACAACTTGGTGATGTGATCTTGCGAATGGGCTACCATTTGATAATTGTTCATTTCCTATAATATGTATCCTTTATATATATATCCCTTTTGGAAGTCATCAATAATAACTGCTTGATTTCCTTTCAGGCGAGAATGCTTTTATGAAAAGAAATATCCTTGGCAAAGGATAAAGAATGGAAGCTGTACTATTCAGGGAAAGGGGGAAATGATCACCCGATTTCAATCATATCAGCTGAAGCAGTTACATAGTGCCCTGAAATGTTTTCGGAACTCCAGGTCATTATACTATTCTGGAGAAGATTAGTGAGGTAAGTTGCATTCGTTTTTATCTTGTCACTAAGACGACTGGTAAAGGGTACCTTACGAATGTGCTATCATTTGATAACTGTTCATTTCCTATAATATGAATCCTTTTTAAATATATACTTCTTGGAAGGCGTTCAATAATGACTGTTTGATTACTCTTCAGGAAGGAAAGTTCTTATCAAAGTGAATTTCAAGGGCGAAGGATAAAAAGGGAAGCTGTACTATCCTAGCAAAGTGAATTTCCAGGGCGAATGATAAAAAATGGAAGCTGTACTATTCAAGTAAGGGGGATATGATCACCCGATTTCGTTTACATCAACTGAAGCAGTTACATAATACCCTGAAATTTTTTCGGAACTCCAGCTCATTATACTATTCTGGAGAAGATTAGTGAGGTAAGTTGCATTCGTTTTTATCTTGTCACGAAAACGATTGGGTTAGGGTACCTTGCGAATGTGTTATCATTTGATAACTGTTCACTTCCTATAATAAGTATCCTTTATAAGTATATACTTTTTGGAAGGCGTTCAATGATAACTGTTTCATTACTCTTCAGGCGGGAATGTTCTTATCAAAGTGAATTTCCACGGCGGAAGATAAAGAATGGAAGCTGTACTATTCAAGGCAAGGGGGAAATGATCACCCGACTTCAATGACGTCAACTGAAGTAGTTACATAATGCCCTGAAGGTTTTAAGGAACCCCAGCTGATTGTATTATTCTACAGAAGTTTTCTGAGGTAGGTTTCCATTTGTTTTTGTCTCGTCACTAAAGCCATATGTTTAGTTTATTTTGCGAATCTGCTATCATTTCATAATTGCTTTTTTCCTATGATATGTATCCTTTATATATATATCCCTTTTGGAAGTCGTTAATAATAATTGCTTGCTTTCCTTTCTGGCGAGAAAGCTTTTATGAAAGTAAATTTCCAGGGCGAATGATAAAAAATGGAAGCTGTACTATTCAAGTTAGGGGGATATGATCACCCGATTTCGTTCACATCAAATGAAGCAGTTACATAATACCTTGAAATGTTTTCGGAACTCCAGCTCATTATACTATTCTGGAGAAGATTAGTGAGGTAATTTGCATTCGTTTTTATGTTGTCACTAAATTGACTGGGTTTGGGTACCTTGCGAATGTGCTATCATTTGATAACTGTTCATTTCCTATAATATGTATCCTTTATGACTATATACTTTTTGGAAGGCGTTCAATAATAACTATTTCATTACTCTTCAGGCGAGAAAGTTCTTATCAAAGTGAATTTCCACGGCGGAGGATAAAAAGGGAAGCTGTACTATCCTAGCAAAGTGAATTTCCAGGGCGAATGATAAATAATGGAAGCTGTACTATTCAAGTAAGGGGGAGATGATCACCCGAATTCATGCACATCAACTGAAGCAGTTACATAATGCCCTGAAATGTTTTCGGAACTGCAGCTCATTATACTTTTCTGGAGAAGATTAGTGAGGTAAGTTGCATTCGTTTTTATGTTGTCACTAAATTGACTGGGTTTGGGTACCTTGCGAATGTGTTATCATTTGATAACTGTTCATTTCCTATAATATGTATCCTTTATGACTATATACTTTTTGGAAGACGTTCAATAATAACTGTTTCATTACTCTTCAGGCGGGAAAGTTCTTATCAAAGTGAATTTCCACGGCGGAGGATAAAAAGGGAAGCTGTACTATCCTAGCAAAGTGAATTTCCAGGGCGAATGATAAATAATGGAAGCTGTACTATTCAAGTAAGGGGGAGATGATCACCCGAATTCATTCACATCAACTGAAGCAGTTACATAATGCCCTGAATTGATTTCGGAACTGCAGCTCATTATACTAATCTGGAGAAGATTTGTGAGAAAAGTTGCATTCGTTTTTATCTTGTCACTAAAACGACTGGGTTTGGGTACCTTTCGAATGTGCTATCATTTGATAACTGTTCACTTCCTATAATATGTATCCTTTATAACTATATACTTTTTGGAAGGGTTCAATAATAACTGTTTCATTACTCCTCAGCCGGGAAAGTTCTTAGCAAAGTGAATTTCCACGGCGGAGGATAAAAAGGGAAGCTGTACTATCCTAGCAAAGTGAATTTCCAGGGCGAATGATAAATAATGGAAGCTGTACTATTCAAGTAAGGGGGATATGATCACCCGATTTCATTCAAATCAACTGAAACAGTTACATAATACCGTGAAATGTTTTCGGAACTCCAGCTCATTATACTATTCTGGAGAAGATTAGTGAGGTAAGTTGCATTCGTTTTTGTCTTGTCACTAAAACGACTGGGTTAGGGTACCTTGCGAATGTGCTATCATTTGATAACTGTTCATTTCCTATAATATGTATCCCTTATAAAGATATACTTTTTGGAAGGCGTTCAATAATAATTGTTTGATTACTCTTCAAGCGGGAAAGTTCTTATCAAAGTGAATTTCCACGGCAGAGGATAAAGAATGGAGGCTGTACTATTCACGGAAAGGGGGAGATGATCAACCGATTTCGTTCACATCAACTGAAGCAGTTACATAATACCTTGAAATGTTTTCGGAACTCCAGCTCATTATACTATTCTGGAGAAGATTAGTGAGGTAAGTTGCATTCGTTTGTATCTTGTCACTAAAACGATTGGGTTAGGGTACCTTGCGAATGTGCTATCATTTGATAACTGTTCACTTTCTATAATAAGTATCCTTTATAAATATATACTTTTTGGAAGGCGTTCAATAATAACTGTTTGATTACTCTTCAGGCGGGAAAGTTCTTATCAAAGTGAATTTCCACGGCGGAGGATAAAAAGGGAAACTGTACTATCCTAGCAAAGTGAATTTCCAGGGCGAATGATAAATAATGGAAGCTGTACTATTCAAGTAAGGGGGATATGATCACCCGATTTCATTCAAATCAACTGAAACAGTTACATAATACCGTGAAATGTTTTCGGAACTCCAGCTCATTATACTATTCTGGAGAAGATTAGTGAGGTAAGTTGCATTCGTTTTTGTCTTGTCACTAAAACGACTGGGTTAGGGTACCTTGCGAATGTGCTATCATTTGATAACTGTTCATTTCCTATAATATGTATCCCTTATAAATATATACTTTTTGGAAGGCGTTCAATAATAATTGTTTAATTACTCTTCAAGCGGGAAAGTTCTTATCAAAGTGAATTTCCACGGCAGAGGATAAAGAATGGAGGCTGTACTATTCACGGAAAGGGGGAGATGATCAACCGATTTCGTTCACATCAACTCAAGCAGTTACATAGTACCCTGTAATGTTTATGGAACTCCAGCTCAAGATACTATTCTGGAGAAGACTAGTCGGGTAGTTTGCATTCGTTTTTATCTTGCCAGTAAAACGACTTGGTGATGTGATTTTGCGAATGGGCTACCATTTGATAATTGTTCATTTCCTATAATATGTATCCTTTATATATATATCCCTTTTGGAAGTCATCAATAATAACTGCTTGATTTCCTTTCAGGCGAGAATGCTTTTATGAAAAGAAATATCCTTGGCAAAGGATAAAGAATGGAAGCTGTACTATTCAGGGAAAGGGGGAAATGATCACCCGATTTCAATCATATCAGCTGAAGCAGTTACATAGTGCCCTGAAATGTTTTCGGAACTCCAGGTCATTATACTATTCTGGAGAAGATTAGTGAGGTAAGTTGCATTCGTTTTTATCTTGTCACTAAGACGACTGGTAAAGGGTACCTTACGAATGTGCTATCATTTGATAACTGTTCATTTCCTATAATATGAATCCTTTTTAAATATATACTTCTTGGAAGGCGTTCAATAATGACTGTTTGATTACTCTTCAGGAAGGAAAGTTCTTATCAAAGTGAATTTCAAGGGCGAAGGATAAAAAGGGAAGCTGTACTATCCTAGCAAAGTGAATTTCCAGGGCGAATGATAAATAATGGAAGCTGTACTATTCAAGTAAGGGGATATGATCACCCGATTTCGTTCACATCAACTGAAGCAGTTACATAATACCCTGAAATTTTTTCGGAACTCCAGCTCATTATACTATTCTGGAGAAGATTAGTGAGGTAAGTTGCATTCGTTTTTATCTTGTCACGAAAACGATTGGGTTAGGGTACCTTGCGAATGTGTTATCATTTGATAACTGTTCACTTCCTATAATAAGTATCCTTTATAAGTATATACTTTTTGGAAGGCGTTCAATGATAACTGTTTCATTACTCTTCAGGCGGGAATGTTCTTATCAAAGTGAATTTCCACGGCGGAAGATAAAGAATGGAAGCTGTACTATTCAAGGCAAGGGGGAAATGATCACCCGACTTCAATGACGTCAACTGAAGTAGTTACATAATGCCCTGAAGGTTTTAAGGAACCCCAGCTGATTGTATTATTCTACAGAAGTTTTCTGAGGTAGGTTTCCATTTGTTTTTCTCTCGTCACTAAAGCCATATGTTTAGTTTATTTTGCGAATCTGCTATCATTTCATAATCGCCTTTTTCCTATGATATGTATCCTTTATATATATATCCCTTTTGGAAGTCATTAATAATAATTGCTTGCTTTCCTTTCTGGCGAGAAAGCTTTTATGAAAGTAAATTTCAAGGGCGAACGATATAGAATGGAAGCTGTACTATTCAAGGAAAGGGGGAGATGATCACCCGATTTCAATCACATCAGCTGAAGCAGTTACATAGTGCCCTGAAATGTTTTCGGGACTCCAGGTCATTATACTATTCTGGAGAAGATTAGTGAGGTAAATTGCATTCGTTTTTATCTTGTCACTAAAACGACTGGGAAAGGTACCTTGCGAATGTGCTATCATTTGATAACTATTTATTTCCTATAATATGAATCCTTTTTAAATATATACTTTTTGGAAGGCGTTCAATAATGACTGTTTGATTAATTTTCAGGAGGGAAAGTTCTTATTAAAGTGAATTTCAAGGGCGAAGGATAAAAAGGGAAGCTGTACTATCCTTGCAAAGTGAATTTCCAGGGCGAATGATGAATAATGGAAGCTGTACTATTCAAGTTAGGGGGGTATGATCACCCGATTTCGTTCACATCAAATGAGGCAGTTACATAATACCTTGAAATGTTTTCGGAACTCCAGCTCATTATACTATTCTGGAGAAGATTAGTGAGGTAAGTTGCATTCGTTTTTATCTTGTCACTAAAACGATTGGGTTAGGGTACCTTGCGAATGTGCTATCATTTGATAACTGTTCACTTCCTATAATAAGTATCCTTTATAAATATATACTTTTTGGAAGGCGTTCAATAATAACTGTTTGATTACTCTTCAGGCGGGAAAGTTCTTATCAAAGTGAATTTCCACGGCGGAGGATAAAAAGGGAAGCTGTACTATCCTAGCAAAGTGAATTTCCAGGGCGAATGATAAATAATGGAAGCTGTACTATTCAAGTAAGGGGGATATGATCACCCGATTTCATTCAAATCAACTGAAACAGTTACATAATACCGTGAAATGTTTTCGGAACTCCAGCTCATTATACTATTCTGGAGAAGATTAGTGAGGTAAGTTGCATTCGTTTTTGTCTTGTCACTAAAACGACTGGGTTAGGGTACCTTGCGAATGTGCTATCATTTGATAACTGTTCATTTCCTATAATATGTATCCCTTATAAAGATATACTTTTTGGAAGGCGTTCAATAATAATTGTTTGATTACTCTTCAAGCGGAAAAGTTCTTATCAAAGTGAATTTCCACGGCAGAGGATAAAGAATGGAGGCTGTACTATTCACGGAAAGGGGGAGATGATCAACCGATTTCGTTCACATCAACTGAAGCAGTTACATAATACCTTGAAATGTTTTCGGAACTCCAGCTCATTATACTATTCTGGAGAAGATTAGTGAGGTAAGTTGCATTCGTTTGTATCTTGTCACTAAAACGATTGGGTTAGGGTACCTTGCGAATGTGCTATCATTTGATAACTGTTCACTTCCTATAATAAGTATCCTTTATAAATATATACTTTTTGGAAGGCGTTCAATAATAACTGTTTGATTACTCTTCAGGCGGGAAAGTTCTTATCAAAGTGAATTTCCACGGCGGAGGATAAAAAGGGAAACTGTACTATCCTAGCAAAGTGAATTTCCAGGGCGAATGATAAATAATGGAAGCTGTACTATTCAAGTAAGGGGGATATGATCACCCGATTTCATTCAAATCAACTGAAACAGTTACATAATACCGTGAAATGTTTTCGGAACTCCAGCTCATTATACTATTCTGGAGAAGATTAGTGAGGTAAGTTGCATTCGTTTTTGTCTTGTCACTAAAACGACTGGGTTAGGGTACCTTGCGAATGTGCTATCATTTGATAACTGTTCATTTCCTATAATATGTATCCCTTATAAATATATACTTTTTGGAAGGCGTTCAATAATAATTGTTTGATTACTCTTCAAGCGGGAAAGTTCTTATCAAAGTGAATTTCCACGGCAGAGGATAAAGAATGGAGGCTGTACTATTCACGGAAAGGGGGAGATGATCAACCGATTTCGTTCACATCAACTGAAGCAGTTACATAGTACCCTGTAATGTTTATGGAACTCCAGCTCAAGATACTATTCTGGAGAAGACTAGTCGGGTAGTTTGCATTCGTTTTTATCTTGCCAGTAAAACGACTTGGTGATGTGATCTTGCGAATGGGCTACCATTTGATAATTGTTCATTTCCTATAATATGTATCCTTTATATATATATCCCTTTTGGAAGTCATCAATAATACCTGCTTGATTTCCTTTCAGGCGAGAATGCTTTATGAAAAGAAATATCCTTGGCAAAGGATAAAGAATGGAAGCTGTACTATTCAGGGAAAGGGGGAAATGATCACCCGATTTCAATCATATCAGCTGAAGCAGTTACATAGTGCCCTGAAATGTTTTCGGAACTCCAGGTCATTATACTATTCTGGAGAAGATTAGTGAGGTAAGTTGCATTCGTTTTTATCTTGTCACTAAGACGACTGGTAAAGGGTACCTTACGAATGTGCTATCATTTGATAACTGTTCATTTCCTATAATATGAATCCTTTTTAAATATATACTTCTTGGAAGGCGTTCAATAATGACTGTTTGATTACTCTTCAGGAAGGAAAGTTCTTATCAAAGTGAATTTCAAGGGCGAAGGATAAAAAGGGAAGCTGTACTATCCTAGCAAAGTGAATTTCCAGGGCGAATGATAAATAATGGAAGCTGTACTATTCAAGTAAGGGGGATATGATCACCCGATTTCGTTCACATCAACTGAAGCAGTTACATAATACCCTGAAATTTTTTCGGAACTCCAGCTCATTATACTATTCTGGAGAAGATTAGTGAGGTAAGTTGCATTCGTTTTTATCTTGTCACGAAAACGATTGGGTTAGGGTACCTTGCGAATGTGTTATCATTTGATAACTGTTCACTTCCTATAATAAGTATCCTTTATAAGTATATACTTTTTGGAAGGCGTTCAATGATAACTGTTTCATTACTCTTCAGGCGGGAATGTTCTTATCAAAGTGAATTTCCACGGCGGAAGATAAAGAATGGAAGCTGTACTATTCAAGGCAAGGGGGAAATGATCACCCGACTTCAATGACGTCAACTGAAGTAGTTACATAATGCCCTGAAGGTTTTAAGGAACCCCAGCTGATTGTATTATTCTACAGAAGTTTTCTGAGGTAGGTTTCCATTTGTTTTGTCTCGTCACTAAAGCCATATGTTTAGTTTATTTTGCGAATCTGCTATCATTTCATAATTGCTTTTTTCCTATGATATGTATCCTTTATATATATATCCCTTTTGGAAGTCATTAATAATAATTGCTTGCTTCCTTTCTGGCGAGAAAGCTTTTATGAAAGTAAATTTCAAGGGCGAACGATATAGAATGCAAGCTGTACTATTCAAGGAAAGGGGAGATGATCACCCGATTTCAATCACATCAGCTGAAGCAGTTACATAGTGCCCTGAAATGTTTTCGGGACTCCAGGTCATTATACTATTCTGGAGAAGATTAGTGAGGTAAATTGCATTCGTTTTTATCTTGTCACTAAAACGGCTGGGAAAGGGCACCTTGCGAATGTGCTATCATTTGATAACTATTCATTTCCTATAATGTGAATCCTTTTAAACATATACTTCTTGGAATGCGTTCAATAATGACTGTTTGATTACTCTTCAGGAGGGAAAGTTCTTATCAAAGTGAATTTCAAGGGCGAAGGATAAAAGGGAAGCTGTACTATCCTAGCAAAGTGAATTTCCAGGGCGAATGATAAATAATGGAAGCTGTACTATTCAAGTAAGGGGGATATGATCACCCGATTTCGTTCACATCAACTGAAGCAGTTACATAATACCTTGAAATGTTTTCGGAACTGCAGCTCATTATACTATTCTGGAGAAGATTAGTGAGGTAAGTTGCATTCGTTTGTATCTTGTCACTAAAACGATTGGGTTAGGGTACCTTGCGAATGTGCTATCATTTGATAACTGTTCACTTCCTATAATATGTATCCTTTATGACTATATACTTTTTGGAAGACGTTCAATAATAACTGTTTCATTACGCTTCAGGCGGGAAAGTTCTTATCAAAGTGAATTTCCACGGCGCAGGATAAAAAGGGAAGCTGTACTATCCTAGCAAAGTGAATTTCCAGGGCGAATGATAAATAATGGAAGCTGTACTATTCAAGTAAGGGGGAGATGATCACCCGAATTCATTCACATCAACTGAAGCAGTTACATAATGCCCTGAATTGATTTCGGAACTGCAGCTCATTATACTAATCTGGAGAAGATTTGTGAGAAAAGTTGCATTCGTTTTTATCTTGTCACTAAAACGACTGGGTTTGGGTACCTTTCGAATGTGCTATCATTTGATAACTGTTCACTTCCTATAATATGTATCCTTTATAACTATATACTTTTTGGAAGGGTTCAATAATAACTGTTTCATTACTCCTCAGCCGGGAAAGTTCTTAGCAAAGTGAATTTCCATGGCGGAGGATAAATAATGGAAGCTGTACTATTCAAGTAAGGGGGATATGATCACCCGAATTCGTTCACATCAACTGAAGTAGTTACATAATGCCCTGAAGATTTTAAGGAACTCCAGCTAATTGTATTATTCTACAGAAGTTTTCTGAGGTAGGTTTCCATTTGTTTTTGTTTCGCCACTAAAGCCATATGTTTAGTTTATTTTGCGAATCTGCTACCATTTCATAATTGTTTTTTCCTATGATATGTATCCTTTATATATATATCCCTTTTGGAAGTCATTAATAATAATTGCTTGCTTTCCTTTCAGGCGGGAAAGCTCTTATGAAAGTAAATTTCAAGGGCGAGCGATAAAGAATGGAAGCTGTACTATTCAGGGAAAGGGGGAGATGATGACCCGATTTCAATCACATCAGCTGAAGCAGTTACATAGTGCCCTGAAATGTTTTCGGAACTCCAGGTCATTATACTATTCTGGAGAAGATTAGTGAGGTAAGTTGCATTCGTTTTTATCTTGTCACTAAAACGACTGGGAAAGGGTACCTTGCGAATGTGCTATCATTTGATAACTATTTATTTCCTATAGTATGAATCCTTTTTAAATATATACTTCTTGGAAGGCGTTCACTAATGACTGTTTAATTAATTTTCAGGAGGGAAAGTTCTTATTAAAGTGAATTTCAAGGGCGAAGGATAAAAAGGGAAGCTGTACTATCCTAGCAAAGTGAATTTCCAGGGCGAATGATGAATAATGGAAGCTGTACTATTCAAGTTAGGGGGGTATGATCACCCGATTTCGTTCACATCAAATGAGGCAGTTACATAATGCCCTGAATTGATTTCGGAACTGCAGCTCATTATACTAATCTGGAGAAGATTTGTGAGGTAAGTTGCATTCGTTTTTATCTTGTCACTAAAGCGACTGGGTTTGGGTACCTTTCGAATGTGCTATCATTTGATAACTGTTCACTTCCTATAATATGTATCCTTTATAACTATATACCTTTTGGAAGGGTTCAATAATAACTGTTTCATTACTCCTCAGCCGGGAAAGTTCTTAGCAAAGTGAATTTCCATGGCGGAGGATAAATAATGGAAGCTGTACTATCCTAGCAAAGTGAATTTCCAGGGCGAATGATAAATAATGGAAGCTGTACTATTCAAGTAAGGGGGATATGATCACCCGATTTCGTTCACATCAACTGAAGCAGTTACATAATACCCTGAAATTTTTTCGGAACTCCAGCTCATTATACTATTCCGGAGAAGATTAGTGAGGTAAGTTGCATTCGTTTTTATCTTGTCACTAAAACGATTGGGTTAGGGTACCTTGCGAATGTGCTATCATTTGATAACTGTTCACTTCCTATAATAAGTATCCTTTATAAATATATACTTTTTGGTAGGCGTTCAATAATAACTGTTTGATTACTCTTCAGGCGGGAAAGTTCTTATCAAAGTGAATTTCCACGGCGGAGGATAAAAAGGGAAGCTGTACTATCCTAGCAAAGTGAATTTCCAGGGCGAATGATAAATAATGGAAGCTGTACTATTCAAGTAAGGGGGATATGATCACCCGATTTCATTCAAATCAACTGAAACAGTTACATAATACCGTGAAATGTTTTCGGAACTCCAGCTCATTATACTATTCTGGAGAAGATTAGTGAGGTAAGTTGCATTCGTTTTTGTCTTGTCACTAAAACGACTGGGTTAGGGTACCTTGCGAATGTGTTATCATTTGGTAACTGTTCATTTCCTATAATATGTATCCCTTATAAAGATATACTTTTTGGAAGGCGTTCAATAATAATTGTTTGATTACTCTTCAAGCGGGAAAGTTCTTATCAAAGTGAATTTCCACGGCAGAGGATAAAGAATGGAGGCTGTACTATTCACGGAAAGGGGGAGATGATCAACCGATTTCGTTCACATCAACTGAAGCAGTTACATAATACCTTGAAATGTTTTCGGAACTCCAGCTCATTATACTATTCTGGAGAAGATTAGTGAGGTAAGTTGCATTCGTTGTATCTTGTCACTAAACGATTGGGTTAGGGTACCTTGCGAATGTGCTATCATTTGATAACTGTTCATTTCCTATAATATGTATCCCTTATAAAGATATACTTTTTGGAAGGCGTTCAATAATAATTGTTTGATTACTCTTCAAGCGGAAAGTTCTTATCAAAGTGAATTTCCACGGCAGAGGATAAGGAATGGAGGCTGTACTATTCACGGAAAGGGGAGATGATCAACCGATTTCGTTCACATCAACTGAAGCAGTTACATAATACCTTGAAATGTTTTCGGAACTCCAGCTCATTATACTATTCTGGAGAAGATTAGTGAGGTAAGTTGCATTCGTTTGTATCTTGTCACTAAAACGATTGGGTTAGGGTACCTTGCGAATGTGCTATCATTTGATAACTGTTCACTTCCTATAATAAGTATCCTTTATAAATATATACTTTTTGGAAGGCGTTCAATAATAACTGTTTGATTACTCTTCAGGCGGGAAAGTTCTTATCAAAGTGAATTTCCACGGCGGAGGATAAAAAGGGAAACTGTACTATCCTAGCAAAGTGAATTTCCAGGGCGAATGATAAATAATGGAAGCTGTACTATTCAAGTAAGGGGGATATGATCACCCGATTTCATTCAAATCAACTGAAACAGTTACATAATACCGTGAAATGTTTCGGAACTCCAGCTCATTATACTATTCTGGAGAAGATTAGTGAGGTAAGTTGCATTCGTTTTTGTCTTGTCACTAAAACGACTGGGTTAGGGTACCTTGCGAATGTGCTATCATTTGATAACTGTTCATTTCCTATAATATGTATCCCTTATAAATATATACTTTTTGGAAGGCGTTCAATAATAATTGTTTGATTACTCTTCAAGCGGGAAAGTTCTTATCAAAGTGAATTTCCACGGCAGAGGATAAAGAATGGAGGCTGTACTATTCACGGAAAGGGGGAGATGATCAACCGATTTCGTTCACATCAACTGAAGCAGTTACATAGTACCCTGTAATGTTTATGGAACTCCAGCTCAAGATACTATTCTGGAGAAGACTAGTCGGGTAGTTTGCATTCGTTTTTATCTTGCCAGTAAAACGACTTGGTGATGTGATCTTGCGAATGGGCTACCATTTGATAATTGTTCATTTCCTATAATATGTATCCTTTATATATATATCCCTTTTGGAAGTCATCAATAATACCTGCTTGATTTCCTTTCAGGCGAGAATGCTTTTATGAAAAGAAATATCCTTGGCAAAGGATAAAGAATGGAAGCTGTACTATTCAGGGAAAGGGGGAAATGATCACCCGATTTCAATCATATCAGCTGAAGCAGTTACATAGTGCCCTGAAATGTTTTCGGAACTCCAGGTCATTATACTATTCTGGAGAAGATTAGTGAGGTAAGTTGCATTCGTTTTTATCTTGTCACTAAGACGACTGGTAAAGGGTACCTTACGAATGTGCTATCATTTGATAACTGTTCATTTCCTATAATATGAATCCTTTTTAAATATATACTTCTTGGAAGGCGTTCAATAATGACTGTTTGATTACTCTTCAGGAAGGAAAGTTCTTATCAAAGTGAATTTCAAGGGCGAAGGATAAAAAGGGAAGCTGTACTATCCTAGCAAAGTGAATTTCCAGGGCGAATGATAAATAATGGAAGCTGTACTATTCAAGTAAGGGGGATATGATCACCCGATTTCGTTCACATCAACTGAAGCAGTTACATAATACCCTGAAATTTTTTCGGAACTCCAGCTCATTATACTATTCTGGAGAAGATTAGTGAGGTAAGTTGCATTCGTTTTTATCTTGTCACGAAAACGATTGGGTTAGGGTACCTTGCGAATGTGTTATCATTTGATAACTGTTCACTTCCTATAATAAGTATCCTTTATAAGTATATACTTTTTGGAAGGCGTTCAATGATAACTGTTTCATTACTCTTCAGGCGGGAATGTTCTTATCAAAGTGAATTTCCACGGCGGAAGATAAAGAATGGAAGCTGTACTATTCAAGGCAAGGGGGAAATGATCACCCGACTTCAATGACGTCAACTGAAGTAGTTACATAATGCCCTGAAGGTTTTAAGGAACCCCAGCTGATTGTATTATTCTACAGAAGTTTTCTGAGGTAGGTTTCCATTTGTTTTTGTCTCGTCACTAAAGCCATATGTTTAGTTTATTTTGCGAATCTGCTATCATTTCATAATTGCTTTTTTCCTATGATATGTATCCTTTATATATATATCCCTTTTGGAAGTCATTAATAATAATTGCTTGCTTTCCTTTCTGGCGAGAAAGCTTTTATGAAAGTAAATTTCAAGGGCGAACGATATAGAATGCAAGCTGTACTATTCAAGGAAAGGGGAGATGATCACCCGATTTCAATCACATCAGCTGAAGCAGTTACATAGTGCCCTGAAATGTTTTCGGGACTCCAGGTCATTATACTATTCTGGAGAAGATTAGTGAGGTAAATTGCATTCGTTTTTATCTTGTCACTAAAACGGCTGGGAAAGGGCACCTTGCGAATGTGCTATCATTTGATAACTATTCATTTCCTATAATGTGAATCCTTTTTAAACATATACTTCTTGGAATGCGTTCAATAATGACTGTTTGATTACTCTTCAGGAGGGAAAGTTCTTATCAAAGTGAATTTCAAGGGCGAAGGATAAAAGGGAAGCTGTACTATCCTAGCAAAGTGAATTTCCAGGGCGAATGATAAATAATGGAAGCTGTACTATTCAAGTAAGGGGGATATGATCACCCGATTTCGTTCACATCAACTGAAGCAGTTACATAATACCTTGAAATGTTTTCGGAACTGCAGCTCATTATACTATTCTGGAGAAGATTAGTGAGGTAAGTTGCATTCGTTTGTATCTTGTCACTAAAACGATTGGGTTAGGGTACCTTGCGAATGTGCTATCATTTGATAACTGTTCACTTCCTATAATATGTATCCTTTATGACTATATACTTTTTGGAAGACGTTCAATAATAACTGTTTCATTACGCTTCAGGCGGGAAAGTTCTTATCAAAGTGAATTTCCACGGCGCAGGATAAAAAGGGAAGCTGTACTATCCTAGCAAAGTGAATTTCCAGGGCGAATGATAAATAATGGAAGCTGTACTATTCAAGTAAGGGGGAGATGATCACCCGAATTCATTCACATCAACTGAAGCAGTTACATAATGCCCTGAATTGATTTCGGAACTGCAGCTCATTATACTAATCTGGAGAAGATTTGTGAGAAAAGTTGCATTCGTTTTTATCTTGTCACTAAAACGACTGGGTTTGGGTACCTTTCGAATGTGCTATCATTTGATAACTGTTCACTTCCTATAATATGTATCCTTTATAACTATATACTTTTTGGAAGGGTTCAATAATAACTGTTTCATTACTCCTCAGCCGGGAAAGTTCTTAGCAAAGTGAATTTCCATGGCGGAGGATAAATAATGGAAGCTGTACTATTCAAGTAAGGGGGATATGATCACCCGAATTCGTTCACATCAACTGAAGTAGTTACATAATGCCCTGAAGATTTTAAGGAACTCCAGCTAATTGTATTATTCTACAGAAGTTTCTGAGGTAGGTTTCCATTTGTTTTTGTTTCGCCACTAAAGCCATATGTTTAGTTTATTTTGCGAATCTGCTACCATTTCATAATTGTTTTTTCCTATGATATGTATCCTTTATATATATATCCCTTTTGGAAGTCATTAATAATAATTGCTTGCTTTCCTTTCAGGCGGGAAAGCTCTTATGAAAGTAAATTTCAAGGGCGAGCGATAAAGAATGGAAGCTGTACTATTCAGGGAAAGGGGGAGATGATGACCCGATTTCAATCACATCAGCTGAAGCAGTTACATAGTGCCCTGAAATGTTTTCGGAACTCCAGGTCATTATACTATTCTGGAGAAGATTAGTGAGGTAAGTTGCATTCGTTTTTATCTTGTCACTAAAACGACTGGGAAAGGGTACCTTGCGAATGTGCTATCATTTGATAACTATTTATTTCCTATAGTATGAATCCTTTTTAAATATATACTTCTTGGAAGGCGTTCACTAATGACTGTTTAATTAATTTTCAGGAGGGAAAGTTCTTATTAAAGTGAATTTCAAGGGCGAAGGATAAAAAGGGAAGCTGTACTATCCTAGCAAAGTGAATTTCCAGGGCGAATGATGAATAATGGAAGCTGTACTATTCAAGTTAGGGGGGTATGATCACCCGATTTCGTTCACATCAAATGAGGCAGTTACATAATGCCCTGAATTGATTTCGGAACTGCAGCTCATTATACTAATCTGGAGAAGATTTGTGAGGTAAGTTGCATTCGTTTTTATCTTGTCACTAAAGCGACTGGGTTTGGGTACCTTTCGAATGTGCTATCATTTGATAACTGTTCACTTCCTATAATATGTATCCTTTATAACTATATACCTTTTGGAAGGGTTCAATAATAACTGTTTCATTACTCCTCAGCCGGGAAAGTTCTTAGCAAAGTGAATTTCCATGGCGGAGGATAAATAATGGAAGCTGTACTATCCTAGCAAAGTGAATTTCCAGGGCGAATGATAAATAATGGAAGCTGTACTATTCAAGTAAGGGGGATATGATCACCCGATTTCGTTCACATCAACTGAAGCAGTTACATAATACCCTGAAATTTTTTCGGAACTCCAGCTCATTATACTATTCCGGAGAAGATTAGTGAGGTAAGTTGCATTCGTTTTTATCTTGTCACTAAAACGATTGGGTTAGGGTACCTTGCGAATGTGCTATCATTTGATAACTGTTCACTTCCTATAATAAGTATCCTTTATAAATATATACT
Source organism: Sanderia malayensis (assembly GCA_013076295.1). Taxonomy (NCBI): domain Eukaryota; kingdom Metazoa; phylum Cnidaria; class Scyphozoa; order Semaeostomeae; family Pelagiidae; genus Sanderia; species Sanderia malayensis. The sequence goes on along the minus strand of RQOL01000629.1, from coordinate 8,217 downwards.
TTTTGGTAGGCGTTCAATAATAACTGTTTGATTACTCTTCAGGCGGGAAAGTTCTTATCAAAGTGAATTTCCACGGCGGAGGATAAAAAGGGAAGCTGTACTATCCTAGCAAAGTGAATTTCCAGGGCGAATGATAAATAATGGAAGCTGTACTATTCAAGTAAGGGGGATATGATCACCCGATTTCATTCAAATCAACTGAAACAGTTACATAATACCGTGAAATGTTTTCGGAACTCCAGCTCATTATACTATTCTGGAGAAGATTAGTGAGGTAAGTTGCATTCGTTTTTGTCTTGTCACTAAAACGACTGGGTTAGGGTACCTTGCGAATGTGTTATCATTTGGTAACTGTTCATTTCCTATAATATGTATCCCTTATAAAGATATACTTTTTGGAAGGCGTTCAATAATAATTGTTTGATTACTCTTCAAGCGGGAAAGTTCTTATCAAAGTGAATTTCCACGGCAGAGGATAAAGAATGGAGGCTGTACTATTCACGGAAAGGGGGAGATGATCAACCGATTTCGTTCACATCAACTGAAGCAGTTACATAATACCTTGAAATGTTTTCGGAACTCCAGCTCATTATACTATTCTGGAGAAGATTAGTGAGGTAAGTTGCATTCGTTTGTATCTTGTCACTAAAACGATTGGGTTAGGGTACCTTGCGAATGTGCTATCATTTGATAACTGTTCATTTCCTATAATATGTATCCCTTATAAAGATATACTTTTTGGAAGGCGTTCAATAATAATTGTTTGATTACTCTTCAAGCGGGAAAGTTCTTATCAAAGTGAATTTCCACGGCAGAGGATAAGGAATGGAGGCTGTACTATTCACGGAAAGGGGGAGATGATCAACCGATTTCGTTCACATCAACTGAAGCAGTTACATAATACCTTGAAATGTTTTCGGAACTCCAGCTCATTATACTATTCTGGAGAAGATTAGTGAGGTAAGTTGCATTCGTTTGTATCTTGTCACTAAAACGATTGGGTTAGGGTACCTTGCGAATGTGCTATCATTTGATAACTGTTCACTTCCTATAATAAGTATCCTTTATAAATATATACTTTTTGGAAGGCGTTCAATAATAACTGTTTGATTACTCTTCAGGCGGGAAAGTTCTTATCAAAGTGAATTTCCACGGCGGAGGATAAAAAGGGAAACTGTACTATCCTAGCAAAGTGAATTTCCAGGGCGAATGATAAATAATGGAAGCTGTACTATTCAAGTAAGGGGGATATGATCACCCGATTTCATTCAAATCAACTGAAACAGTTACATAATACCGTGAAATGTTTTCGGAACTCCAGCTCATTATACTATTCTGGAGAAGATTAGTGAGGTAAGTTGCATTCGTTTTTGTCTTGTCACTAAAACGACTGGGTTAGGGTACCTTGCGAATGTGCTATCATTTGATAACTGTTCATTTCCTATAATATGTATCCCTTATAAATATATACTTTTTGGAAGGCGTTCAATAATAATTGTTTGATTACTCTTCAAGCGGGAAAGTTCTTATCAAAGTGAATTTCCACGGCAGAGGATAAAGAATGGAGGCTGTACTATTCACGGAAAGGGGGAGATGATCAACCGATTTCGTTCACATCAACTGAAGCAGTTACATAGTACCCTGTAATTTTTATGGAACTCCAGCTCAAGATACTATTCTGGAGAAGACTAGTCGGGTAGTTTGCATTCGTTTTTATCTTGCCAGTAAAACGACTTGGTGATGTGATCTTGCGAATGGGCTACCATTTGATAATTGTTCATTTCCTATAATATGTATCCTTTATATATATATCCCTTTTGGAAGTCATCAATAATAACTGCTTGATTTCCTTTCAGGCGAGAATGCTTTTATGAAAAGAAATATCCTTGGCAAAGGATAAAGAATGGAAGCTGTACTATTCAGGGAAAGGGGGAAATGATCACCCGATTTCAATCATATCAGCTGAAGCAGTTACATAGTGCCCTGAAATGTTTTCGGAACTCCAGGTCATTATACTATTCTGGAGAAGATTAGTGAGGTAAGTTGCATTCGTTTTTATCTTGTCACTAAGACGACTGGTAAAGGGTACCTTACGAATGTGCTATCATTTGATAACTGTTCATTTCCTATAATATGAATCCTTTTTAAATATATACTTCTTGGAAGGCGTTCAATAATGACTGTTTGATTACTCTTCAGGAAGGAAAGTTCTTATCAAAGTGAATTTCAAGGGCGAAGGATAAAAAGGGAAGCTGTACTATCCTAGCAAAGTGAATTTCCAGGGCGAATGATAAATAATGGAAGCTGTACTATTCAAGTAAGGGGGATATGATCACCCGATTTCGTTCACATCAACTGAAGCAGTTACATAATACCCTGAAATTTTTTCGGAACTCCAGCTCATTATACTATTCTGGAGAAGATTAGTGAGGTAAGTTGCATTCGTTTTTATCTTGTCACGAAAACGATTGGGTTAGGGTACCTTGCGAATGTGTTATCATTTGATAACTGTTCACTTCCTATAATAAGTATCCTTTATAAGTATATACTTTTTGGAAGGCGTTCAATGATAACTGTTTCATTACTCTTCAGGCGGGAATGTTCTTATCAAAGTGAATTTCCACGGCGGAAGATAAAGAATGGAAGCTGTACTATTCAAGGCAAGGGGGAAATGATCACCCGACTTCAATGACGTCAACTGAAGTAGTTACATAATGCCCTGAAGGTTTTAAGGAACCCCAGCTGATTGTATTATTCTACAGAAGTTTTCTGAGGTAGGTTTCCATTTGTTTTTGTCTCGTCACTAAAGCCATATGTTTAGTTTATTTTGCGAATCTGCTATCATTTCATAATTGCTTTTTTCCTATGATATGTATCCTTTATATATATATCCCTTTTGGAAGTCATTAATAATAATTGCTTGCTTTCCTTTCTGGCGAGAAAGCTTTTATGAAAGTAAATTTCAAGGGCGAACGATATAGAATGGAAGCTGTACTATTCAAGGAAAGGGGGAGATGATCACCCGATTTCAATCACATCAGCTGAAGCAGTTACATAGTGCCCTGAAATGTTTTCGGAACTCCAGGTCATTATACTATTCTGGAGAAGATTAGTGAGGTAAATTGCATTCGTTTTTATCTTGTCACTAAAACGGCTGGGAAAGGGCACCTTGCGAATGTGCTATCATTTGATAACTATTCATTTCCTATAATGTGAATCCTTTTTAAACATATACTTCTTGGAATGCGTTCAATAATGACTGTTTGATTACTCTTCAGGAGGGAAAGTTCTTATCAAAGTGAATTTCAAGGGCGAAGGATAAAAAGGGAAGCTGTACTATCCTAGCAAAGTGAATTTCCAGGGCGAATGATAAATAATGGAAGCTGTACTATTCAAGTAAGGGGGATATGATCACCCGATTTCGTTCACATCAACTGAAGCAGTTACATAATACCTTGAAATGTTTTCGGAACTCCAGCTCATTATACTATTCTGGAGAAGATTAGTGAGGTAAGTTGCATTCGTTTGTATCTTGTCACTAAAACGATTGGGTTAGGGTACCTTGCGAATGTGCTATCATTTGATAACTGTTCACTTCCTATAATATGTATCCTTTATAAATACCGTAAATGACGAAATTAGCGCCCCCTGCCAAATAACTGCCCCTGCCGAATAAGCGCCCCCGGCATAAAGTGTAATCGCGGTCTAAGGACTTCAGAACAAAACACAAAAGAACACACAACAGATAGTTTTTAAACTATAAATCAAAATTCAAATCAGTATACGATACAGCAAAGCCTTTCGCAAGCACCTTGTGTACCTATCCGAGACACTCAATCTCTCAATCTTAGTCTACTGCCACTCTAACGCGTGCCTCTATTTAAGCACCGTCGGAATGCGAGGGGTCAAGGTACACTTGGTGAATGCTAATTGGCAAATATTACAAATATTGAACAAATATTACAAATATGAAGTCATGGCGACATTTGGTAGACGATAATTAACGATAAAATGTAACACCTAAACACAAAGAGGAAAACTAAATTAACACATGAAGCACGCAACGTAAATATGATTTATACTCTTATTAGCTAAAAGATATACGATAAACAAAACGAGGCAAAACTAAAATCACTAGATCGCAAACGAGACTGCAACACGACTGTAACCGTATTACATACCTCCCGGGGTAGGAAGAATCGCCCTCAATTCTGAGGTACAAACAAGCGTAATGCAAAATACGAATCACCGAAGATAATAATTATTATTGATATTTTATATTGGAAAGAGAAGCTTCAAAATATTTTAAGGTCTCACCACAATGTAGATTGCTGAGGGGCTCCCAAGATGGTTCGATGTTGTCGTCTGCCCATTCTACCAGATAGTATGTCTGTTTTCTACCAGACCTGTTTTTGACAATTTTCTTGTCTAGAATACTGCGAACCTCAAGCTCTGCTGGGTCAGTTTCACTTTCTTCCTCGTTCGGGTGGTTATCATTCTCTGGTTCCTCGTCTACTGTAATATCTGTACCTAAATCACCTGGAATTAAATCTGGTTGACTATCTAAAGAAACAAAAGGTTTTAAACGATTAACATGAACAATTTGCATATAATTTCTTTCTTCATTCGAATCAAGTAAATAATTAACTGGAGATTTTCTAGCAAGAACACGATACGGACCATGCCAATTGTGCGTCAGCTTTGACGAAAGACCTTTTCTATTGTTAGGCGTGTATAACCAAACGCGTTGACCGATAGAGTACGAAACTTCTTTAGCATTTTTATCATAATTGGCTTTTTGTTGCTGTTGGGCAAGCTCTATATTTTCATGCGCTAGTTTGCGTGCGTCAATAAATCTGTCTACTACTACACCTCTATAATCATCAGTGTCTTGATAAAACTCTTGCGCTTTGCGTAATGAAACATCTATAGGGAGACGGGGGTCTCTTCCGTAAAGCAAATAAAACGGCGTTTCTTTAATGCTGGCTTGTATCGACGTGCGATATGCAAACAAAGCGTATGGCAAGAAATGGTCCCAATCAGATTGATGTTCCGACACATACATAGAAATAATAGTAGTAAGCGAATGATTAAACCTTTCTACCAATCCATCACATTCAGGGTGATAACTAGTAGTGTTGACCTTAGATGTATTGACCAATTGACAAATTCCTTTGACGACCTTAGAAAGAAAGTTCTTTCCCCTATCAGACAAAAGTTTCCGGGGGGCGGAATGTCGACACAAGATTTCTTCTACAAATAATTTAGCAGTAGTGACAGCATCAGCGTTTTTGACAGCAAATGCTTCAGGCCATTTTGTAAAATAATCGGAAAAAACAACAACATATTTGTTCCCCTGCTCTGACGTAGGAAATGGGCCTAGAACATCAACTGCAACTCGATCGAACGGTCCTTCAACTGGTATCGGTTGTAACGGTGCCTTAGGAAGATTACGAGGTGTTTTCTTCGTCGCACAATCAACACACGAGGCACACCATTTCTGTATTTCTGTGTACATACCAGTCCAAAACTAACGTTGTTGAATTCTATGATAAGTTTTCTCGAAACCTAGGTGGCCAGAAGTAAGTTCTTCATGCATAGATAACATTACTTCGTCCTTGAAAGACCTTGGAATGACAAGTTGTTTTCGAATAAGATCTCTTGTACGTGCCCTGTGGGATTTTTGTGAAGATTAATAGGTTTGCGGGCGCAACCCCCCTGTACACAGTGACTCAGACCTTTTGGAATTTGGTAGTTGTTTACATGTCTGAGATGGTAATCGCTGTACACACCATAAAACTTGGTGTTGTTGCTGTACAGGGCATGAATTTGAGTCTAACCTTCCTTGAAGCAGAAGTGCATTTTTCAGAGATACGGAATTTAAGAATTGGAGCCTGCAAGCCTACCGAATGTGTAAATAGTTTTAAATATATATTTTGTTACTTCGATTGAGATTGAGCCTACGAATCTATGTGAATCTATGAGCCTGACCAAGTAAAGATTGAGTTATTTCTTACGAGTAATTCTCGGAACGGGTTGAATCTTTCGGGATCAATTCAGGAGTTCTTATCCTGGCAATTGATGTCAGGAAATATCTAACATGCCCTCCCTTTTAACAAATGATACAACAACCCATCTTCAAACACATAATCGTCAGCTGTAGGCATTAAGCGGCGTGCACAAACGGAATTTTCAGGAATTTCACCTTTTTCGAAATAATTAATCAGATCCTGAAGTGCAGGGTCTTGTCTTTGCTTATTTCTAACCTCTTTTAATTGCAAACCTGGTGAATCAATTGCATTTACGAAAGGTGTGATATGGTTAGCAGGCATTCGGGAAAGAGCATCTGCATTGCCATGCGAACGGCCTGGTCTATGCTTTATAACATAAGAATAGCTTTGTAAACTTAGTGACCACCGTGATAATCGAGAATGCGGATCTCTGGCATTGTCCAACCATTTTAACGGGTTGTGATCAGTAATCACATCAAATTCGTGGCCATATAAATACGGACGAAAGTATTTAATTCCCCACACTAAAGTTAAACATTCCCTCTCGATAGTGGCGTATTTTCTCTAGTGAAGCTTAAGGCTTCGGCTAGCATAGGCTATTGTCTTTTCGGTACCACCAATATTTTGGGCGAGAACAGCTCCGATGCCTATGTTACTTGCATCAGTGTACAGCGAAAAACGTTCATTGAAATCAGGGTATGTCAAAATCGGGGCCTTCAACAAAGAGTTTCTGAGATATTCGAAAGCGCACTGACAATCATCACTCCACGTGAATTTAACACCTTTCTTCAAAAGATAATTCAATGGTGCGGCAATCGACGCAAAGTTTTTAATAAATCGACGATAGTACGAAACTAAGGCTACAAAACTACGAATTTCACCGCAATCTTTAGGGACTGGATAGTTTTGAATAACAGAAATCTTCTCAGGATTCGGTTTTATACCATCTTTTCCTACGACATGGCCCAAATACAAGACTTCTGGTTGACAGAAATAACATTTCTTTGGTTTAAGTTTTAGACCTTCGTTTTCAAAACGTTCAAACACCAAACGGAGATTATCTAAATGTTTATCAAAGGATTTAGAATAAACTATGACGTCGTCAAGATATACCATACAGACTTGCCATTGTAGGCCACTTAATACGAGCTGCATCATCTTTTGAAAAGTATAACTAGCATTAACTAATCCCATGGGCATGACTCGAAATTCGAAATTACCTTGCCTGGTACAAAACGCAGTTTTTTCCATGTCCCGGGGGTCCATAGGAATTTGCCAATATCCAGACGCCAGATCAAGAGTTAATCTTTTAAAGTCATCTCTACTAGTGTGTAGTAACAAGATAATATGAGTCATCACATACGGCAGCACACATAGTTTTATTTTACTATATAAAACTATGTGTGCTGCCGTATGTGATGACTCATATTATCAGATCAAGAGTTGTAAAATAGCAGGCATCACCTAAGGAATCTAATACCTCGTCTATTCTCGGCATAGGAAAAATTTGCTTCTTAGTCAAGTTATTAAGTTTACGAAAATCCACACAAAATCTCGGAGAACCATCCTTTTTGGTTACGATCACTAGGGGCTGTGACCAGGGACTCAAAGATTCTTGAATTATGCCCTTGTTTATCATTTCCTCTATATGCTCGTCTACCATATCTAATTGGCTATGAGGAATCCTGTAAGGCCTTTGGCAAAATGGGGCATTATCTCCCGTGTCTATGTTATGTGAGAAACGACTTGCTCTGCCCAAGTCTAAGTTCGAAGTTACAAAAATATTACGATACTCATTTAATAAATCAATAAGGCGAATTCTATCTTTTTCCGATAATAAACAAGAATCAAGATTAATATCATCAATCAAAGAGTTAATATTGTCATACAAAGGATCACGATGCGACTCACCGGGTGGCGTCTTGATGTCTTTTCCGTCCATGACTTCCGCCATTCCAACGCATGTTCCTGAAAAAACTTTAACTGGGCAACTATTAGCATTGACAATTTTGATGGGAATTTTCCCGTCTTTAACAAATGCAACAGTTCTAGCAGGATATAACAGAGAATCATTAGTCGATATTTCGTATTTTGGTTCGACCAGTACTGTAGCCTGTAAACCTTGCACACTCCCACACAATACGGCTTCGCTACGTGCTGGAATCTCTAAGGACTCTAGTAAACAAACCTTAACCTGACTAGGCCT
>RQOL01000628.1:0-106769 GCA_013076295.1 Sanderia malayensis | reverse complement strand
CAAAAGGACAATGCAACGGAACACGATTAATAGTCAGAGATCTCAAACGACACATCATAACCGCAGAGATCATCACAACACAGAACAAAGGCCAGTACGTTACGCTTCCACAAATTACTATGACCTGCCAAGATTCATCATTGCCAATTTCCATGACAAGAAAACAATTTCCAGTCAGACTTGCTTACTGTCTCACCATCAACAAAGCACTAGGACAATCCTTGAAACAAGTAGGTATTTACTTGCCACAACCAGTTTTTGCTCACGGACAACTCTATGTTGCTATATCTAGAGCCAATTCATTCTCCGGACTCAAGGTATTCACACCAAGCAATAACAAAACAAAAACATTGTCTACAAGGAAGTCCTCTAAAATTTATCTATCTATACTATACTTACTAACACCTGAGGGCATCAAACAGCACTCACTCACAAGACCTCTGGGCTTCAAACAGCACTCAGGCAAAACACAACAGGTCATTCTAAGCACAATATCTCCAACCCAATTGAAAATAGGTTTTTAAGAAATAGCCTCTGCCTACCTTACAAAAGCAATTCCCAGGCAACAATTTCCTGCAAATTTCAATTCCCTCCACCCATTTCTAATTACAGCTCCACCAGACTTCCTTAAACTCCAGGAAACACCGGCGACCCTAGATTAGAATAACCCTACACAAGACCTGTGGACTTCAAACAGTACTCAGGCAACAGCTGAGAGCTTCAAACAGCAATTAGGCACACTGGGTGCTTCAAACAGCACTCACTCACAAGACCTGCGGGCTTCAAATAGTTCTCCAGGCAAGAGTTATGCTTTGCCATGTTCCTTTATATTGCCTAGGGGAACATGGATTTCCTTTCTCTCTGTGCGATCTGCCATTCTCCCCACTGATACGTCCATGCCACTATTGATATGTAGCTAAATTCACATCCAATCTCCTTTCATTAAATATCAAACAACAAATACCAATATGGCAGCTTTCACAAAAAAGGAAAACTCAAACAATGGATTCTCCTTGACGTGGTGTTTGAGCTTTTAACTAATGCATCCGGCAAAACCACGCATTCCTTATATCATAATGTTTTTCATTAATTTATTGTATGCATATCCTTTCTTTCCAAATGTGAACATTTTATATATCCGATTATCAACGATTATTTCCATTTATTTATTTATTCACTCCACCCCATTATTTTATCTCATGTTACTGCATCCCCCTCGCACGCACTCCGCCACACCAAACAAGAACAAGAAATACCTACTTCTTCACGCACACATGCTCACTTTTGCATTTTTTGTACAACTTCAACTGCATAGAGACCAGTGAACAACTTCGCTCTCCAAAAATTATCAAGTCTTCAGACGTCTTCACACGGTAAGCTATGTGATATTTCTATCTTTTATTTTACAATCCCCCCGATCCCCCAACTTCAATGATAAAGTAAACCAATCCTCTTCAACACACGACCCCATATTTTGCATTATTTAAAATCTCTTTTCCACAGGGTCCTCGGCACACCTCACCCGTAACATAACCCCAACCGCAACGCCATTTCAACAAGGCATCAACATCACTAATTTAAAAAAATACTCCCATTATTATCTAAAGCCGGCTATAATATCACCTTCAATTACCCACCAAAAAACTGCTTCCGCCTCATTTTTCTGACAACATAATTGCCTCTCCACTTCACATTATCATAACGACCTCTCATAAATGCCCCCCTCTATTGAACGCCGCCCTCCATTAAACGCCCAATCTACAACTTCCATTTTCAAAAAAACTCACCGCATTCCTTAAATGAAATACGATTTGCGATTTTTCCTTCCAGATGCCAACATATTCAAATTCCTCACCCCCATCATTAACAAAACTCTTTTCCATTTTCAATTCCCTACAACAACCTGTCCCCCTTACATCATTTTTAAACAAAACACTTCGCTTACGCAAGTCCTGCATCACACAAACAATAACACAATCATCACTTTCATTAAACATTAAACAATTTTTCTTGATAAAAATTAAAGCAATAGGTTTTGTTCACAGCCCCATACTGCTTTTCCTTCTTCCCTTTGCTCTCCGTCCCCTCTTCTTCCGATTTCCTCTTTTTCGACCTCTTTTTCTTTTCTGTTCGCGAATGCCAAACCACGCCCAGTGCACCACCGTATCATCCCTGGCAATAAAAACAACATTTAATCCCATAATTCATCCCACCAACCAAACAGCATAAACATTGACAAACTGAATTAAATGATTACGCTTACCTAACTTGCCTCAACTTTCTTCCATCACCACCTTTCATCACGAACTCCACCTTCTCATCACAAACGGCTACAGCCGCGATTCTCCCCTTCAGACCCCTCAATCCTGTTGCATGATCCCATACCACAAACTAAAAGAAAATTCCCACAATCAACACTTTCTCTAGCAAACAGTATCATTCCATAATATCCATCACAATAGCAAGGGGGGAAAATCTTTCGAACGTCTAGCTATTGTTTTATTTTAATTGAACCGACCAATCAGTGCACTTTAAGAACAATAGAAATGCAACAAAACGCAACAAAATTGTCTGTCATGGCGGCTAAAATCCCGCGGAGCTGTGAGAAAGTGATGTTTTTATTTCAGGTTGCTGCCACAAATAGTTTCAAAAAAACAATTTCAAACAAACATTTTTCAAAAGAACAATAGTTTTTCTAAATTTCCATCAGCCTGATTTTTAAAATTCATCCTATTAACAAAGATATGAGAGCAAAACATGCCACATCTTCATTGTTTTTCCTTATTTTTGCCTCAATTCATTAGCAAGAGTAAATAAAGCTTGTTGTATATTTAAAATATCGCGAAATTTCATGAAATTTCATGAAGATATGTGGGAATTTTCTTTTAGTTTGTAGATATGTGGGATTGTGGGAATTTTCTTTTAGTTTGTGGTATGGCATCATGTAACGGGGATTGAGGGGTCTGAAGGGGAGAATCGCGGCTGTAGCCGTTTGTGATGAGAAGGTGGAGTTCGTGATGAAAGTGGTGATGGAAGAAGGTTGAGGCAGGTTAGGTAAGCGTAATCATTGAAGGAACTTTGTCAATGTTTATGCTGTTTGGTTGGTGGGATGAATTATGGGATTAACTGTTGTTTTTATGGTCGAAGAAGAGGAAATCGGAAGAAGAGGGGACGAAAACATGCCACATCTTCATTGTTTTTCCTTATTTTTGCCTCAATTCATTAGCAAGAGTAAATAAAGCTTGTTGTTTATTTAAAATATCGCGAAATTTCATGAAATTTCATGAAGATATGGCATGTGTTCGTTCTCATATCTTTGTTAATAGGATGAATTTTAAAAATCAGGCCGATGGAAATTTAGAAAAACTATTTTCTTTTGAAAAATTTTTGTTTGAAATTGTTTTTTGAAACTATTTGTGGCAGCAACCTGAAATAAAAACATCACTTTCTCACAGCTTGGCGGGATTTTAGCCGCCATGACAGACAATTTTGTTGCATTTTGTTGCATTTCTATTGTTCTTACAGTGCACTGATTGGTCGGTTCAATTAAAATAAAACAATAGCTAGACGTTCGAAACATTTTCCCCCTTTGCTCATCACAATATAATTTCAACATGATTCCACTGAAATATTATTTATTATAAACATACCCTTCGCATATCTCCATACATAACAGTGATGATCACCATTTCTGTTCGATTTCTTTCTTCTCGAAAATTCGTTCAATTATCTCCGTTCTCTTGCTACCTCTCGGACAACTAAATTTCAGTGTCTCATCCACAATATTTAAATACTGCTCCCTCCCCAACCTAACACATCATCTTCCACATTCCTCCCTATTTTAACCATTACATACATCTTGCATCATTCACATCCAACCCCCTTTCTCACCACATTTCCTCCTTTATTTGCTTACCCCATCGCTTTCAATGCTGAATCGCAACATATTGCAATTTCCACGCCAACAACGTTTCCAAACACAACAATCACAATCCCACTGTTGCTACGAACGCACTCGCTGTTTCATTACGCCTTCATCAACCTATCCGTGACTTCAATTCTATTCTCAAGCAAATGACATCAAACAACTTCCCTCCACATTTAAAACAACAGAGTAATACAAAGTTCCTAAAGAGCTACCTTTTCCACATTCCAACCCTTACGGACACATAAATACAACAAATAAATTGCTTTTCTCAAATCACAACATCTGCCAACCACGAAACAGATCAACATCACAATAACTTCTCAATTCAACAAATACAACTACCCATCCTCATTATTACCCCATGCATTTCAATTCTAAGTTGCAACTTATTTTCCTTCCCAAGGCCAATAACACGTGAAAAAACAACAATCACAATGCCACTGTTGCCACGCACGCATTCCCCATCGCTACTTGATTACATCATCATCAACCTACTCATGACTTCATTTCTATATTCAAATAAGTGACATCAAACACCACCCCCCTATATTTATCACAACAACGTAATCCACACTTTCAAAACAGCTGCCTCTTGCACATTCCAACCCCTACCCAAACACATAAATACAACAAACCAATAACCTTTTTCCAATCACAACTCTACAACCTACCAACAAAAACAATAATCTACGAAAATTTCATCCCGGATTTCTAATCGGTGAGTATCATCTACAATTTCATTCACCTGTAATCACATCTTTTTCTCCTAATTCTTATCTTAAGAACATTTCCCTTACAGCAAATTACATTTCCACTGGAGGCTGTCCACAGGTTTTGCTGGAATTGGCCTGTGCATCCGTCTGTGCGTTTGTCTATGCATGTCTTACGCTTCCTGACTGACGGGCGCCACCTGCGTACACGGATGGATGCATGCATGGACGATTGGTGCAAGTACAACACCAGGGAAATTCAGGCACAAGTCCGAAAAGGTGGGAAAGAACATTGTTGAGGGGTAAAAAATAGAGAAGCCACCGTCGCTCACCGATGCCAACTAGCGCATCGGAAGCAACGCCAAACACAACCCCGAGAGCTGTCCACACTTGCCTGCAGGCCTGCTACAGAGGGCGTGCACAGCACATCAAGCACAGAAAACTCTCAAGCAGACAAGTCTGAAAAGGTGGGCGGAATGTTATCGAGGGGTAAAAAATAAGGAAGGCGACCTCGCTCACCGATGCCGACCAACGTATCGGAAGCAGCGCCAAACACAACACCGAGAGCCGTGCACACTTGCCTGCAGGCCTCCCATAGCCTGCTGTGCACAACAAAGGAAGCCCACAAGATTCTGACTTAGAGGCGTTCAGTCATTATCCAACAGAGGGTAGCTTCGGGCCATTGCTTTTTCAAGCAAGTCCAAATGCCAATTGTCTGAATCTGCGGTTCCTCTCGTACTGAGCAGAATTACTATTGCAACAACACTTCATCAGTAGGGTAAAACTAACCTGTCTCACGACGGTCTAAACCCAGCTCACGTTCCCTATTAGCGGGAGAACAATCGGGCCCTTGGTGAATTCTGCTTCACAATGATAGGAAGAGCCGACATCCAAGGATCAAAAAGCAACGTCGCTATGAACGCTTGGCTGCCAAAGCCAGTTATCCTTGTGGTAACTTTTCTGACACCTCTAGCTGAAAACTGGTAAAGACTAAAGGATCGAGAGGCCATGCTTTCACAGTTTGTATTCATACTGAAAATCAAAATCAAGTGAGCTTTTACCCTTTTGCTCTACATGAGATTTCTGTTCTCATTGAGGTCACCTTAGGACACCTGCATTACCATTTAACAGATGTGCCGCCAAACTCCCGACCTGATAGTGTCTTCTGCACGGATCGACCTGCCTCTTTCGAGCTCGATTTGATGATAAAAGTCTTTTATGTGGCTATTATCTTTTTCATAGCAACAGAACGAACAGAAAAAACAACGCAACGTAACCAGTGTAGAAAACGCAACGCAACAGGAAGTCAACACGTGGATCACAGGTGAACCAAAAAAGACAACAGCCGTCGTTCTTAGCAACAGGGGATGTTCTTTGAAGTGAGAAAAACGCAACAGAAAAACAACGCAACAGAAAACGCCAACCGAAAAACAACGCAACAGAAATGATCAAAGCAACGGAATCTATGGTTCTCTATAAGAAACCCATTGGCTTTGTTTCTTATAGTTCATTTGTTGGATGTTAGTTTTTTTTGTTAGTTGTTCTTTTATTATCACTGCCTTTGTTATTATTAATTAGGCCCATAGAAAGGTGATCTTTTCATACAAAGGCCTGCTTGATTCTCCTTAATGACATTATGTTTTTATTTGTTATTATGGAAACCTACGCTACGTAATTTAGCCAAACAGTAGTAATAATGTGATTTATCTCTAATTTACCCCTTTATAGATACAGGGTTATGTCATTGTAAAATGCCTTCTTTGTTTGACATTCTGTTTTTATTTATGCAATCCAGCTACCAGATACCATGTAAGGCTTTTTAGAATTTTTACCCAACCTAGACATGTTTATATAATTTATTTACGACTCTGCTTACAGATCTATTTTCATTTCAAAGAACTATAGTTGATGAGAAATTACGAAGAATGTACAACATTCTTCAAAACTGCAATTGATATATCAATGAAATTGTTTATCACCCTCAGATACATTCAATACTAGAAAACTTTTCATAACTTATTTCAGAAAATGCATACAAATAACTCATAGCAATACAATATATATGCAGAATGTATTATCAAACTTCACTTTCTGCATATAAATACTAACATAACAACATGGAAAATACCTCTTTGATTACTACAATTGATTATATTTGATTTCCACTATGAGTAAGGTGATTGGGGATGGCCGAGTGGTTAGATTGTTCAACCCTTGTTTAAAGGGTTGTGGGTTCGAGCCCACCTTCAGACCTGTCATATAAAATGTGAGGAGAGAATTTGCTAGCTCTCTGTAATTCTAGGGAAAAAGGCAACAGGAATCACAAGGTGTGGTCACATCAACAAGAAGAACCAGGGTCGCACTGCTTCGATTTGTCTAGCTATTCAGTGGGCCCTTTGTGCTTAGCACATAAACCAATACGGCTGCAAATGCTTCCGAAATAAAGTAACAAAAAGAGACCTCTGGTATTAAAGCTTCTTTAATCTTCCATTAAAATTGATAAGAGTCAATTTTCTGGTTGTGCCACAAAAATGAATAGCATAAACAGTGTGTTACAGAGTATAAATGTGTCATGAAAGTCTTACATGGGAAACTACCATTATTTGTGAAGTGGAAGTCTGAAATCTTCTTGACTATATTGAAGGAAGGTGGTTATGTAAACTTCTTTCAACTTTAGCTACTCGGTGGTAATCAACGTAGTTCTCATTAAAATTGGAAGAACTTATGATGATAAACAGATTACACATCAAATGGGAAAAAGGATACTTCACCTGTAGCCAAGCCAAACTGGAAAATATATACTCAATTATTCAAATTGTTAAATCACCATACCGATATCTTACCTTTGTGGAAGTATAAAGTTGTGTGTCAAACTTCGCTTACATTTCAGCAGCGTCAATGTCAGGAAGTTACGCATAACACAACTCAGCCTTGAAAGGTTCGTAACATAGGCCATCTACAGGTTTCTTTGCGTCCATTATCATTACAAACATAATTTCATCTTATTGGAAAGTTTCACATCGAGACCCTTTAAAGATTCGAATAACAGGCCTTCGTAAAAGGTACTTCTCTCAACAATATTAGGAAAACCTGCTTTAGACAACAATATTGTTCACAAGACAACCAGACTGGAGGAGGTCGAAGGAAAGTCCGAAGCCTGACGATTCCCATGGTTCCGAATCATATGAAGTGGCTCCGACCATGATTAAGTGCTTTGACCTGGCTTGGCTCCGGCCCGGAGCAAAGCCAGGGTCATTTCACGCTATATCTGTTACATTATTGCCAAGTTATGTCTCTTTTCCCAAGTCTGATGTGCACATTCTCCAAAAACACTGAATACAAAATAAAGTGGAATAGAGCCTCTGTAAACAAACAACACTCTGCTGGAAAGTAAAATGGACTTGCCGAGCGAAACAACAATAGTTTAACACTGGCTTTCAGTATCATAACCAAGACTATAAAAACAAAATACAATAAGAGTAATTATCAAATGGTAGCACAAATGCAGGATACCCTAACCAAGTCCTATTAGTGGCAAGATAAAAAAGAATGCCACCTACCTCACTCCAGATAGTCCCCTCAGAATAGTATAATGAGCTGGAGTTCCGTGAACATTTCAGGATTATGTAACTGCTTCAGTTGATGTGATTGAAATCGGGTGATCACCTCCCCCTTTCCTATTTTCATAAGAAAAAAGGAAAGGAGGAGAAATTCACTTTCATAAAAGCTTTCTGGCCTAAAAAAATCAAGCACTTATTATTGAATGTCTTCCAAAAAGGTATATATATAAACAATATAAATTATAGGAAATCAGCAGTTATTAAATATAGCACATTCGCAAGGTACCCTAACCAAGTCTTTTCGGTGCCAAGATAAAAACGAATGCAAATTCCCTTACCTCTAATCTTCTCCAGAATAGTATAATGAGGTGGAGTTCCGTAAACATTTCAGGGTATTATGTAACTGCTTCAGTTGATGTGAACGAAATCGGTTGATCATCTCCCCTTGCCTTGAATAGTACAGCTTCCATTCTTTATCCTCCGCCGTGGAAATTCACTTTGATAAGAACTTTCCCGCCTGAAGAGTAATGAAACAGTTATTATTGAACGCCTTCCAAAAAGTATATATTTATAAAGGATACTTATTATAGGAAGTGAACAGTTCTCAAATGATAGCACATTCAAGTACCCTAACCCAATCGTTTTAGTGACAAGATAAAAACGAATGCAACTTACCTCACTAATCTTCTCCAGAATAGTATAATGAGCTGGAGTTCTGAAAACATTTCAAGGTATTATGTAACTGCTTCAGTTGATTTGAACGAAATCGGGTGATCATATTCCCCTTACTTAAATAGTACAGCTTCCATTATTTATCATTCGCCCTGGAAATTCACTTTGCTAGATAGTACAACTTCCCTTTTTATCCTTCCCCTTGAAATTCACTTTGATAAGAACTTTCCCGCCTGAAGTGTAATGAAACAGTTATTATTGAACGCCTTCCAAAAAGTATATATTTATAAAGGATACTTATTATAGGAAATGAGCAGTTATCAAATGATAGCACATTCGCAAGGTACCCTAACCCAATCGTTTAGTGACAAGATAAAAAATAATGCAACTTACCTCACTAATCTTCTCCAGAATAGTATAATGAGCTAGAGTTCCGAAAACATTTCAAGTCATTATGTAACTTCAGTTGATGTGATTGAAATCGGGTGATCATCTCCCCCTTTCCCTAAATAGTACAGCTTCCTTTTTTTTACGTTCGCCCTGGAAATTTACTTTCATAAGAGCTTTCCCGCCTGAAAGGAAATGAAGCAATTATTATAATGACTTCCAAAAGGGATATATATATAAAGGTACATATCATAGGAAATGAGCAATTATCAAATGGTAGCAGATTCGCAAAATAACCTAAACATATGGCTTTAGTGGCTAGACAAAAACGAATGGAAACCTACCTCAGAAACTTCTGTAGAATAATACAATCAGCTAGAGTTCCGTAAAACCTTTAGGGCATTATGTAACTACTCCGGTTGATGTGATTGAAATCGGGTGATCATCTCCCCTTTGCCTTGAACAGTAGAGCTTCCATTCTTTATCCTTCGCTATGGCAAGCCGCATGTAGCATTATTCAAAAACTTTCATTCAATGTTCTAAACTTTCATTCAATGTTCAAAAACTTTCATTCAATGTTCAAAACTTTCATTCAATGTTCCAAATCGTTCATTCAATGTTCAAAATCGTTCATTCAATGTTCAAAAACTTTCATTCAATGTTAAAAAACTTTCATTCAATGTTCAAAAACTTTCATTCAATGTTCAAAAACTTTCATTCAATGTTCAAAAACTTTCATTCAATGTTCAAAAACTTTCATTCAATGTTCAAAAGTTCATTCAATGTTCAAACACTTCATTGATTCAAAGCTTCGAAATTCTTTCAAATTTCAATGTTCAATCGAAGTTCTTTCAAATTTCAATGCTCAATGTGTGGTATGAATTTCCCGGGTTATTTTGTCACCTTTACGAAGGGTATACTTTTATAAATTTTTTTGAGACAGAGGATGGTTGAGAGAAACGTATTTTCTGTTAGAAACCAAGAATTTGAGCCAATAATGAAAGTCTGTTAACTATCATACCGAAAATCCTTGAGTATGCCCCCGGGGTGTTATTTGTAAAAATGGATTTTTGGCCTTATTCGAGGGGAAGGCTTATTCGAGGGGGGCTTATCTTAAGGTTTGGCATTGTCCTTCAATGGTGCTGCGTGAACATCTAACGGCGGAGCTCGCGTTTGTCTATCCTTGTTTGTCATCAGTCAAAGATGTAATATAGTTATCAATATAGTTGTGATCAATATGAATTGTTACCGCGGGGGCTTGTTCCAAATAAGCTAGTATTCTGCAATGCCTCCCTCGAATGGGGGCTTATTCAAGGGGAGTTTCAGCTGTAATAACGTGGATTCATGTGCAATTAATGTGCAGTGAAACTAAGTAAAATACAAATGCATTTGCTTGTTTTCAGTGATATTAACATTACTGCACACTAATTGCACATGAATCCACGTTATTACAGCTGAAACTAAGTAAATTACACATGCATTTGTTTGTTTTCCATGATATTAACATTACTGCACACTAATTGCACATGAATCCACGTTATTACAGCTGAAACTAAGTAAAATACACATGCATTTGCTTGTTTTCAGTGAAATTAACATTACTGCACACTAATTGCACATGAATCCACGTTATTACAGCTGAAACTAAGTAAAATACACATGCATTTGATTTTTTTCAGTGATATTAACATTACTGCACCCTAATTGCACATGAATCCACGTTATTACAACTGAAACTAAGTAAAATACAAATGCATTTCCTTGTTTTCAATGATATTAACATTACTGCACACTAATTGCACGTGAATCCACGTTATTACAGCTGTAACTAAGTAAAATACACATGCATTTGCTTGTTTTCAGTGAAATTAACATTACTGCACACTAATTGCAACCATGAAACCCACCGTTATTACAACTGAAACTAAGTAAATTACACATGCATTTGGCTTGTTTTCAGTGAAATTAAAATTACTGCACCTAATTGCACATGAATCCACGTTATTACAGATGAAACTAAGTAAATTACAGATGCATTTGCTTGTTTTCAGTGATATTAACATACTGCACCCTAATGCACATGAATCCACGTTATTACAGCTGAAACTAAGTAAAATACAAATGCATTTGCTTGTTTTCAGTGATATTAAAATACTGCACACTAATTGCATATGAATCCACGTTTTACAGCTGAAACTAAGTAAATACAATGCATTTGCTTGTTTTCAGTGAATTAAATTACTGTACACTAATGCACATGAATCCACGTTATTACAGCTGAACTAAGTAAATTACGATGCATTTTGCTTGTTTTCAGTGATATTAAGGTTACTGCACATTAATTGCACATGAATCCACGTTATTACAGCTGAAACTAAGTAAAATACAAATGCATTTGCTTGTTTTCAGTGATATTAACATTACTGCACACTAATTGCATATGAATCACGTTATTACAGCTGAAACTAAGTAAATTACACATACATTTGCTTGTTTTCAGTGATATTAACATTACTGCACAATAATTGCACATGAATCCACGTTATTACAGCTGAAACTAAGTAAAATACAAATGCATTTGCTTGTTTTCAGTGATATTAACATTACTGCACACTAATTGCACATGCATCCACGTTGTTACAGCCGAAATTAAGTAAAAAACAAATGCATTTGCTTGTTTCCAGTGATATTAACATTACTGCACACTAATTGCACATGAATCCAGGTTATTACAGCTGAAACAAAGTAAAATACAAATGCATTTGTTTGTTTACAGTGATAATAACATTACTGCACACTAATTGCACATGAATCCACGTTGTTACAGCTGAAACTAATAAAATGCACATGCATTTGCTTGTTTTCAGTGATATTAACATTACTGCACCCAAATTGCACATGAATCCACGTTATTACAGCTGAACTAAGTAAATTACACATGCATTTGCTTGTTTTCAGTGGTATTAACATTACTGCATACAAATTGCACATGAATCCACGTTGTTACAGCTAAAACTAAGTAAAATACAAATGCATTTGCTTGGTTTCTGTGATATTAACATTACTGCACACTAATAGCACATGAATCCACGTTATGACAGTTGAAACTAAGTAAAATGCAGATGCATTTGCTTGTTTTCAGTGATATTAATATTACTGCACACTAATTTCACACGAATCCACGTTATTACAGCTGAAACTAAGTAAAATACACATACATTTGCTTGTTTTCAGTGATATTAACATTACTGGAGACAATTGCACATGAATCCACGTTATTACAGCTGAAACTAAGTAAAATACAATTGAATTTGCTTGTTTTCAGTGAAATTGACCTTACTGCACACTAATTGCACATGAATACACGTTATTACAGCTCAAACTAAGTAAAATGCACATGCATTTGCTTTTTTTCAGTGATATTAACATTACTCCACACTAATTGTACATGAATCCACGTTATTACAGCTGAAACCAAGTAAATTACACATGCATTTGCTTGTTTTCAGTGATATTAACATTACTGCACACAAATTACATATGAATCCACGTTATTACAGCTGAAACTAAGTAAATTACACATGCATTTGCTTGTTTTCAGTGAAATTAAAATTACTGCACACTAATTGCACATGAATCCACGTTACTACAACTGAAACTAAGTAAATTGCACATGCATTTGCTTGTTTTCAATGACATTAACATTACTGTACACTAATTGCACATGAATCCACGTTATTACAGCTGAAACTAAGTATATTACACATTCATTTGCTTATTTTCAGTGATATTAACATTACTGCACACAAATTACATATGAATCCACGTTATTACAGCTGAAACTAAGTAAATTACACATGCATTTGCTTGTTTTCAGTGAAATTAAAATTACTGCACACTAATTGCACATGAATCCACGTTATTGCAGCTGAAACTAAGTAAATTACAGATGCATTTGCTTGTTTTCAGTGATATTAACATTACTGCACACTAATTGCACATGAATCCATGTTATTACAGCTGAAACTAAGTAAGATACAAATGCATTTGCTTGTTTTCTGTGATATTAACAATACTGCACACTAATTGCATATGAATCCACGTTATTACAGCTGAAACTAAGTAAATACACATGCATTTGCTTGTTTTCAGTGATATTAACATTAATGCACACTAATTGCACATGATTCCACGTTATTACAGCTGATACTAACTAAATTACACATGCATTTGCTTGTTTTCAATGACATTAACATTACTGCACACTAATTGCACATGAATCACGTTATGACAGTGAAACTAAGTAAAATGCACATGCATTTGCTTGTTTTCAGTGACATTAATATTACTGCACACTAATTTCACACGAATCCACGTTATTACAGCTGAAACTAAGTAAAATACACATGCATTTGCTTGATTTCAGTGATATTAACATTACTGGAGACTAATTGCACATGAATCCACGTTATTACAACTGAAACTAAGTAAAATACAATTAAATTTGCTTGTTTTCAGTGAAATTGACCTTACTGCACACTAATTGCACATGAATACACGTTATTACAGCTCAAACTAAGTAAAATGCACATGCATTTGCTTGTTTTCAGTGATATTAACATTACTCCACACTAATTGACATGAATCCAAGTTATTACAGCTGAAACCAGTAAATTACACATGCATTTGCTTGTTTTCAGTGATATTAACATTAATGCACACTAATTGCACATGAATCCACGTTATTACAGCTGAAACTATGTAAAATACAAATGCATTTGCTTGTTTGCACTGATATTAACAATACTGCACACTAATTGCATATGAATCCACGTTATTACAGCTGAAACGAAGTAAAATACAAATGCATTTGCTTGTTTTCAGTGATATTAACATTATTGCACACTAATTGCACATGAATCCACGTTATTACAGCTGAAACTAAGTAAAATACACATGCATTTGCTTGTTTTCAGTGATATTAACATTACTGCACACTAATTGCACATGAATCCACGTTATTACAGCTGAAACTAAGTAAAATACACATGCATTTGCTTGATTTCAGTGATATTAACAGTACTGGAGACTAATTGCACATGAATCCACGTTATTACAACTGAAACTAAGTAAAATACAATTAAATTTGCTTGTTTTCAGTGAATTGACCTTACTGCACACTAATTGCACATGAATACACGTTATTACAGCTCAAACTAAGTAAAATGCACATGCATTTGCTTGTTTTCAGTGATATTAACATTACTCCACACTAATTGAACATGAATCCAAGTTATTACAGCTGAAACCCAGTAAATTACACATGCATTTGCTTGTTTTCAGTGATATTAACATTAATGCACACTAATTGCACATGAATCACGTTATTACAGCTGAAACTATGTAAAATACAAATGCATTTGCTTGTTTTGCACTGATATTAACAATACTGCACACTAATTGCATATGAATCCACGTTATTACAGCTGAAACTAAGTAAAATACAAATGCATTTGCTTGTTTTCAGTGATATTAACATTATTGCACACTAATTGCACATGAATCCACGTTATTACAGCTGAAACTAAGTAAAATACACATGCATTTGCTTGTTTTCAGTGATATTAACATTACTGCACACTAATTGCACATGAATCCACGTTATTACAGCTGAAACTATGTAAAATACAAATGCATTTGCTTGTTTGCAGTGATATTAACAATACTGCACACTAATTGCATATGAATCCACGTTATTCAGCTGAAACTAAGTAAATTACACATGCATTTGCTTGTTTTCAGTGATATTAACATTAATGCACACTAATTGCACATGAATCCACGTTATTACAGCTGATACTAACTAAATTACACATGCATTTGCTTGTTTTCAGTGATATTAACATTACTGCACACTAATTGCACATGAATCCACGTTATTACAGCTGAAACTAAGTAAATTACACATCATTTGCTTGTTTTCAGTGATATTAACATTACTGCACAATAATTGCACATGAATCCACGTTATTACAGCTGAAACTAAGTAAAATACAAATGCATTTTTGGTGCGCATAAATGATTCGAAAAACCACAATCAGCAGTGAGATTTGCAGCAACCAGAGTGCAGTTTGCCCATGGTTGCAGCCCACAAAATGCCGAATATTAACATTACTGCACACTAATTGACATGATCCACGTTTTACAGCTGAAACTAAGTAAAATGCACATGCATTTGCTTGTTTTCAGTGATATTAACATTACTGCACACTAATTGCACATGAATCCACGTTATTACAGCTGAAACTAAGTAAATTACACATGCATTTGCTTGTTTTCAGTGATATTAACATTAATGCACACTAATTGCACATGAATCAACGTTATTACAGCGAAACTAGTAAAATACAAATGCATTTGCTTGTTTTCAGTGATATTAACAATACTGCACACTAATTGCATATGAATCCACGTTATTACAGCTGAAACTAAGTAAAATACAAATGCATTTGCTTGTTTTCAGTGATATTAACATTATTGCACACTAATTGCACATGAATCCACGTTATTACAGCTGAAACTAAGTAAATACACATGCATTTGCTTGTTTTCAGTGATATTAACATTACTGCACACTAATTGCACATGAATCCACGTTATTACAGCTGAAACTATGTAAAATACAATGCATTTGCTTGTTTGCAGTGATATTAACATACTGCACACTAATTGCATATGAATCCACGTTATTACAGCTGAAACTAAGTAAATTACACATGCATTTGCTTGTTTTCAGTGATATTAACATTATGCACACTAATTGCACATGAATCCACGTTATTAAGCTGATACTAACTAAATTACACATGCATTTGCTTGTTTTCAATGATATTAACATTACTGCACACTAATTGCACATGAATCCACGTTATTACAGCTGAAACTAAGTAAATTACACATCATTTGCTTGTTTTCAGTGATATTAACATTACTGCACAATAATTGCACATGAATCCACGTTATTACAGCTGAAACTAAGTAAAATACAATGCATTTTGGTTGCCATAATGATTCGAAAACCACATCAGCAGTGAAATTTGCAGCAACAGAATGCAGTTTGCATGGTTGCAGCCACAATGCGAATATTAACATTACTGCACACTAATTGCACATGAATCCACGTTATTACAGCTCAAACTAAGTAAAATGCACATGCATTTGCTTGTTTTCAGTGATATTAACATTACTCCACACTAATTGACATGAATCCAAGTTATTACAGCTGAAACCAAGTAAATTACACATGCATTTGCTTGTTTTCAGTGATATTAACATTAATGCACACTAATTGCACATGAATCCACGTTATTACAGCTGAAACTAAGTAAATTACACATGCATTTGCTTATTTTCAGTGATATTAACATTACTGCACACTAATTGGACATGAATCCACGTTATTACAGCTGAAACTAAGTAAATACAAATGCATTTGCTTGTTTTCAGTGATATTAACATTACTGCACCCAAATTGCATATGAATCCACGTTATTACAGCTGAACTAAGTAAATTACACTTGCATTTTGCTTGTTTTCAGTGATATTAACATTACTGCACACTAATTGCACATGAATCCACGTTATTACAGCTGAAACTAAGTAAAATGCACATGCATTTGCTTGTTTTCAGTGATATTAACATTACTGCACACTAATTGCACATGAATCCACGTTATTACAACTGAAACTAAGTAAAATACAAATGCATTTGCTTGTTTTCAGTGATATTAACATTACTGCACACTAATTGCACATGAATCCACGTTATTACAGCTGAAACTAAGTAAAATACACCTGCATTTGCTTGTTTTCAGTGATATTAACATTACTGCACACTAATTGCACATGAATCCACGTTATTACAGCTGAAACTAGTAAATACAATGCATTTGCTTGTTTCAGTGATATTAACATTACTGCACACTAATTGCATATGAATCCACGTTATTACAGCTGAAACTAAGTAAATTACACATGCATTTGCTTGTTTTCAGTGATATTAACATTAATGCACACTAATTGCACATGAATCCACGTTATTACAGCTGAAACTAACTAAATTACACATGCATTTGCTTGTTTTCAATGATATTAACATTACTGCACACTAATTGCACATGAATCCACGTTATTACAGCTGAAACTAAGTAAAATACAAATGCATTTTTGGTTGCGCATAAATGATTCGAAAAACCCACAATCAGCAGTGAGATTTGGCAGCAACCAGAAGTGCAGTTTGCCCATGGTTGCAGCCCAAAATGCCGATATTAACATTACTGCACACTAATTGCACATGAATCCACGTTTTACAGCTGAAACTAAGTAAAAACACATGCATTTGCTGTTTTCAGTGATATTAACATTACTGCACACTAATTGCACATGAATCCACGTTATTACAGCTGAAACTAAGTAAATTACACATGCATTTGCTTGTTTTCAGTGATATTAACATTACTGCACACTAATTGCACATGAATCCACGTTATTACAGCTGAAACTAAGTAAAATACAAATGCATTTGGTTGGCATAAATTCGAAAACCAATCCAGTGAATTTCAGCAACAAAGTGCATTGCATGGTTCAGCCAAAATGATATAACATTACTGCACACTAATTGCACATGAATCACGTTTTACAAACTAAGTAAAACACATATTGCCATGATATTAAATATCACACTAATTGAATGATCCAGTTTTACAGCTGAAACAGTAAATTACACATGCATTTGCTTGTTTTCAGTGATATTAACATTAATGCACACTAATTGCACATGAATCCACGTTATTACAGCTGAAACTAAGTAAATTACACATGCATTTGCTTGTTTTCAGTGATATTAACATTACTGCACACTAATTGGACATGAATCCACGTTATTACAGCTGAAACTAAGTAAAATACAAATGCATTTGCTTGTTTTCATTGATATTAACATTACTGCACACAATTGCATATGAATCCACGTTATTACAGCTGGAACTAAGTAAATTACACTTGCATTTGCTTGTTTTCAGTGATATTAACATTACTGCACACTAATTGCACATGAATCCACGTTATTACAGCTGAAACTAAGTAAAATGCACATGCATTTGCCTGTTTTCAGTGATATTAACATTACTGCACCCTAATTGCACATGAATCCACGTTATTACAACTGAAACTAAGTAAAATACAAATGCATTTGCTTGTTTTCAGTGATATTAACATTATTGCACACTAATTGCACATGAATCCACGTTATTACAGCTGAAACTAAGTAAATACACATGCATTTGCTTGTTTTCAGTGATATTAACATTACTGCACACTAATTGCACATGAATCCACGTTATTACAGCTGAAACTATGTAAAATACAAATGCATTTGCTTGTTTGCAGTGATATTACCAATACTGCACACTAATTGCATATGAATCCACGTTATTACAGCTGAAACTAAGTAAATTACACATGCATTTGCTTGTTTTCAGTGATATTAACATTAATGCACACTAATTGCACATGAATCCACGTTATTACAGCTGATACTAACTAAATTACACATGCATTTGCTTGTTTTCAATGATATTAACATTACTGCACAATAATTGCACATGAATCCACGTTATTACAGCTGAAACTAAGTAAAATACAAATGCATTTTTGGTTGCGCATAAATGATTCGAAAAACCCACAATCAGCAGTGAGATTTGGCAGCAACCAGAAGTGCAGTTTGCCCATGGTTGCAGCCCACAAAATGCCGAATATTAACATTACTGCACACTAATTGCACATGCATCCACGTTGTTACAGCCGAAACTAAGTAAAAAACACATGCATTAGCTTGTTTCCAGTGATATTAACATTACTGCACACTAATTGCACATGAATCCACGTTATTACAGCTGAAACAAAGTAAAATACAAATGCATTTGTTTGTTTTCAGTGATAATAACATTACTGCACACTAATTGCACATGAATCCACGTTGTTACAGCCGAAACTAATTAAAATGCACATGCATTTGCTTGTTTTCAGTGATATTAACATTACTGCACCCAAATTGCACATGAATCCACGTTATTACAGGTGAAACAAAGTAAATTACACATGCATTTGCTTGTTTACAGTGATATTAACATTACTGCATACTAATTGGACATGAATCCACGTTATTACAGCTGAAACTAAGTAAAATACAAATGCATTTGCTTGTTTTCATTGATATTAACATTACTGCACACAATTGCACATGAATCCACGTTATTACAGCTGAAACTAAGTAAAATACACATGCATTTGCTTGTTTTCAGTGATATTAACATTACTTCACACTAATTGCACATGAATCCACGTTATTACAGCTGAAACTAAGTAAAATGCACATGCATTTGCTTGTTTTCAGTGATATTAACATTACTGCACCCTAATTGCACATGAATCCACGTTATTACAACTGAAACTAAGTAAAATACAATGCATTTGCTTGTTTTCAGTGATATTAACATTATGCACACTAATTGCACATGAATCCACGTTATTACAGCTGAAACTAAGTAAATACACATGCATTTGCTTGTTTTCAGTGATATTAACATTACTGCACACTAATTGCACATGAATCCACGTTATTACAGCTGAAACTAAGTAAAATACACATGCATTTGCTTGTTTTCAGTGATATTAACATTACTGCACACTAATTGCACATGAATCACGTTATTACAGCTGAAACTAAGTAAATACAAATGCATTTGCTTGTTTTCATGATATTAACATTACTGCACACTAATTGCACATGAATCCACGTTATTACAGCTGAAACTAAGTAAATTACACATTCATTTGCTTATTTTCAGTGTTATAAACATTACTGCACACTAATTGGACATGAATCCACGTTATTACAGCTGAAACTAAGTAAAATACAAATGCATTTGCTTGTTTTCAGTGATATTAACATTACTGCACACCAATTGCATATGAATCCACGTTATTACAGCTGAAACTAAGTAAATTACACATGCATTTGCTTGTTTTCAGTGAAATTAACATTAATGCACACTAATTGCGCATGAATCCACGTTATTACAGCTGAAACTAAGTAAATTACACATGCATTTGCTTATTTTCAGTGATATTAACATTACTGCACACTAATTGGACATGAATCCACGTTATTACAGCTGAAACTAAGTAAAATACAAATGCATTTGCTTGTTTTCATTGATATTAACATTACTGCACACCAATTGCATATGAATCCACGTTATTACAGCTGAAACTAAGTAAATTACACTTGCATTTGCTTGTTTTCAGTGATATTAACATTACTGCACACTAATTGCACATGAATCCACGTTATTACAGCTGAAACTAAGTAAAATGCACATGCATTTGCTTGTTTTCAGTGATATTAACATTACTGCACCCTAATTGCACATGAATCCAAGTTATTACAGCTGAAACTAAGTAAAATACAAATGCATTTGCTTGTTTGCAGTGATATTAACAATACTGCACACTAATTGCACGAGAATCCACGTTATTACAGCTGATACTAACTAAATTACACATGCATTTGCTTGTTTTCAATGACATTAAAATTACTGCACACTAATTGCACATGAATCCACGTTATGACAGTTGAAACTAAGTAAAATGCACATGCATTTGCTTGTTTTCAGTGATTTTAATATTACTGCACACTAATTTCACACGAATCCACGTTATTACAGCTGAAACTAAGTAAAATACACATGCATTTGCTTGTTTTCAGTGATATTAACATTACTGGAGACTAATTGCACATGAATCCACGTTATTACAACTGAAACTAATTAAAATACAATTGAATTTGCTTGTTTTCAGTGAAATTGACCTTACTGCACACTATTTGCACATGAATACACTTTATTACAGCTCAAACTAAGTAAAATGCACATGCATTTGCTTGTTTTCAGTGATATTAACATTACTCCACACTAATTGAACATGAATCCACGTTATTACAGCTGAAACCCAGTAAATTACACATGCATTTGCTTGTTTTCAGTGATATTAACATTACTGCACACTAATTGCACATGAATCCACGTTATTACAGCTGTAACTAAGTAAAATGCACATGCATTTGCTTGTTTTCAGTGATATTAACATTACTGCACCCTAATTGCACATGAATCCACGTTATTACAACTGAAACTAAGTAAAATACAAATGCATTTGCTTGTTTTCAGTGATATTAACATTATTGCACACTAATTGCACATGAATCCACGTTATTACAGCTCAAACTAAGTAAAATACACATTCATTTGCTTGTTTTCAGTGATATTAACATTACTGCACACTAATTGCACATGAATCCACGTTATTACAGCTAAAACTATGTAAAATACAAATGCATTTGCTTCTTTGCAGTGATATTAACAATACTGCACACTAATTGCATATGAATCCACGTTATTACAGCTGAAACTAAGTAAATTACACATGCATTTGCTTGTTTTCAGTGATATTAACATTAATGCACACTAATTGCACATGAATCCACGTTATTACAGCTGATACTACCTAAATTACACATGCATTTGCTTGTTTTCAATGATATTAACATTACTGTACACTAATTGCACATGAATCCACGTTATTACAGCTGAAACTAAGTAAATTCCACATACATTTGCTTGTTTTCAGTGATATTAACATTACTGCACAATAATTGCACATGAATCCACGTTATTACAGCTGAAACTAAGTAAAATACAAATGCATTTTTGGTTGCGCATAAATGATTCGAAAAACCCACAATCAGCAGTGAGATTTGGCAGCAACCAGAAGTGCAGTTTGCCCATGGTTGCAGCCCACAAAATGCCGAATATTAACATTACTGCACATTAATTGCACATGCATCCACGTTGTTACAGCCGAAACTAAGTAAAAAACACATGCATTAGCTTGTTTCCAGTGATATTAACATTACTGCACACTAATTGCACATGAATCCACGTTATTACAGCTGAAACAAAGTAAAATACAAATGCATTTGTTTGTTTTCAGTGATAATAACATTACTGCACAGTAATTGCACATGAATCCATGTTGTTACAGCTGAAACTAATTAAATTACACATGCATTTGCTTGTTTTCAGTGATATTAACATTACTGCATACTAATTGCACATGAATCCACGTTGTTACAGTTAAAACTAAGTAAAATACAAATGAATTTGCTTGGTTTTTGTAATATTAACATTACTGCACACTAATAGCACATGAATCCATGTTATGACAGTTGAAACTAAGTAAAATGCACATGCATTTGCTTGTTTTCAGCGATATTAATATTACTGCACACTAATTTCACACGAATCCACGTTATTACAGCTGAAACTAAGTAAAATACACATGCATTTGCTTGTTTTCAGTGATATTAACATTACTGGAGACTAATTGCACATGAATCCATGTTATTACAGCTGAAACTAAGTAAAATACAAATGCTTTTGCTTGTTTTCAGTGATATTAACATTACTGCACACAAATTGCATATGAATCCACGTTATTACAGCTGAAACGAAGTAAATTACACATGCATTTGCTTGTTTTCAGTGATATTAACATTAATGCACACTAATTGCACATGAATCCACGTTATTACAGCTGATACTAACTAAATTACACATGCATTTGCTTGTTTTCAATGATATTAACATTACTGCACACTAAATGCACATGAATCCACGTTATTACAGCTGAAACTAAGTAAATTACACATACATTTGCTTGTTTTCAGTGATATTAACATTACTGCACAACAATTGCACATGAATCCACGTTATTACAGCTGAAACTAAGTAAAATACAAATGCATTTTTGGTTGCGCATAAATGATTCGAAAAACCCACAATCAGCAGTGAGATTTGGCAGCAACCAGAAGTGCAGTTTGCCCATGGTTGCAGCCCACAAAATGCCGAATATTAACATTACTGCACACTAATTGCACTCGAATCCACGTTATTACAGCTGAAACTAAGTAAATTACACATTCATTTGCTTATTTTCAGTGATATTAACATTACTGCACACTAATTGGACATGAATCCACGTTATTACAGCTGAAACTAAGTAAAATACAAATGCATTTGCTTGTTTTCAGTGATATTAACATTACTGTACACCAATTGGCATATGAATCCACGTTATTACAGCTGAAACTAAGTAAATTACACATGCATTTGCTTGTTTTCAGTGAAATTAACATTAATGCACACTAATTGCGCATGAATCCACGTTATTACAGCTGAAACTAAGTAAATTACACATGCCTTTGCTTATTTTCAGTGATATTAACATTACTGCACACTAATTGGACATGAATCCACGTTATTACAGCTGAAACTAAGTAAAATAAAAATGCATTTGCTTGTTTTCATTGATATTAACATTACTGCACACTAATTGCACATGAATCCACGTTATTACAGCTGAAACTAAGTAAAATGCACAGGCATTTGCTTGTTTTCAGTGATATTAACATTACTGCACCCTAATTGCACATGAATCCAAGTTATTACAGCTGAAACTAAGTAAAATACAAATGCATTTGCTTGTTTGCAGTGAGATTTACAATACTGCACACTAATTGCACATGAATCCACGTTATTACAGCTGATACTAACTAAATTACACATGCATTTGCTTGTTTTCAATGACATTAAAATTACTGCACACTAATTGCACATGAATCCACGTTATGACAGTTGAAACTAAGTAAAATGCACATGCATTTGCTTGTTTTCAGTGACATTAATATTACTGCACACTAATTTCACACGAATCCACGCTATTACAGCTGAAACTAAGTAAAATACACATGCATTTGCTTGTTTTCAGTGATATTAACATTACTGGAGACTAATTGCACATGAATCCACGTTATTACAACTGAAACTAATTAAAATACAATTGAATTTGCTTGTTTTCAGTGACATTAAAATTACTGCACACTAATTGCACATGAATCCACGTTATGACAGTTGAAACTAAGTAAAATGCACATGCATTTGCTTGTTTTCAGTGACATTAATATTACTGCACACAAATTGCATATGAATCCACGTTATTACAGCTGAAACGAAGTAAATTACACATGCATTTGCTTGTTTTCAGTGATATTAACATTAATGCACACTAATTGCACATGAATCCACGTTATTACAGCTGATACTAACTAAATTACACATGCATTTGCTTGTTTTCAATGATATTAACATTACTGCACACTAATTGCACATGAATCCACGTTATTACAGCTGAAACTGAGTAAATTACACATACATTTGCTTGTTTTCAGTGATATTAACATTACTGCACAATAATTGCACATGAATCCACGTTATTACAGCTGAAACTAAGTAAAATACAAATGCATTTGCTTGTTTTCATTGATATTAACATTACTGCACACCAATTGCATATGAATCCACGTTATTACAGCTGGAACTAAGTAAATTACACTTGCATTTGCTTGTTTTCAGTGATATTAACATTACTGCACACCAATTGCATATGAATCCACGTTATTACAACGGAAACTAAGTAAATTACACATGCATTTGCTTGTTTTCAGTGAAATTAACATTAATGCGCACTAATTGCGCATGAATCCACGTTATTACAGCTGAAACTAAGTAAATTACACATGCATTTGCTTATTTTCAGTGATATTAACATTACTGCACACTAATTGGACATGAATCCACGTTATTACAGCTGAAACTAAGTAAAATACAAATGCATTTGCTTGTTTTCATTGATATTAACATTACTGCACACTAATTGCACATGAATCCACGTTATTACAGCTGAAACTAAGTAAAATGCACATGCATTTGCTTGTTTTCAGTGATATTAACATTACTGCACCCTAATTGCACATGAATCCAAGTTATTACAGCTGAAACTAAGTAAAATACAAATGCATTTGCTTGTTTGCAGTGATATTAACAATACTGCACACTAATTGCACATGAATCCACGTTATTACAGCTGATACTAACTAAATTACACATGCATTTGCTTGTTTTCAATGACATTAAAATTACTGCACACTAATTGCACATGAATCCACGTTATGACAGTTGAAACTAAGTAAAATGCACATGCATTTGCTTGTTTTCAGTGACATTAATATTACTGCACACTAATTTCACACGAATCCACGCTATTACAGCTGAAACTAAGTAAAATACACATGCATTTGCTTGTTTTCAGTGATATTAACATTACTGGAGACTAATTGCACATGAATCCACGTTATTACAACTGAAACTAATTAAAATACAATTGAATTTGCTTGTTTTCAGTGAAATTGACCTTACTGCACACTAATTGCACATGAATACACGTTATTACAGCTCAAACTAAGTAAAATGCACATGCATTTGCTTGTTTTCAGTGATATTAACATTACTCCACACTAATTGAACATGAATCCACGTTATTACAGCTGAAACCCAGTAATTTACACATGCATTTGCTTGTTTTCAGTGATATTAACATTACTGTACACCAATTGGCATATGAATCCACGTTATTACAGCTGAAACTAAGTAAATTACACATGCATTTGCTTGTTTTCAGTGAAATTAACATTAATGCACACTAATTGCGCATGAATCCACGTTATTACAGCTGAAACTAAGTAAATTACACATGCCTTTGCTTATTTTCAGTGATATTAACATTACTGCACACTAATTGGACATGAATCCACGTTATTACAGGTGAAACTAAGTAAAATACAAATGCATTTGCTTGTTTTCATTGATATTAACATTACTGCACACTAATTGCACATGAATCCAGGTTATTACAGCTGAAACTAAGTAAAATGCACAGGCATTTGCTTGTTTTCAGTGATATTAACATTACTGCACCCTAATTGCACATGAATCCAAGTTATTACAGCTGAAACTAAGTAAAATACAAATGCATTTGCTTGTTTGCAGTGATATTAACAATACTGCACACTAATTGCACATGAATCCACGTTATTACAGCTGATACTAACTAAATTACACATGCATTTGCTTGTTTTTAATGACATTAAAATTACTGCACACTAATTGCACATGAATCCACGTTATGACAGTTGAAACTAAGTAAAATGCACATGCATTTGCTTGTTTTCAGTGACATTAATATTACTGCACACTAATTTCACACGAATCCACGCTATTACAGCTGAAACTAAGTAAAATACACATGCATTTGCTTGTTTTCAGTGATATTAACATTACTGGAGACTAATTGCACATGAATCCACGTTATTACAACTGAAACTAATTAAAATACAATTGAATTTGCTTGTTTTCAGTGAAATTGACCTTACTGCACACTAATTGCACATGAATACACGTTATTACAGCTCAAACTAAGTAAAATGCACATGCATTTGCTTGTTTTCAGTGATATTAACATTACTCCACACTAATTGAACATGAATCCACGTTATTACAGCTGAAACCCAGTAAATTACACATGCATTTGCTTGTTTTCAGTGATATTAACATTAATGCACACTAATTGCACAAGAATCCACGTTATTACAGCTGAAACTAAGTAAATTACACATGCATTTGCTTATTTTCAGTGATATTAACATTACTGCACACTAATTGGACATGAATCCACGTTATTACAGCTGAAACTAAGTAAAATACAAATGCATTTGCTTGTTTTCAGTGATATTAACATTACTGCACACAAATTGCATATGAATCCACGTTATTACAGCTGAAACGAAGTAAATTACACATGCATTTGCTTGTTTTCAGTGATATTAACATTAATGCACACTAATTGCACATGAATCCACGTTATTACAGCTGATACTAACTAAATTACACATGCATTTGCTTGTTTTCAATGATATTAACATTACTGCACACTAATTGCACATGAATCCACGTTATTACAGCTGAAACTAAGTAAACTACACATACATTTGCGTGTTTTCAGTGATATTAACATTACTGCACAATAATTGCACATGAATCCACGTTATTACAGCTGAAACTAAGTAAAATACAAATGCATTTTTGGTTGCGCATAAATGATTCGAAAAACCCACAATCAGCAGTGAGATTTGGCAGCAACCAGAAGTGCAGTTTGCCCATGGTTGCAGCCCACAAAATGCCGAATATTAACATTACTGCACACTAAGTGCACATTAATCCACGTTATTACAGCTGAAACTAAGTAAATTACACATTCATTTGCTTATTTTCAGTGATATTAACATTACTGCACACTAATTGGACATAAATCCACGTTATTACAGCTGAAACTAAGTAAAATACAAATGCATTTGCTTGTTTTCAGTGATATTAACATTACTGCACACCAATTGCATATGAATCCACGTTATTACAGCTGAAACTAAGTAAATTACACATGCATTTGCTTGTTTTCAGTGAAATTAACATTAATGCGCACTAATTGCGCATGAATCCACGTTATTACAGCTGAAACTAAGTAAATTACACATGCATTTGCTTATTTTCAGTGATATTAACATTACTGCACACTAATTGGACATGAATCCACGTTATTACAGCTGAAACTAAGTAAAATACAAATGCATTTGCTTGTTTTCATTGATATTAACATTACTGCACACTAATTGCACATGAATCCACGTTATTACAGCTGAAACTAAGTAAAATGCACATGCATTTGCTTGTTTTCAGTGATATTAACATTACTGCACCCTAATTGCACATGAATCCAAGTTATTACAGCTGAAACTAAGTAAAATATAAATGCATTTGCTTGTTTGCAGTGATATTAACAATACTGCACACTAATTGCACATGAATCCACGTTATTACAGCTGATACTAACTAAATTACACATGCATTTGCTTGTTTTCAATGACATTAAAATTACTGCACACTAATTGCACATGAATCCACGTTATGACAGTTGAAACTAAGTAAAATGCACATGCATTTGCTTGTTTTCAGTGACATTAATATTACTGCACACTAATTTCACACGAATCCACGCTATTACAGCTGAAACTAAGTAAAATACACATGCATTTGCTTGTTTTCAGTGATATTAACATTACTGGAGACTAATTGCACATGAATCCACGTTATTACAACTGAAACTAATTAAAATACAATTGAATTTGCTTGTTTTCAGTGAAATTGACCTTACTGCACACTAATTGCACATGAATACACGTTATTACAGCTCAAACTAAGTAAAATGCACATGCATTTGCTTGTTTTCAGTGATATTAACATTACTCCACACTAATTGAACATGAATCCACGTTATTACAGCTGAAACTCAGTAAATTACACATGCATTTGCTTGTTTTCAGTGATATTAACATTAATGCACACTAATTGCACATGAATCCACGTTATTACAGCTGAAACTAAGTAAATTACACATGCATTTGCTTATTTTCAGTGATATTAACATCACTGCACACTAATTGGACATGAATCCACGTTATTACAGCTGAAACTAAGTAAAATACAAATGCATTTGCTTGTTTTCAGTGATATTAACATGACTGCACACTAATTGGACATGAATCCACGTTATTACAACTGAAACTAAGTAAAATACAAATGCATTTGCTTGTTTTCAGTGATATTAACATTATTGCACACTAATTGCACATGAATCCACGTTATTACAGCTCAAACTAAGTAAAATACACATGCATTTGCTTGTTTTCAGTGATATTAACATTACTGCACACTAATTGCACATGAATCCACGTTATTACAGCTGAAACTATGTAAAATACAAATGCATTTGCTTCTTTGCAGTGATATTAACAATACTGCACACTAATTGCATATGAATCCACGTAATTACAGCTGAAACTAAGTAAATTACAAATGCATTTGCTTGTTTTCAGTGATATTAACATTAATGCACACTAATTGCACATGA
Source organism: Sanderia malayensis (assembly GCA_013076295.1). NCBI lineage: Eukaryota > Metazoa > Cnidaria > Scyphozoa > Semaeostomeae > Pelagiidae > Sanderia > Sanderia malayensis. Next base: position 77,475 of record RQOL01000628.1, on the reverse strand, counting down.
ATCCACGTTATTACAGCTGATACTAACTAAATTACACATGCATTTGCTTGTTTTCAATGATATTAACATTACTGCACACTAATTGCACATGAATTCACGTTATTACAGCTGAAACTAAGTAAATTACACATACATTTGCTTGTTTTCAGTGATATTAACATTACTGCACAATAATTGCACATGAATCCACGTTATTACAGCTGAAACTAAGTAAAATACAAATGCATTTTTGGTTGCGCATAAATGATTCGAAAAACCCACAATCAGCAGTGAGATTTGGCAGCAACCAGAAGTGCAGTTTGCCCATGGTTGCAGCCCACAAAATGCCGAATATTAACATTGCTGCACATTAATTGCACATGCATCCACGTTGTTACAGCCGAAACTAAGTAAAAAACACATGCATTAGCTTGTTTCCAGTGATATTAACATTACTGCACACTAGTTGCACATGAATCCACGTTATTACAGCTGAAACAAAGTAAAATACAAATGCATTTGTTTGTTTTCAGTGATAATAACATTACTGCACACTAATTGCACATGAATCCATGTTGTTACAGCTGAAACTAATTAAAATGCACATGCATTTGCTTGTTTTCAGTGATATTAACATTACTGCACCCAAATTGCACATGAATCCACGTTATTACAGCTGAAACTAAGAAAATTACACATGCATTTGCTTGTGTTCAGTGATATTAACATTACTGCATACTAATTGCACATGAATCCACGTTGTTACAGCTAAAACTAAGTAAAATACAAATGAATTTGCTTGGTTTCTGTGATATTAACATTACTGCACACTAATAGCACATGAATCCACGTTATGACAGTTGAAACTAAGTAAAATGCACATGCATTTGCTTGTTTTCAGTGATATTAATATTACTGCACACTAATTTCACACGAATCCACGTTATTACAGCTGAAACTAAGTAAAATACACATGCATTTGTTTGTTTTCAGTGATATTAACATTACTGGAGACTAATTGCACATGAATCCACGTTATTACAGCTGAAACTAAGTAAAATACAAATGCATTTGCTTGTTTTCAGTGATATTAACATTACTGCACACAAATTGCATATGAATCCACGTTATCACAGCTGAAACGAAGTAAATTACACATGCATTTGCTTGTTTTCAGTGAAATTAACATTAATGCACACTAATTGCACATGAATCCACGTTACTACAGCTGAAACTAAGTAAATTACACATGCATTTGCTTGTTTTCAATGATATTAACATTACTGCACACTAATTGCACATGAATCCACGTTATTACAGCTGAAACTAAGTAAATTACACATTCATTTGCTTATTTTCCGTGATATTAACATTACTGCACACTAATTGCACATGAATCCACGTTATTACAGCTGAAACTTAGTAAAATACAAATGCATTTGCATGTTTCAGTGATATTAACATTACTGCACACCAATTGCATATGAATCCACGTTATTACAGCTGAAACTAAGTAAATTACACATGCATTTGCTTATTTTCAGTGATATTAACATTACTGCACGGTAATTGGACATGAATCTACGTTATTACAGCTGAAACTAAGTAAAATACAAATGCATTTGCTTGTTTTCATTGATATTAACAATACTGCACACTAATTGCACATGAATCCACGTTATTACAGCTGAAACTAAGTAAATTACACATGCATTTGCTTATTTTCAGTGATATTAACATTACTGCACACTAATTGGACATGAATCCACGTTATGATAGCTGAAACTAAGTAAAATACAAATGCATTTGCTTGTCTTCATTGATATTAACATTACTGCACACCAATTGCATATGAATCCACGTTATTACAGCTGAAACTAAGTAAATTACACTTGCATTTGCTTGTTTTCAGTGATATTAACAATACTGCACACTAATTGCACATGAATCCACGTTATTACAGCTGAAACTAAGTAAAATGCACATGCATTTGCTTGTTTTCAGTGATATTAACATTACTGCACCCTAATTGCACATGAATCCACGTTATTACAACTGAAACTAAGTAAAATACAAATGCATTTGCTTGTTTTCAGTGATATTAACATTAATGCACACTAATTGCACATGAATCCACGTTATTACAGCTGAAACTAAGTAAAAAACACATGCATTTGCTTGTTTTCAGTGATATTAACACTACTGCACAATAATTGCACATGAATCCACGTTATTACAGCTGAAACTAAGTAAAACACAAATGCATTTTTGGTTGCGCATAAATGATTCGAAAAACCCACAATCAGCAGTGAGATTTGGCAGCAACCAGAAGTGCAGTTTGCCCATGGTTGCAGCCCAGAAAATGCCGAATATTAACATTACTGCACACTAATTGCACATGCATCCACGTTGTTACAGCCGAAACTAAGTAAAAAACACATGCATTAGCTTGTTTTCAGTGATATTAACATTACTGCACACCAATTGCATATGAATCCACGTTATTACAGCTGAAACTAATTAAAATACAATTGAATTTGCTTGTTTTCAGTGAAATTGACCTTACTGCACACTAATTGCACATGAATACACGTTATTACAGCTCAAACTAAGTAAAATGCACATGCATTTGCTTGTTTTCAGTGATATTAACATTACTCCACACTAATTGAACATGAATCCACGTTATTACAGCTGAAACCCAGTAAATTACACATGCATTTGCTTGTTTTCAGTGATATTAACATTAATGCACACTAATTGCACAAGAATCCACGTTATTACAGCTGAAACTAAGTAAATTACACATGCATTTGCTTATTTTCAGTGATATTAACATTACTGCACACTAATTGGACATGAATCCACGTTATTACAGCTGAAACTAAGTAAAATACAAATGCATTTGCTTGTTTTCAGTGATATTAACATTACTGCACACAAATTGCATATGAATCCACGTTATTACAGCTGAAACGAAGTAAATTACACATGCATTTGCTTGTTTTCAGTGATATTAACATTAATGCACACTAATTGCACATGAATCCACGTTATTACAGCTGATACTAACTAAATTACACATGCATTTGCTTGTTTTCAATGATATTAACATTACTGCACACTAATTGCACATGAATCCACGTTATTACAGCTGAAACTAAGTAAACTACACATACATTTGCGTGTTTTCAGTGATATTAACATTACTGCACAATAATTGCACATGAATCCACGTTATTACAGCTGAAACTAAGTAAAATACAAATGCATTTTTGGTTGCGCATAAATGATTCGAAAAACCCACAATCAGCAGTGAGATTTGGCAGCAACCAGAAGTGCAGTTTGCCCATGGTTGCAGCCCACAAAATGCCGAATATTAACATTACTGCACACTAAGTGCACATGAATCCACGTTATTACAGCTGAAACTAAGTAAATTACACATTCATTTGCTTATTTTCAGTGATATTAACATTACTGCACACTAATTGGACATAAATCCACGTTATTACAGCTGAAACTAAGTAAAATACAAATGCATTTGCTTGTTTTCAGTGATATTAACATTACTGCACACCAATTGCATATGAATCCACGTTATTACAGCTGAAACTAAGTAAATTACACATGCATTTGCTTGTTTTCAGTGAAATTAACATTAATGCGCACTAATTGCGCATGAATCCACGTTATTACAGCTGAAACTAAGTAAATTACACATGCATTTGCTTATTTTCAGTGATATTAACATTACTGCACACTAATTGGACATGAATCCACGTTATTACAGCTGAAACTAAGTAAAATACAAATGCATTTGCTTGTTTTCATTGATATTAACATTACTGCACACTAATTGCACATGAATCCACGTTATTACAGCTGAAACTAAGTAAAATGCACATGCATTTGCTTGTTTTCAGTGATATTAACATTACTGCACCCTAATTGCACATGAATCCAAGTTATTACAGCTGAAACTAAGTAAAATATAAATGCATTTGCTTGTTTGCAGTGATATTAACAATACTGCACACTAATTGCACATGAATCCACGTTATTACAGCTGATACTAACTAAATTACACATGCATTTGCTTGTTTTCAATGACATTAAAATTACTGCACACTAATTGCACATGAATCCACGTTATGACAGTTGAAACTAAGTAAAATGCACATGCATTTGCTTGTTTTCAGTGACATTAATATTACTGCACACTAATTTCACACGAATCCACGCTATTACAGCTGAAACTAAGTAAAATACACATGCATTTGCTTGTTTTCAGTGATATTAACATTACTGGAGACTAATTGCACATGAATCCACGTTATTACAACTGAAACTAATTAAAATACAATTGAATTTGCTTGTTTTCAGTGAAATTGACCTTACTGCACACTAATTGCACATGAATACACGTTATTACAGCTCAAACTAAGTAAAATGCACATGCATTTGCTTGTTTTCAGTGATATTAACATTACTCCACACTAATTGAACATGAATCCACGTTATTACAGCTGAAACTCAGTAAATTACACATGCATTTGCTTGTTTTCAGTGATATTAACATTAATGCACACTAATTGCACATGAATCCACGTTATTACAGCTGAAACTAAGTAAATTACACATGCATTTGCTTATTTTCAGTGATATTAACATTACTGCACACTAATTGGACATGAATCCACGTTATTACAGCTGAAACTAAGTAAAATACAAATGCATTTGCCTGTTTTCAGTGATATTAACATGACTGCACACTAATTGGACATGAATCCACGTTATTACAACTGAAACTAAGTAAAATACAAATGCATTTGCTTGTTTTCAGTGATATTAACATTATTGCACACTAATTGCACATGAATCCACGTTATTACAGCTCAAACTAAGTAAAATACACATGCATTTGCTTGTTTTCAGTGATATTAACATTACTGCACACTAATTGCACATGAATCCACGTTATTACAGCTGAAACTATGTAAAATACAAATGCATTTGCTTCTTTGCAGTGATATTAACAATACTGCACACTAATTGCATATGAATCCACGTAATTACAGCTGAAACTAAGTAAATTACAAATGCATTTGCTGTTTTCAGTGATATTAACATTAATGCACACTAATTGCACATGAATCCACGTTATTACAGCTGATACTAACTAAATTACACATGCATTTGCTTGTTTTCAGTGATATTAACATTACTGCACACTAATTGCACATGAATTCACGTTATTACAGCTGAAACTAGGTAAATTACAAATGCATTTGCTTGTTTCCAGTGATATTAACATTACTGCACAATAATTGCACATGAATCCACGTTATTACAGCTGAAACTAAGTAAAATACAAATGCATTTTTGGTTGCGCATAAATGATTCGAAAAACCCACAATCAGCAGTGAGATTTGGCAGCAACCAGAAGTGCAGTTTGCCCATGGTTGCAGCCCACAAAATGCCGAATATTAACATTGCTGCACATTAATTGCACATGCATCCACGTTGTTACAGCCGAAACTAAGTAAAAACACATGCATTTGCTTGTTTCCAGTGATATTAACATTACTGCACACTAATTGCACATGAATCCACGTTATTACAGCTGAAACAAAGTAAAATACAAATGCATTTGTTTGTTTTCAGTGATAATAACATTACTGCACACTAATTGCACATGAATCCATGTTGTTACAGCTGAAACTAATTAAATTACACATGCATTTGCTTGTTTTCAGTGATATTAACATTACTGCATACTAATTGCACATGAATCCACGTTGTTACAGTTAAAACTAAGTAAAATACAAATGAATTTGCTTGGTTTCTGTGATATTAACATTACTGCACACTAATAGCACATGAATCCACGTTACTACAGCTGAAACTAAGTAAATTACACATGCATTTGCTTGTTTTCAATGATATTAACATTACTGCACACTAATTGCACATGAATCCACGTTATTACAGCTGAAACTAAGTAATTACACATTCATTTGCTTATTTTCAGTGATATTAACATTACTGCACACTAATTGGACATGAGTCACGTTATTACAGCTGAAACTAAGTAAAATACAAATGCATTTGCTTGTTTTCAGTGATATTAACATTACTGCACACCAATTGCATATGAATCCACGTTATTACAGCTGAAATTAAGTAAATTACACATGCATTTGCTTATTTTCAGTGATATTAACATTACTGCACACTAATTGGACATGAATCCACGTTATTACAGCTGAAACTAAGTAAAATACAAATGCATTTGCTTGTTTTCATTGATATTAACATTACTGCACACCAATTGCATATGAATCCACGTTATTACAGCTGAAACTAAGTAAATTACACTTGCATTTGCTTGTTTTCAGTGATATTAACATTAATGCACACTAATTGCACATGAATCCACGTTATTACAGCTGATACTAACTAAATTACACATGCATTTGCTTGTTTTCAATGATATTAACATTACTGCACACTAATTGCACATGAATCCACGTTATTACAGCTGAAACTAAGTAAATTACACATACATTTGCTTGTTTTCAGTGATATTAACATTACTGCACATTAATTGCACATGAATCCACGTATTACAGCTGAAACTAAGTAAAATACAAATGCATTTTTGGTTGCGCATAAATGATTCGAAAAACCCACAATCAGCAGTGAGATTTGGCAGCAACCAGAAGTGCAGTTTGCCCATGGTTGCAGCCCACAAAATGACGAATATTAACATTACTGCACACTAATTGCACATGCATCCACGTTGTTACAGCCGAAACTAAGTAAAAAACACATGCATTAGCCTGTTTCCAGTGATATTAACATTACTGCACACTAGTTGCACATGAATCCACGTTATTACAGCTGAAACAAAGTAAAATACAAATGCATTTGTTTGTTTTCAGTGATAATAACATTACTGCACACTAATTGCACATGAATCCATGTTGTTACAGCTGAAACTAATTAAAATGCACATGCATTTGCTTGTTTTCAGTGATATTAACATTACTGCACCCAAATTGCACATGAATCCACGTTATTACAGCTGAAACTAAGAAAATTACACATGCATTTGCTTGTGTTCAGTGATATTAACATTACTGCATACTAATTGCACATGAATCCACGTTGTTACAGCTAAAACTAAGTAAAATACAAATGAATTTGCTTGGTTTCTGTGATATTAACATTACTGCACACTAATAGCACATGAATCCACGTTATGACAGTTGAAACTAAGTAAAATGCACATGCATTTGCTTGTTTTCAGTGATATTAATATTACTGCACACTAATTTCACACGAATCCACGTTATTACAGCTGAAACTAAGTAAAATACACATGCATTTGTTTGTTTTCAGTGATATTAACATTACTGGAGACTAATTGCACATGAATCCACGTTATTACAGCTGAAACTAAGTAAAATACAAATGCATTTGCTTGTTTTCAGTGATATTAACATTACTGCACACAAATTGCATATGAATCCACGTTAGCACAGCTGAAACGAAGTAAATTACACATGCATTTGCTTGTTTTCAGTGAAATTAACATTAATGCACACTAATTGCACATGAATCCACGTTACTACAGCTGAAACTAAGTAAATTACACATGCATTTGCTTGTTTTCAATGATATTAACATTACTGCACACTAATTGCACATGAATCCACGTTATTACAGCTGAAACTAAGTAAATTACACATTCATTTGCTTATTTTCCGTGATATTAACATTACTGCACACTAATTGCACATGAATCCACGTTATTACAGCTGAAACTTAGTAAAATACAAATGCATTTGCATGTTTTCAGTGATATTAACATTACTGCACACCAATTGCATATGAATCCACGTTATTACAGCTGAAACTAAGTAAATTACACATGCATTTGCTTATTTTCAGTGATATTAACATTACTGCACGCTAATTGGACATGAATCTACGTTATTACAGCTGAAACTAAGTAAAATACAAATGCATTTGCTTGTTTTCATTGATATTAACAATACTGCACACTAATTGCACATGAATCCACGTTATTACAGCTGAAACTAAGTAAATTACACATGCATTTGCTTATTTTCAGTGATATTAACATTACTGCACACTAATTGGACATGAATCCACGTTATTATAGCTGAAACTAAGTAAAATACAAATGCATTTGCTTGTCTTCATTGATATTAACATTACTGCACACCAATTGCATATGAATCCACGTTATTACAGCTGAAACTAAGTAAATTACACTTGCATTTGCTTGTTTTCAGTGATATTAACAATACTGCACACTAATTGCACATGAATCCACGTTATTACAGCTGAAACTAAGTAAAATGCACATGCATTTGCTTGTTTTCAGTGATATTAACATTACTGCACCCTAATTGCACATGAATCCACGTTATTACAACTGAAACTAAGTAAAATACAAATGCATTTGCTTGTTTTCAGTGATATTAACATTAATGCACACTAATTGCACATGAATCCACGTTATTACAGCTGAAACTAAGTAAAAAACACATGCATTTGCTTGTTTTCAGTGATATTAACACTACTGCACAATAATTGCACATGAATCCACGTTATTACAGCTGAAACTAAGTAAAACACAAATGCATTTTTGGTTGCGCATAAATGATTCGAAAAACCCACAATCAGCAGTGAGATTTGGCAGCAACCAGAAGTGCAGTTTGCCCATGGTTGCAGCCCAGAAAATGCCGAATATTAACATTACTGCACACTAATTGCACATGCATCCACGTTGTTACAGCCGAAACTAAGTAAAAAACACATGCATTAGCCTGTTTCCAGTGATATTAACATTACTGCACACTAGTTGCACATGAATCCACGTTATTACAGCTGAAACAAAGTAAAATACAAATGCATTTGTTTGTTTTCAGTGATAATAACATTACTGCACACTAATTGCACATGAATCCATGTTGTTACAGCTGAAACTAATTAAAATGCACATGCATTTGCTTGTTTTCAGTGATATTAACATTACTGCACCCAAATTGCACATGAATCCACGTTATTACAGCTGAAACTAAGAAAATTACACATGCATTTGCTTGTGTTCAGTGATATTAACATTACTGCATACTAATTGCACATGAATCCACGTTGTTACAGCTAAAACTAAGTAAAATACAAATGAATTTGCTTGGTTTCTGTGATATTAACAGTACTGCACACTAATTGCACATGAATCCACGTTATTACAGGTGAAACTAAGTAAAATGCACATGCATTTGCTTGTTTTCAGTGATTTTAATATTTCTGCACACTAATTTCACACGAATCCACGTTATTACAGCTGAAACTAAGTAAAATACACATGCATTTGCTTGTTTTCAGTGATATTAACATTACTGGAGACTAATTGCACATGAATCCACGTTATTACAGCTGAAACTAAGTAAAATACAAATGCATTTGCTTGTTTTCAGTGATATTAACATTACTGCACACAAATTGCATATGAATCCACGTTATCACAGCTGAAACGAAGTAAATTACACATGCATTTGCTTGTTTTCAGTGAAATTAACATTACTGCACACTAATTGCACATGAATCCACGTTATTACAGCTGAAACTAAGTAAATTACACATGCATTTGCTTGTTTTCAATGATATTAACATTACTGGACACTAATTGCACATGAATCCACGTTATTACAGCTGAAACTAAGTAAATTACACATTCATTTGCTTATTTTCCGTGATATTAACATTACTGCACACTAATTGCACATGAATCCACGTTATTACAGCTGAAACTTAGTAAAATACAAATGCATTTGCATGTTTTCAGTGATATTAACATTACTGCACACCAATTGCATATGAATCCACGTTATTACAGCTGAAACTAAGTAAATTACACATGCATTTGCTTATTTTCAGTGATATTAACATTACTGCACGGTAATTGGACATGAATCTACGTTATTACAGCTGAAACTAAGTAAAATACAAATGCATTTGCTTGTTTTCATTGATATTAACAATACTGCACACTAATTGCACATGAATCCACGTTATTACAGCTGAAACTAAGTAAATTACACATGCATTTGCTTATTTTCAGTGATATTAACATTACTGCACACTAATTGGACATGAATCCACGTTATGATAGCTGAAACTAAGTAAAATACAAATGCATTTGCTTGTCTTCATTGATATTAACATTACTGCACACCAATTGCATATGAATCCACGTTATTACAGCTGAAACTAAGTAAATTACACTTGCATTTGCTTGTTTTCAGTGATATTAACAATACTGCACACTAATTGCACATGAATCCACGTTATTACAGCTGAAACTAAGTAAAACACAAATGCATTTTTGGTTGCGCATAAATGATTCGAAAAACCCACAATCAGCAGTGAGATTTGGCAGCAACCAGAAGTGCAGTTTGCCCATGGTTGCAGCCCAGAAAATGCCGAATATTAACATTACTGCACACTAATTGCACATGCATCCACGTTGTTACGGCCGAAACTAAGTAAAAAACACATGCATTAGCTTGTTTTCAGTGATATTAACATTACTGCACACCAATTGCATATGAATCCACGTTATTACAGCTGAAATTAAGTAAATTACACATGCATTTGCTTGTTTTCAGTGAAATTAACATTAATGCGCACTAATTGCGCATGAATCCACGTTATTACAGCTGAAACTAAGTAAATTACACATGCATTTGCTTATTTTCAGTGATATTAACATTACTGCACACTAATTGGACATGAATCCACGTTATTACAGCTGAAACTAAGTAAAATACAAATGCATTTGCTTGTTTTCATTGATATTAACATTACTGCACACTAATTGCACATGAATCCACGTTATTACAGCTGAAACTAAGTAAAATGCACATGCATTTCCTTGTTTTCAGTGATATTAACATTACTGCACCCTAATTGCACATGAATCCAAGTTATTACAGCTGAAACTAAGTAAAATACAAATGCATTTGCTTGTTTGCAGTGATATTAACAATACTGCACACTAATTGCACATGAATCCACGTTATTACAGCTGATACTAACTAAATTACACATGCATTTGCTTGTTTTCAATGACATTAAAATTACTGCACACTAATTGCACATGAATCCACGTTATGACAGTTGAAACTAAGTAAAATGCACATGCATTTGCTTGTTTTCAGTGACATTAATATTACTGCACACTAATTTCACACGAATCCACGCTATTACAGCTGAAACTAAGTAAAATACACATGCATTTGCTTGTTTTCAGTGATATTAACATTACTGGAGACTAATTGCACATGAATCCACGTTATTACAACTGAAACTAATTAAAATACAATTGAATTTGCTTGTTTTCAGTGAAATTGACCTTACTGCACACTAATTGCACATGAATACACGTTATTACAGCTCAAACTAAGTAAAATGCACATGCATTTGCTTGTTTTCAGTGATATTAACATTACTCCACACTAATTGAACATGAATCCACGTTATTACAGCTGAAACCCAGTAAATTACACATGCATTTGCTTGTTTTCAGTGATATTAACATTAATGCACACTAATTGCACATGAATCCACGTTATTACAGCTGAAACTAAGTAAATTACACATGCATTTGCTTATTTTCAGTGATATTAACATTACTGCACACTAATTGGACATGAATCCACGTTATTACAGCTGAAACTAAGTAAAATACAAATGCATTTGCTTGTTTTCAGTGATATTAACATGACTGCACACTAATTGGACATGAATCCACGTTATTACAACTGAAACTAAGTAAAATACAAATGCATTTGCTTGTTTTCAGTGATATTAACATTATTGCACACTAATTGCACATGAATCCACGTTATTACAGCTCAAACTAAGTAAAATACACATGCATTTGCTTGTTTTCAGTGATATTAACATTACTGCACACTAATTGCACATGAATCCACGTTATTACAGCTGAAACTATGTAAAATACAAATGCATTTGCTTCTTTGCAGTGATATTAACAATACTGCACACTAATTGCATATGAATCCACGTAATTACAGCTGAAACTAAGTAAATTACACATGCATTTGCTTGTTTTCAGTGATATTAACATTAATGCACACTAATTGCACATGAATCCACGTTATTACAGCTGATACTAACTAAATTACACTTGCATTTGCTTGTTTTCAATGATATTAACATTACTGCACACTAATTGCACATGAATCCACGTTATTACAGCTGAAACTAAGTAAGTTACACATACATTTGCTTGTTTTCAGTGATATTAACATTACTGCACAATAATTGCACATGAATCCACGTTATTACAGCTGAAACTAAGTAAAATACAAATGCATTTTTGGTTGCGCATAAATGATTCGAAAAACCCACAATCAGCAGTGAGATTTGGCAGCAACCAGAAGTGCAGTTTGCCCATGGTTGCAGCCCACAAAATACCGAATATTAACATTGTTGCACATTAATTGCACATGCATCCACGTTGTTACAGCCGAAACTAAGTAAAAAACACATGCATTAGCTTGTTTCCAGTGATATTAACATTACTGCACACTAATTGCACATGAATCCACGTTATTACAGCTGAAACAAAGTAAAATACAAATGCATTTGTTTGTTTTCAGTGATAATAACATTACTGCACACTAATTGCACATGAATCCATGTTGTTATAGCTGAAACTAATTAAATTACACATGCATTTGCTTGTTTTCAGTGATATTAACATTACTGCATACTAATTGCACATGAATCCACGTTGTTACAGTTAAAACTAAGTAAAATACAAATGAATTTGCTTGGTTTCTGTGATATTAACATTACTGCACACTAATAGCACATGAATCCACGTTACTACAGCTGAAACTAAGTAAATTACACATGCATTTGCTTGTTTTCAATGATATTAACATTACTGCACACTAATTGCACATGAATCCACGTTATTACAGCTGAAACTAAGTAAATTACACATTCATTTGCTTATTTTCAGTGATATTAACATTACTGCACACTAATTGGACATGAGTCCACGTTATTACAGCTGAAACTAAGTAAAATACAAATGCATTTGCTTGTTTTCAGTGATATTAACATTACTGCACACCAATTGCATATGAATCCACGTTATTACAGCTGAAATTAAGTAAATTACACATGCATTTGCTTATTTTCAGTGATATTAACATTACTGCACACTAATTGGACATGAATCCACGTTATTACAGCTGAAACTAAGTAAAATACAAATGCATTTGCTTGTTTTCATTGATATTAACATTACTGCACACCAATTGCATATGAATCCACGTTATTACAGCTGAAACTAAGTAAATTACACTTGCATTTGCTTGTTTTCAGTGATATTAACATTAATGCACACTAATTGCACATGAATCCACGTTATTACAGCTGATACTAACTAAATTACACATGCATTTGCTTGTTTTCAATGATATTAACATTACTGCACACTAATTGCACATGAATCCACGTTATTACAGCTGAAACTAAGTAAATTACACATACATTTGCTTGTTTTCAGTGATATTAACATTACTGCACAATAATTGCACATGAATCCACGTTATTACAGCTGAAACTAAGTAAAATACAAATGCATTTTTGGTTGCGCATAAATGATTCGAAAAACCCACAATCAGGAGTGAGATTTGGCAGCAAGCAGAAGTGCAGTTTGCCCATGGTTGCAGCCCACAAAATGACGAATATTAACATTACTGCACACTAATTGCACATGCATTCACGTTGTTACAGCCGAAACTAAGTAAAAAACACATGCATTAGCCTGTTTCCAGTGATATTAACATTACTGCACACTAGTTGCACATGAATCCACGTTATTACAGCTGAAACAAAGTAAAATACAAATGCATTTGTTTGTTTTCAGTGATAGTAACATTACTGCACACTAATTGCACATGAATCCATGTTGTTACAGCTGAAACTAATTAAAATGCACATGCATTTGCTTGTTTTCAGTGATATTAACATTACTGCACCCAAATTGCACATGAATCCACGTTATTACAGCTGAAACTAAGAAAATTACACATGCATTTGCTTGTGTTCAGTGATATTAACATTACTGCATACTAATTGCACATGAATCCACGTTGTTACAGCTAAAACTAAGTAAAATACAAATGAATTTGCTTTGGTTTCTGTGATATTAACATTACTGCACACTAATAGCACATGAATCCACGTTATGACAGTTGAAACTAAGTAAAATGCACATGCATTTGCTTGTTTTCAGTGATATTAATATTACTGCACACTAATTTCACACGAATCCACCTTATTACAGCTGAAACTAAGTAAAATACACATGCATTTGTTTGTTTTCAGTGATATTAACATTACTGGAGACTAATTGCACATGAATCCACGTTATTACAGCTGAAACTAAGTAAAATACAAATGCATTTGCTTGTTTTCAGTGATATTAACATTACTGCACACAAATTGCATATGAATCCACGTTATCACAGCTGAAACGAAGTAAATTACACATGCATTTGCTTGTTTTCAGTGAAATTAACATTAATGCACACTAATTGCACATGAATCCACGTTACTACAGCTGAAACTAAGTAAATTACACATGCATTTGCTTGTTTTCAATGATATTAACATTACTGCACACTAATTGCACATGAATCCACGTTATTACAGCTGAAACTAAGTAAATTACACATTCATTTGCTTATTTTCCGTGATATTAACATTACTGCACACTAATTGCACATGAATCCACGTTATTACAGCTGAAACGTAGTAAAATACAAATGCATTTGCATGTTTTCAGTGATATTAACATTACTGCACACCAATTGCATATGAATCCACGTTATTACAGCTGAAACTAAGTAAATTACACATGCATTTGCTTATTTTCAGTGATATTAACATTACTGCACACTAATTGGACATGAATCTACGTTATTACAGCTGAAACTAAGTAAAATACAAATGCATTTGCTTGTTTTCATTGATATTAACAATACTGCACACTAATTGCACATGAATCCACGTTATTACAGCTGAAACTAAGTAAATTACAAATGCATTTGCTTATTTTCAGTGATATTAACATTACTGCACACTAATTGGACATGAATCCACGTTATTATAGCTGAAACTAAGTAAAATACAAATGCATTTGCTTGTCTTCATTGATATTAACATTACTGCACACCAATTGCATATGAATCCACGTTATTACAGCTGAAACTAAGTGAATTACACTTGCATTTGCTTGTTTTCAGTGATATTAACATTACTGCACACTAATTGCACATGAATCCACGTTATTACAGCTGAAACTAAGTAAAATGCACATGCATTTGCTTGTTTTCAGTGATATTAACATTACTGCACCCTAATTGCACATGAATCCACGTTATTACAACTGAAACTAAGTAAAATACAAATGCATTTGCTTGTTTTCAGTGATATTAACATTATTGCACACTAATTGCACATGAATCCACGTTATTACAGCTGAAACTAAGTAAAATACACATGCATTTGCTTGTTTTCAGTGATATTAACATTACTGCACACTAATTGCACATGAATCCACGTTATTACAGCTGAAACTATGTAAAATACAAATGCATTTGCTTGTTTGCAGTGATATTAACAATACTGCACACTATTTGCATATGAATCCACGTTATTACAGCTGAAACTAAGTAAATTACACATGCATTTGCTTGTTTTGAGTGATATTAACATTAATGCACACTAATTGCACATGAATCCACGTTATTACAGCTGATACTAACTAAATTACCCATACATTTGCTTGTTTTCAGTGATATTAACATTACTGCACAATAATTGCACATGAATCCACGTTATTACAGCTGAAACTAAGTAAAACACAAATGCATTTTTGGTTGCGCATAAATGATTCGAAAAACCCACAATCAGCAGTGAGATTTGGCAGCAACCAGAAGTGCAGTTTGCCCATGGTTGCAGCCCACAAAATGCCGAATATTAACATTACTGCACACTAATTGCACATGCATCCACGTTGTTACAGCCGAAACTAAGTAAAAAACACATGCATTAGCTTGTTTCCTGTGATATTAACATTACTGTACACTAATTGCACATGAATCCACGTTATTACAACTGAAACTAAGTAAAATACAAATGCATTTGTTTGTTTTCAGTGATAATAACATTACTGCACACTAATTGCACATGAATCCATGTTGTTACAGCTGAAACTAATTAAAATGCGCATGCATTTGCTTGTTTTCAGTGATATTAACATTACTGCAGCCAAATTGCACATGAATCAACGTTATTACAGCTGAAACTAAGTAAATTACACATGCATTTGCTTGTTTTCAGTGATATTAACATTACTGCATACTAATTGCACATGAATCCACGTTGTTACAGCTAAAACTAAGTAAAATACAAATGAATTTGCTTGGTTTCTGTGATATTAACATTACTGCACACTAATAGCACATGAATCCACGTTATGACAGTTGAAACTAAGTAAAATGCACATGCATTTGCTTGTTTTCAGTGATATTAATATTACTGCACACTAATTTCACACGAATCCACGTTATTACAGCTGAAACTAAGTAAAATACACATGCATTTGCTTGTTTTCAGTGATATTAACAATACTGCACACTAATTGCATATGAATCACGTTATTACAGCTGAAACTAAGTAAATTACACATACATTTGCTTGTTTTCAGTGATATTAACATTACTGCACAATAATTGCACATGAATCCACGTTATTACAGCTGAAACTAAGTAAAATACAAATGCATTTGCTTGTTTTCAGTGATATTAACATTACTGCACACTAATTGCACATGCATCCACGTTGTTACAGCCGAAACTAAGTAAAAAACACCTGCATTTGCTTGTTTCCAGTGCTATTAACATTACTGCACACTAATTGCACATGAATCCACGTTATTACAGCTGAAACAAAGTAAAATACAAATGCATTTGTTTGTTTTCAGTGATAATAACATTACTGCACACTAATTGCACATGAATCCACGTTGTTACAGCTGAAACTAAATAAAATGCACATGCATTTGCTTGTTTTCAGTGATATTAACATTACTGCACCCAAATTGCAAGTGAATCCACGTTATTACAGCTGAAACTAAGTAAATTACACATGCATTTGCTTGTTTTCAGTGGTATTAACATTACTGCATACAAATTGCACATGAATCCACGTTGTTACAGCTAAAACTAAGTAAAATACAAATGCATTTGCTTGGTTTCTGTGATATTAACATTACTGCACACTAATAGCACATGAATCCACGTTATGACAGTTGAAACTAAGTAAAATGCAGATGCATTTGCTTGTTTTCAGTGATATTAATATTACTGCACACTAATTTCACACGAATCCACGTTATTACAGCTGAAACTAAGTAAAATACACATACATTTGCTTTTTTTCAGTGATATTAACATTACTGGAGACTAATTGCACATGAATCCACGTTATTACAGCTGAAACTAAGTAAAATACAATTGAGTTTGCTTGTTTTCAGTGAAATTCACCTTACTGCACACTAATTGCACATGAATACACGTTATTACAGCTCAAACTAAGTAAAATGCACATGCATTTGCTTTTTTTCAGTGATATTAACATTACTCCACACTAATTGTACATGAATCCACGTTATTACAGCTGAAACCAAGTAATTTACACATGCATTTGCTTGTTTTCAGTGATATTAACATTAATGCACTCTAATTGCACATGAATCCACGTTATTACAGCTGAAACTAAGTAGATTACACATGCATTTGCTTGTTTTCAATGATATTAACATTACTGCACACTAGTTGCACATGAATCCACGTTATTACAGCTGAAACTAAGTAAATTACACATGCATTTTCATGTTTTCAGTGATATTAACATTACTGCACACCAATTGCATATGAATCCACGTTATTACAGCTGAAACTAAGTAAATTACACATGCATTTGCTTATTTTCAGTGATATTAACATTACTGCACACTAATTGGACATGAATCTACGTTATTACAGCTGAAACTAAGTAAAATACAAATGCATTTGCTTGTTTTCATTGATATTAACAATACTGCACACTAATTGCACATGAATCCACGTTATTACAGCTGAAACTAAGTAAATTACACATGCATTTGCTTATTTTCAGTGATATTAACATTACTGCACACTAATTGGACATGAATCCACGTTATTATAGCTGAAACTAAGTAAAATACAAATGCATTTGCTTGTCTTCATTGATATTAACATTACTGCACACCAATTGCATATGAATCCACGTTATTACAGCTGAAACTAAGTAAATTACACTTGCATTTGCTTGTTTTCAGTGATATTAACATTACTGCACACTAATTGCACATGAATCCACGTTATTACAGCTGAAACTAAGTAAAATGCACATGCAGTTGCTTGTTTTCAGTGATATTAACATTACTGCACCCTAATTGCACATGAATCCACGTTATTACAACTGAAACTAAGTAAAATACAAATGCATTTGCTTGTTTTCAGTGATATTAACATTATTGCACACTAATTGCACATGAATCCACGTTATTACAGCTGAAACTAAGTAAAATACACATGCATTTGCTTGTTTTCAGTGATATTAACATTACTGCACACTAATTGCACATGAATCCACATTATTACAGCTGAAACTATGTAAAATACAAATGCATTTGCTTGTTTGCAGTGATATTAACAATACTGCACACTAATTGCATATGAATCCACGTTTTTACAGCTGAAACTAAGTAAATTACACATGCATTTGCTTGTTTTCAGTGATAATAACATTAATGCACACTAATTGCACATGAATCCACGTTATTACAGCTGATACTAACTAAATTACCCATACATTTGCTTGTTTTCAGTGATATTAACATTACTCCACAATAATTGCACATGAATCCACGTTATTACAGCTGAAACTAAGTAAACACAAATGCATTTTTGGTTGCGCATAAATGATTCGAAAACCCACAATCAGCAGTGAGATTTGGCAGCAACCAGAAGTACAGTTGCCCATGGTTGCAGCCACAAATGCGAATATTAACATTACTGCACACTAATTGCACATGCATCCACGTTGTTACAGCCGAAACTAAGTAAAAAACACATGCATTAGCTTGTTTCCTGTGATATTAACATTACTGTACACTAATTGCACATGAATCCACGTTATTACAACTGAAACTAAGTAAAATACAAATGCATTTGTTTGTTTTCAGTGATAATAACATTACTGCACACTAATTGCACATGAATCCATGTTGTTACAGCTGAAACTAATTAAAATGCGCATGCATTTGCTTGTTTTCAGTTATATTAACATTACTGCACCCGAATTGCACATGAATCAACGTTATTACAGCTGAAACTAACTAAATTACCCATACATTTGCTTGTTTTCAGTGATATTAACATTACTCCACAATAATTGCACATGAATCCACGTTATTACAGCTGAAACTAAGTAAAACACAAATGCATTTTTGGTTGCGCATAAATGATTCGAAAAACCCACAATCAGCAGTGAGATTTGGCAGCAACCAGAAGTGCAGTTTGCCCATGGTTGCAGCCCACAAAATGCCGAATATTAACATTACTGCACACTAATTGCACATGCATCCACGTTGTTACAGCCGAAACTAAGTAAAAAACACATGCATTAGCTTGTTTCCTGTGATATTAACATTACTGTACACTAATTGCACATGAATCCACGTTATTACAACTGAAACTAAGTAAAATACAAATGCATTTGTTTGTTTTCAGTGATAATAACATTACTGCACACTAATTGCACATGAATCCATGTTGTTACAGCTGAAACTAAGTAAAATACATATGCATTTGCTTGTTTTCAGTGATATTAACATTACTGCACACTAATTGCACATGAATCCACATTATTACAGCTGAAACTATGTAAAATACAAATGCATTTGCTTGTTTGCAGTGATATTAACAATACTGCACACTAATTGCATATGAATCCACGTTTTTACAGCTGAAACTAAGTAAATTACACATGCATTTGCTTGTTTTCAGTGATATTAACATTAATGCACACTAATTGCACATGAATCCACGTTATTACAGCTGATACTAACTAAATTACCCATACATTTGCTTGTTTTCAGTGATATTAACATTACTCCACAATAATTGCACATGAATCCACGTTATTACAGCTGAAACTAAGTAAAACACAAATGCATTTTTGGTTGCGCATAAATGATTCGAAAAACCCACAATCAGCAGTGAGATTTGGCAGCAACCAGAAGTGCAGTTTGCCCATGGTTGCAGCCCACAAAATGCCGAATATTAACATTACTGCACACTAATTGCACATGCATCCACGTTGTTACAGCCGAAACTAAGTAAAAAACACATGCATTAGCTTGTTTCCTGTGATATTAACATTACTGTACACTAATTGCACATGAATCCACGTTATTACAACTGAAACTAAGTAAAATACAAATGCATTTGTTTGTTTTCAGTGATAATAACATTACTGCACACTAATTGCACATGAATCCATGTTGTTACAGCTGAAACTAATTAAAATGCGCATGCATTTGCTTGTTTTCAGTGATATTAACATTACTGCACCCAATTGCACATGAATCAACGTTATTACAGCTGAAACTAAGTAAATTACACATGCATTTGCTTGTTTTCAGTGATATTAACATTACTGCATACTAATTGCACATGAATCCACGTTGTTACAGCTAAAACTAAGTAAAATACAAATGAATTTGCTTGGTTTCTGTGATATTAACATTACTGCACACTAATAGCACATGAATCCACGTTATGACAGTTGAAACTAAGTAAAATGCACATGCATTTGCTTGTTTTCAGTGATATTAATATTACTGCACACTAATTTCACACACATCCACGTTATTACAGCTGAAACTAAGTAAAATACACATGCATTTGCTTGTTTTCAGTGATATTAACAATACTGCACACTAATTGCATATGAATCACGTTATTACAGCTGAAACTAAGTAAATTACACATACATTTGCTTGTTTTCAGTGATATTAACATTACTGCACAATAATTGCACATGAATCCACGTTATTACAGCTGAAACTAAGTAAAATACAAATGCATTTGCTTGTTTTCAGTGATATTAACATTACTGCACACTAATTGCACATGCATCCACGTTGTTACAGCCGAAACTAAGTAAAAAACACCTGCATTTGCTTGTTTCCAGTGATATTAACATTACTGCACACTAATTGCACATGAATCCACGTTATTACAGCTGAAACAAAGTAAAATACAAATGCATTTGTTTGTTTTCAGTGATAATAACATTACTGCACACTAATTGCACATGAATCCACGTTGTTACAGCTGAAACTAAATAAAATGCACATGCATTTGCTTGTTTTCAGTGATATTAACATTACTGCACCCAAATTGCACATGAATCCACGTTATTACAGCTGAAACTAAGTAAATTACACATGCATTTGCTGGTTTTCAGTGGTATTAACATTACTGCATACAAATTGCACATGAATCCACGTTGTTACAGCTAAAACTAAGTAAAATACAAATGCATTTGCTTGGTTTCTGTGATATTAACATTACTGCACACTAATAGCACATGAATCCACGTTATGACAGTTGAAACTAAGTAAAATGCAGATGCATTTGCTTGTTTTCAGTGATATTAATATTACTGCACACTAATTTCACACGAATCCACGTTATTACAGCTGAAACTAAGTAAAATACACATACATTTGCTTGTTTTCAGTGATATTAACATTACTGGAGACTAATTGCACATGAATCCACGTTATTACAGCTGAAACTAAGTAAAATACAATTGAATTTGCTTGTTTTCAGTGAAATTGACCTTACTGCACACTAATTGCACATGAATACACGTTATTACAGCTCAAACTAAGTAAAATGCACATGCATTTGCTTTTTTTCAGTGATATTAACATTACTCCACACTAATTGTACATGAATCCACGTTATTACAGCTGAAACCAAGTAAATTACACATGCATTTGCTTGTTTTCAGTGATATTAACATTAATGCACTCTAATTGCACATGAATCCACGTTATTACAGCTGAAACTAAGTAGATTACACATGCATTTGCTTGTTTTCAGTGATATTAACATTACTGCACCCAAATTGCACATGAATCAACGTTATTACAGCTGAAACTAAGTAAATTACACATGCATTTGCTTGTTTTCAGTGATATTAACATTATTGCATACTAATTGCACATGAATCCACGTTGTTACAGCTAAAACTAAGTAAAATACAAATGAATTTGCTTGGTTTCTGTGATATTAACATTACTGCACACTAATAGCACATGAATCCACGTTATGATAGTTGAAACTAAGTAAAATGCACATGCATTTGCTTGTTTTCAGTGATATTAATATTACTGCACACTAATTTCACACGAATCCACGTTATTACAGCTGAAACTAAGTAAAATACACATGCATTTGCTTGTTTTCAGTGATATTAACAATACTGCACACTAATTGCATATGAATCACGTTATTACAGCTGAAACTAAGTAAATTACACATACATTTGCTTGTTTTCAGTGATATTAACATTACTGCACAATAATTGCACATGAATCCACGTTATTACAGCTGAAACTAAGTAAAATACAATGCATTTGCTTGTTTTCAGTGATATTAACATTACTGCACACTAATTGCACATGCATCCACGTTGTTACAGCCGAAATTAAGTAAAAAACACCTGCATTTGCTTGTTTTCAGTGATATTAACATTACTGCACACTAATTGCACATGAATCCATGTTATTACAGCTGAAACAAAGTAAAATACAAATGCATTTGTTTGTTTTCAGTGATAATAACATTACTGCACACTAATTGCACATGAATCCACGTTGTTACAGCTGAAACTAAATAAAATGCACATGCATTTGCTTGTTTTCAGTGATATTAACATTACTGCACCCAAATTGCACATGAATCCACGTTATTACAGCTGAAACTAAGTAAATTACACATGCATTTGCTTGTTTTCAGTGGTATTAACATTACTGCATACAAATTGCACATGAATCCACGTTGTTACAGCTAAAACTAAGTAAAATACAAATGCATTTGCTTGTTTCTGTGATATTAACATTACTGCACACTAATAGCACATGAATCCACGTTATGACAGTTGAAACTAAGTAAAATGCAGATGCATTTGCTTGTTTTCAGTGATATTAATATTACTGCACACTAATTTCACACGAATCCACGTTATTACAGCTGAAACTAAGTAAAATACACATACATTTGCTTGTTTTCAGTGATATTAACATTACTGGAGACCAATTGCACATGAATCCACGTTATTACAGCTGAAACTAAGTAAAATACAATTGAATTTGCTTGTTTTCAGTGAAATTGACCTTACTGCACACTAATTGCACATGAATCACGTTATTACAGCTCAAACTAAGTAAAATGCACATGCATTTGCTTTTTTTCAGTGATATTAACATTACTCACACTAATTGTACATGAATCCACGTTATTACAGCTGAAACCAAGTAAATTACACATGCATTTGCTTGTTTTCAGTGATATTAACATTACTGCACACAAATTACATATGAATCCACGTTATTACAGCTGAAACTAAGTAAATTACACATGCATTTGCTTGTTTTCAGTGAAATTAAAATTACTGCACACTAATTGCACATGAATCCACGTTACTACAACTGAAACTAAGTAAATTGCACATGCATTTGCTTGTTTTCAATGACATTAACATTACTGTACACTAATTGCACATGAATCCACGTTATTACAGCTGAAACTAAGTATATTACACATCATTTGCTTATTTTCAGTGATATTAACATTACTGCACACAAATTACATATGAATCCACGTTATTACAGCTGAAACTAAGTAAATTACACATGCATTTGCTTGTTTCAGTGAAATTAAAATTACTGCACACTAATTGCACATGAATCCACGTTATTGCAGCTGAAACTAAGTAAATTACAGATGCATTTGCTTGTTTTCAGTGATATTAACATTACTGCACACTAATTGCACATGAATCCATGTTATTACAGCTGAAACTAAGTAAGATACAAATGCATTTGCTTGTTTTCTGTGATATTAACAATACTGCACACTAATTGCATATGAATCCACGTTATTACAGCTGAAACTAAGTAAATTACACATGCATTTGCTTGTTTTCAGTGATATTAACATTAATGCACACTAATTGCACATGATTCCACGTTATTACAGCTGATACTAACTAAATTACACATGCATTTGCTTGTTTTCAATGACATTAACATTACTGCACACTAATTGCACATGAATCACGTTATGACAGTTGAAACTAAGTAAAATGCACATGCATTTGCTTGTTTTCAGTGACATTAATATTACTGCACACTAATTTCACACGAATCCACGTTATTACAGCTGAAACTAAGTAAAATACACATGCATTTGCTTGATTTCAGTGATATTAACATTACTGGAGACTAATTGCACATGAATCCACGTTATTACAACTGAAACTAAGTAAAATACAATTAAATTTGCTTGTTTTCAGTGAATTGACCTTACTGCACACTAATTGCACATGAATACACGTTATTACAGCTCAAACTAAGTAAAATGCACATGCATTTGCTTGTTTTCAGTGATATTAACATTACTCCACACTAATTGAACATGAATCCAAGTTATTACAGCTGAAACCCAGTAAATTACACATGCATTTGCTTGTTTTCAGTGATATTAACATTAATGCACACTAATTGCACATGAATCCACGTTATTACAGCTGAAACTATGTAAAATACAAATGCATTTGCTTGTTTGCACTGATATTAACAATACTGCACACTAATTGCATATGAATCCACGTTATTACAGCTGAAACGAAGTAAAATACAAATGCATTTGCTTGTTTTCAGTGATATTAACATTATTGCACACTAATTGCACATGAATCCACGTTATTACAGCTGAAACTAAGTAAAATACACATGCATTTGCTTGTTTTCAGTGATATTAACATTACTGCACACTAATTGCACATGAATCCACGTTATTACAGCTGAAACTAAGTAAAATACACATGCATTTGCTTGATTTCAGTGATATTAACAGTACTGGAGACTAATTGCACATGAATCCACGTTATTACAACTGAAACTAAGTAAAATACAATTAAATTTGCTTGTTTTCAGTGAAATTGACCTTACTGCACACTAATTGCACATGAATACACGTTATTACAGCTCAAACTAAGTAAAATGCACATGCATTTGCTTGTTTCAGTGATATTAACATTACTCCACACTAATTGAACATGAATCCAAGTTATTACAGCTGAACCCAGTAAATTACACATGCATTTGCTTGTTTTCAGTGATATTAACATTAATGCACACTAATTGCACATGAATCCACGTTATTACAGCTGAAACTATGTAAAATACAAATGCATTTGCTTGTTTGCACTGATATTAACAATACTGCACACTAATTGCATATGAATCCACGTTATTACAGCTGAAACGAAGTAAAATACAAATGCATTTGCTTGTTTTCAGTGATCTTAACATTATTGCACACTAATTGCACATGAATCCACGTTATTACAGCTGAAACTAAGTAAAATACACATGCATTTGCTTGTTTTCAGTGATATTAACATTACTGCACACTAATTGCACATGAATCCACGTTATTACAGCTGAAACTATGTAAAATACAAATGCATTTGCTTGTTTGCAGTGATATTAACAATACTGCACACTAATTGCATATGAATCCACGTTATTCCAGCTGAAACTAAGTAAATTACACATGCATTTGCTTGTTTTCAGTGATATTAACATTAATGCACACTAATTGCACATGAATCCACGTTATTACAGCTGATACTAACTAAATTACACATGCATTTGCTTGTTTTCAATGATATTAACATTACTGCACACTAATTGCACATGAATCCACGTTATTACAGCTGAAACTAAGTAAATTACACATACATTTGCTTGTTTTCAGTGATATTAACATTACTGCACAATAATTGCACATGAATCCACGTTATTACAGCTGAAACTAAGTAAAATACAAATGCATTTTTGGTTGCGCATAAATGATTCGAAAAACCCACAATCAGCAGTGAGATTTGGCAGCAACCAGAGTGCAGTTTGCCCATGGTTGCAGCCCACAAAATGCCGAATATTAACATTACTGCACACTAATTGCACATGCATCCACGTTGTTACAGCTCAAACTAAGTAAAATGCACATGCATTTGCTTGTTTTCAGTGATATTAACATTACTCCACACTAATTGAACATGAATCCAGGTTATTACAGCTGAAACCCAGTAAATTACACATGCATTTGCTTGTTTTCAGTGATATTAACATTAATGCACACTAATTGCACATGAATCCACGTTATTACAGCAGAAACTATGTAAAATACAAATGCATTTGCTTGTTTGCAGTGATATTAACAATACTGCACACTAATTGCATATGAATCCACGTTATTACAGCTGAAACTAAGTAAAATACAAATGCATTTGCTTGTTTTCAGTGATATTAACATTATTGCACACTAATTGCACATGAATCCACGTTATTACAGCTGAAACTAAGTAAAATACACATGCATTTGCTTGTTTTCAGTGATATTAACATTACTGCACACTAATTGCACATGAATCCACGTTATTACAGCTGAAACTATGTAAAATACAAATGCATTTGCTTGTTTGCAGTGATATTAACAATACTGCACACTAATTGCATATGAATCCACGTTATTACAGCTGAAACTAAGTAAATTACACATGCATTTGCTTGTTTTCAGTGATATTAACATTAATGCACACTAATTGCACATGAATCCACGTTATTACAGCTGATACTAACTAAATTACACATGCATTTGCTTGTTTTCAATGATATTAACATTACTGCACACTAATTGCACATGAATCCACGTTATTACAGCTGAAACTAAGTAAATTACACATACATTTGCTTGTTTTCAGTGATATTAACATTACTGCACAATAATTGCACATGAATCCACGTTATTACAGCTGAAACTAAGTAAAATACAAATGCATTTTTGGTTGCGCATAAATGATTCGAAAAACCCACAATCAGCAGTGAGATTTGGCAGCAACCAGAAGTGCAGTTTGCCCATGGTTGCAGCCCACAAAATGCCGAATATTAACATTACTGCACACTAATTGCACATGCATCCACGTTGTTACAGCTCAAACTAAGTAAAATGCACATGCATTTGCTTGTTTTCAGTGATATTAACATTACTCCACACTAATTGAACATGAATCCAAGTTATTACAGCTGAAACCCAGTAAATTACACATGCATTTGCTTGTTTTCAGTGATATTAACATTAATGCACACTAATTGCACATGAATCCACGTTATTACAGCTGAAACTAAGTAAATTACACATGCATTTGCTTATTTTCAATGATATTAACATTACTGCACACTAATTGGACATGAATCCACGTTATTACAGCTGAAACTAAGTAAAATACAAATGCATTTGCTTGTTTTCATTGATATTAACATTACTGCACACCAATTGCATATGAATCCACGTTATTACAGCTGGAACTAAGTAAATTACACTTGCATTTTCTTGTTTTCAGTGATATTAACATTACTGCACACTAATTGCACATGAATCCACGTTATTACAGCTGAAACTAAGTAAAATGCACATGCATTTGCCTGTTTTCAGTGATATTAACATTACTGCACCCTAATTGCACATGAATCCACGTTATTACAACTGAAACTAAGTAAAATACAAATGCATTTGCTTGTTTTCAGTGATATTAACATTATTGCACACTAATTGCACATGAATCCACGTTATTACAGCTGAAACTAAGTAAAATACACATGCATTTACTTGTTTTCAGTGATATTAACATTACGGCACACTAATTGCACATGAATCCACGTTATTACAGCTGAAACTATGTAAAATACAAATGCATTTGCTTGTTTGCAGTGATATTACCAATACTGCACACTAATTGCATATGAATCCACGTTATTACAGCTGAAACTAAGTAAATTACACATGCATTTGCTTGTTTTCAGTGATATTAACATTAATGCACACTAATTGCACATGAATCCACGTTATTACAGCTGATACTAACTAAATTACACATGCATTTGCTTGTTTTCAATGATATTAACATTACTGCACAATAATTGCACATGAATCCACGTTATTACAGCTGAAACTAAGTAAAATACAAATGCATTTTTGGTTGCGCATAAATGATTCGAAAAACCCACAATCAGCAGTGAGATTTGGCAGCAACCAGAAGTGCAGTTTGCCCATGGTTGCAGCCCACAAAATGCCGAATATTAACATTACTGCACACTAATTGCACATGCATCCACGTTGTTACAGCCGAAACTAAGTAAAAAACACATGCATTAGCTTGTTTCCAGTGATATTAACATTACTGCACAATAATTGCACATGAATCCACGTTATTACAGCTGAAACTAAGTAAATTACACATACATTTGCTTGTTTTCAGTGATATTAACATTACTGCACAATAATTGCACATGAATCCACGTTATTACAGCTGAAACTAAGTAAAATACAAATGCATTTTTGGTTGCGCATAAATGATTCGAAAAACCCACAATCAGCAGTGAGATTTGGCAGCAACCAGAAGTGCAGTTTGCCCATGGTTGCAGCCCACAAAATGCCGAATATTAACATTACTGCACACTAATTGCACATGCATCCACGTTGTTACAGCTCAAACTAAGTAAAATGCACATGCATTTGCTTGTTTTCAGTGATATTAACATTACTCCACACTAATTGAACATGAATCCAAGTTATTACAGCTGAAACCCAGTAAATTACACATGCATTTGCTTGTTTTCAGTGATATTAACATTAATGCACACTAATTGCACATGAATCCACGTTATTACAGCTGAAACTAAGTAATTACACATGCATTTGCTTATTTTCAATGATATTAACATTACTGCACACTAATTGGACATGAATCCACGTTATTACAGCTGAAACTAAGTAAAATACAAATGCATTTGCTTGTTTTCATTGATATTAACATTACTGCACACCAATTGCATATGAATCCACGTTATTACAGCTGGAACTAAGTAAATTACACTTGCATTTTCTTGTTTTCAGTGATATTAACATTACTGCACACTAATTGCACATGAATCCACGTTATTACAGCTGAAACTAAGTAAAATGCACATGCATTTGCCTGTTTTCAGTGATATTAACATTACTGCACCCTAATTGCACATGAATCCACGTTATTACAACTGAAACTAAGTAAAATACAAATGCATTTGCTTGTTTTCAGTGATATTAACATTATTGCACACTAATTGCACATGAATCCACGTTATTACAGCTGAAACTAAGTAAAATACACATGCATTTACTTGTTTTCAGTGATATTAACATTACTGCACACTAATTGCACATGAATCCACGTTATTACAGCTGAAACTATGTAAAATACAAATGCATTTGCTTGTTTGCAGTGATATTACCAATACTGCACACTAATTGCATATGAATCCACGTTATTACAGCTGAAACTAAGTAAATTACACATGCATTTGCTTGTTTTCAGTGATATTAACATTCATGCACACTAATTGCACATGATCCACGTTATTACAGCTGATACTAACTAAATTACACATGCATTTGCTTGTTTTCAATGATATTAACATTACTGCACAATAATTGCACATGAATCCACGTTATTACAGCTGAAACTAAGTAAAATACAAATGCATTTTTGGTTGCGCATAAATGATTCGAAAAACCCACAATCAGCAGTGAGATTTGGCAGCAACCAGAAGTGCAGTTTGCCCATGGTTGCAGCCCACAAAATGCCGAATATTAACATTACTGCACACTAATTGCACATGCATCCACGTTGTTACAGCCGAAACTAAGTAAAAAACACATGCATTAGCTTGTTTCCAGTGATATTAACATTACTGCACACTAATTGCACATGAATCCACGTTATTACAGCTGAAACAAAGTAAAATACAAATGCATTTGTTTGTTTTCAGTGATAATAACATTACTGCACACTAATTGCACATGAATCCACGTTGTTACAGCTAAAACTAATTAAAATGCACATGCATTTGCTTGTTTTCAGTGATATTAACATTACTGCACCCAAATTGCACATGAATCCACGTTATTACAGCTGAAACTAAGTAAATTACACATGCATTTGCTTGTTTACAATGATATTAACATTACTGCATACTAATTGGACATGAATCCACGTTGTTACAGCTAAAACTAAGTAAAATACAAATGCATTTGCTTGGTTTCTGTGATATTAACATTACTGCACACTAATAGCACATGAATCCACGTTATGACAGTTGAAACTAAGTAAAATGCACATGCATTTGCTTGTTTTCAGTGACATTAATATTACTGCACACTAATTTCACACGAATCCACGTTATTACAGCTGAAACTAAGTAAAATACACATGCATTTGCTTGTTTTCAGTGATATTAACATTACTGGAGACTAATTGCACATGAATCCACGTTATTACAACTGAAACTAAGTAAAATACAATTGAATTTGCTTGTTTTCAGTGAAATTGACCTTACTGCACACTAATTGCACATGAATACACGTTATTACAGCTCAAACTAAGTAAAATGCACATGCATTTGCTTGTTTTCAGTGATATTAACATTACTCCACACTAATTGAACATGAATCCACGTT
This sequence comes from Sanderia malayensis, assembly GCA_013076295.1. NCBI lineage: Eukaryota > Metazoa > Cnidaria > Scyphozoa > Semaeostomeae > Pelagiidae > Sanderia > Sanderia malayensis. The sequence continues at coordinate 46,396 of RQOL01000628.1, read as the reverse complement.
ATTACAGCTGAAACCAAGTAAATTACACATGCATTTGCTTGTTTTCAGTGATATTAACATTAATGCACACTAATTGCACATGAATCAACGTTATTACAGCTGAAACTAAGTAAATTACACATGCATTTGCTTGTTTTCAATGATATTAACATTACTGCACACTAGTTGCACATGAATTCACGTTATTACAGCTGAAACTAAGTAAATTACACATGCATTTGCTAATTTCAGTGATATTAACATTACTGCACACTAATTGGACATGAATAACGTTATTACAGCTGAAACTAAGTAAAATACAAATGCATTTGCTTGTTTTCATTGATATTAACATTACTGCACACCAATTGCATATGAATCCACGTTATTACAGCTGAAACTAAGTAAATTACACATGCATTTGCTTGTTTTCAGTGATATTAACATTACTTCACACTGATTGCACATGAATCCACGTTATTACAGCTGAAACTAAGTAAAATGCACATGCATTTGCTTGTTTTCAGTGATATTAACATTACTGCACCCTAATTGCACATGAATCCACGTTATTACAACTGAAACTAAGTAAAATACAAATGCATTTGCTTGTTTTCAGTGATATTAACATTATTGCACACTAATTGCACATGAATCCACGTTATCACAGCTGAAACTAAGTAAAATACACATGCATTTGCTTGTTTTCAGTGATATTAACATTACTGCACAGTAATTGCACACGAATCCACGTTATTACAGCTGAAACTAAGTAAAATGCACATGCATTTGCTTGTTTTCAGTGATATTAACATTACTGCACCCTAATTGCACATGAATCCAAGTTATTACAGCTGAAACTAAGTAAAATACAAATGCATTTGCTTGTTTGCATTGATATTAACAATACTGCACACTAATTGCACATGAATCCACGTTATTACAGCTGATACTAACTAAATTACACATGCATTTGCTTGTTTTCAATGACATTAAAATTACTGCACACTAATTGCACATGAATCCACGTTATGACAGTTGAAACTAAGTAAAATGCACATGCATTTGCTTGTTTTCAGTGACATTAATATTACTGCACACTAATTTCACACGAATCCACGCTATTACAGCTGAAACTAAGTAAAATACACATGCATTTGCTTGTTTTCAGTGATATTAACATTACTGGAGACTAATTGCACATGAATCCACGTTATTACAACTGAAACTAATTAAAATACAATTGAATTTGCTTGTTTTCAGTGAAATTGACCTTACTGCACACTAATTGCACATGAATACACGTTATTACAGCTCAAACTAAGTAAAATGCACATGCATTGCTTGTTTCAGTGATATTAACATTACTCCACACTAATTGAACATGAATCCACGTTATTACAGCTGAAACCCAGTAAATTACACATGCATTTGCCTGTTTTCAGTGATATTAACATTACTGCACACTAATTGCACATGAATCCCCGTTATTACAGCTGTAACTAAGTAAAATGCACATGCATTTGCTTGTTTTCAGTGATATTAACATTACTGCACCCTGATTGGACATGAATCCACGTTATTACAACTGAAACTAAGTAAAATACAAATGCATTTGCTTGTTTTCAGTGATATTAACATTTTTGCACACTAATTGCACATGAATCCACGTTATTACAGCTCAAACTAAGTAAAATACACATGCATTTGCTTGTTTTCAGTGATATTAACATTACTGCACACTAATTGCACATGAATCCACGTTATTACAGCTGAAACTATGTAAAATACAAATGCATTTGCTTGTTTGCAGTGATATTAACAATACTGCACACTATTTGCATATGAATCCACGTTATTACAGCTGAAACTAAGTAAAATGCACATGCATTTGCTTGTTTTCAGTGATATTAACATTACTGGAGACTAATTGCACATGAATCCACGTTATTACAACTGAAACTAAGTAAAATACAATTGAATTTGCTTGTTTTCAGTGAAATTGACCTTACTGCACACTAATTGCACATGAATACACGTTATTACAGCTCAAACTAAGTAAAATGCACATGCATTTGCTTGTTTTCAGTGATATTAACATTACTCCACACTAATTGAACATGAATCCACGTTATTACAGCTGAAACCAAGTAAATTACACATGCATTTGCTTGTTTTCAGTGATATTAACATTAATGCACACTAATTGCACATGAATCAACGTTATTACAGATGAAACTAAGTAAATTACACATGCATTTGCTTGTTTTCAATGATATTAACATTACTGCACACTAGTTGCACATGAATTCACGTTATTACAGCTGAAACTAAGTAAATTACACATGCATTTGCTAATTTTCAGTGATATTAACATTACTGCACACTAATTGGACATGAATAACGTTATTACAGCTGAAACTAAGTAAAATACAAATGCATTTGCTTGTTTTCATTGATATTAACATTACTGCACACCAATTGCATATGAATCCACGTTATTACAGCTGAAACTAAGTAAATTACACATGCATTTGCTTGTTTTCAGTGATATTAACATTACTTCACACTGATTGCACATGAATCCACGTTATTACAGCTGAAACTAAGTAAAATGCACATGCATTTGCTTGTTTTCAGTGATATTAACATTACTGCACCCTAATTGCACATGAATCCACGTTATTACAACTGAAACTAAGTAAAATACAAATGCATTTGCTTGTTTTCAGTGATATTAACATTATTGCACACTAATTGCACATGAATCCACGTTATCACAGCTGAAACTAAGTAAAATACACATGCATTTGCTTGTTTTCAGTGATATTAACATTACTGCACAGTAATTGCACACGAATCCACGTTATTACAGCTGAAACTAAGTAAAATGCACATGCATTTGCTTGTTTTCAGTGATATTAACATTACTGCACCCTAATTGCACATGAATCCAAGTTATTACAGCTGAAACTAAGTAAAATACAAATGCATTTGCTTGTTTGCAGTGATATTAACAATACTGCACACTAATTGCACATGAATCCACGTTATTACAGCTGATACTAACTAAATTACACATGCATTTGCTTGTTTTCAATGACATTAAATTACTGCACACTAATTGCACATGAATCCACGTTACGACAGTTGAAACTAAGTAAAATGCACATGCATTTGCTTGTTTTCAGTGACATTAATATTACTGCACACTAATTTCACACGAATCCACGCTATTACAGCTGAAACTAAGTAAAATACACATGCATTTGCTTGTTTTCAGTGATATTAACATTACTGGAGACTAATTGCACATGAATCCACGTTATTACAACTGAAACTAATTAAAATACAATTGAATTTGCTTGTTTTCAGTGAAATTGACCTTACTGCACACTAATTGCACATGAATACACGTTATTACAGCTCAAACTAAGTAAAATGCACATGCATTTGCTTGTTTTCAGTGATATTAACATTACTCCACACTAATTGAACATGAATCCACGTTATTACAGCTGAAACCCAGTAAATTACACATGCATTTGCCTGTTTTCAGTGATATTAACATTACTGCACACTAATTGCACATGAATCCACGTTATTACAGCTGTAACTAAGTAAAATGCACATGCATTTGCTTGTTTTCAGTGATATTAACATTACTGCACCCTGATTGGACATGAATCCACGTTATTACAACTGAAACTAAGTAAAATACAAATGCATTTGCTTGTTTTCAGTGATATTAACATTTTTGCACACTAATTGCACATGAATCCACGTTATTACAGCTCAAACTAAGTAAAATACACATGCATTTGCTTGTTTTCAGTGATATTAACATTACTGCACACTAATTGCACATGAATCCACGTTATTACAGCTAAAACTATGTAAAATACAAATGCATTTGCTTCTTTGCAGTGATATTAACAATACTGCACACTAATTGCATATGAATCCACGTTATTACAGCTGAAACTAAATAAATTACACATGCATTTGCTTGTTTTCAGTGATATTAACATTAATGCACACTAATTGGACATGAATCCACGTTATCACAGCTGATACTAACTAAATTACACATGCATTTGCTTGTTTTCAATGATATTAACATTACTGCACACTAATTGCACATGAATCCACGTTATTACAGCTGAAACTAAGTAAATTACACATGCATTTGCTTGTTTTCAGTGATATTAACATTACTGCACAATAATTGCACATGAATCCACGTTATTACAGCTGAAACTAAGTAAAATACAAATGCATTTTGGTTGCGCATAAATGATTCGAAAAACCCGCAATCAGCAGTGAGATTTGGCAGCAACCAGAAGTGCAGTTTGCCCATGGTTGCAGCCCACAAAATGCCGAATATTAACATTACTGCACATTAATTGCACATGCATCCACGTTGTTACAGCCGAAACTAAGTAAAAAACACATGCATTTGCTTGTTTCCAGTGATATTAACATTACTGCACACTAATTGCACATGAATCCACGTTATTACAGCTGAAACAAAGTAAAATACAAATGCATTTGTTTGTTTTCAGTGATAATAACATTACTGCACACTAATTGCACATGAATCCATGTTGTTACAGCTGAAACTAATTAAATTACACATGCATTTGCTTGTTTTCAGTGATATTAACATTAGTGCATACTAATTGCACATGAATCCACGTTATGACAGTTGAAACTAAGTAAAATGCACATGCATTTGCTTGTTTTCAGCGATATTAATATTACTGCACACTAATTTCACACGAATCCACGTTATTACAGCTGAAACTAAGTAAAATACACATGCATTTGCTTGTTTTCAGTGATATTAACATTACTGGACACTAATTGCACATGAATCCACGTTATTACAGCTGAAACTAAGTAAAATACAAATGCATTTGCTTGTTTTCAGTGATATTAACATTACTGCACACAAATTGCATATGAATCCACGTTATTACAGCTGAAACGAAGTAAATTACACATGCATTTGCTTGTTTTCAGTGATATTAACATTAATGCACACTAATTGCACATGAATCCACGTTATTACAGGTGATACTAACTAAATTACACATGCAATTGCTTGTTTTCAATGATATTAACATTACTGCACACTAATTGCACATGAATCCACGTTATTACAGCTGAAACTAAGTAAAATAGAAATGCATTTTTGGTTGCGCATAAATGATTCGAAAAACCCACAATCAGCAGTGAGATTTGGCAGCAACCAGAAGTGCAGTTTGCCCATGGTTGCAGCCCACAAAATGCCGAATGTTAACATTACTGCACACTAATTGCAAATGAATCCACGTTATTACAGCTGAAACTAAGTAAATTACACATTCATTTGCTTATTTTCAGTGATATTAACATTACTGCACACTAATTGGACATGAATCCACGTTATTACAGCTGAAACTAAGTAAAATACAAATGCATTTGCTTGTTTTCAGTGAAATTAACATTAATGCACACTAATTGCGCATGAATCCACGTTATTACAGCTGAAACTAAGTAAATTACACATGCATTTGCTTATTTTCAGTGATATTAACATTACTGCACACTAATTGGACATGAATCCACGTTATTACAGCTGAAACTAAGTAAAATACAAATGCATTTGCTTGTTTTCATTGATATTAACATTACTGCACACTAATTGCACATCAATCCACGTTATTACAGCTGAAACTAAGTAAAATGCACATGCATTTGCTTGTTTTCAGTGATATTAACATTACTGCACCCTAATTGCACATGAATCCAAGTTATTACAGCTGAAACTAAGTAAAATACAAATGCATTTGCTTGTTTGCAGTGATATTAACAATACTGCACACTAATTGCACATGAATCCACGTTATTACAGCTGATACTAACTAAATTACACATGCATTTGCTTGTTTTCAATGACATTAAAATTACTGCACACTAATTGCACATGAATCCACGTTATGACAGTTGAAACTAAGTAAAATGCACATGCATTTGCTTGTTTTCAGTGACATTAATATTACTGCACACTAATTTCACACGAATCCACGCTATTACAGCTGAAACTAAGTAAAATACACATGCATTTGCTTGTTTTCAGTGATATTAACATTACTGGAGACTAATTGCACATGAATCCACGTTATTACAACTGAAACTAATTAAAATACAATTGAATTTGCTTGTTTTCAGTGAAATTGACCTTACTGCACACTAATTGCACATGAATACACGTTATTACAGCTCAAACTAAGTAAAATGCACCTGCATTTGCTTGTTTTCAGTGATATTAACATTACTCCACACTAATTGAACATGAATCCACGTTATTACAGCTGAAACTAAGTAAAATACAAATGCATTTGCTTGTTTTCAGTGATATTAACATTACTGCACACTAATTGGACATGAATCCACGTTATTACAGCTGAAACTAAGTAAAATACACATGCATTTGCTTGTTTTCAGTGATATTAACATTACTGGAGACTAATTGCACATGAATCCACGTTATTACAACTGAAACTAATTAAAATACAATTGAATTTGCTTGTTTTCAGTGAAATTGACCTTACTGCACACTAATTGCACATGAATACACGTTATTACAGCTCAAACTAAGTAAAATGCACATGCATTTGCTTGTTTTCAGTGATATTAACATTACTCCACACTAATTGAACATGAATCCACGTTATTACAGCTCAAACTAAGTAAAATACACATGCATTTGCTTGTTTTCAGTGACATTAATATTACTGCACACTAATTTCACACGAATCCACGCTATTAGAGCTGAAACTAAGTAAAATACACATGCATTTGCTTGTTTTCAGTGATATTAACATTACTGGAGACTAATTGCACATGAATCCACGTTATTACAACTGAAACTAATTAAAATACAATTGAATTTGCTTGTTTTCAGTGAAATTGACCTTACTGCACACTAATTGCACATGAATACACGTTATTACAGCTCAAACTAAGTAAAATGCACATGCATTTGCTTGTTTTCAATGATATTAACATTACTCCACACTAATTGAACATGAATCCACGTTATTACAGCTGAAACCCAGTAAATTACACATGCATTTGCTTGTTTTCAGTGATATTAACATTAATGCACACTAATTGCACATGAATCCACGTTATTACAGCTGAAACTAATTAAAATACAATTGAATTTGCTTGTTTTCAGTGAAATTGACCTTACTGCACACTAATTGCACATGAATACACGTTATTACAGCTCAAACTAAGTAAAATGCACATGCATTTGCTTGTTTTCAGTGATATTAACATTACTCCACACTAATTGAACATGAATCCACGTTATTACAGCTGAAACCCAGTAAATTACACATGCATTTGCTTGTTTTCAGTGATATTAACATTAATGCACACTAATTGCACATGAATCCACGTTATTACAGCTGAAACTAAGTAAATTACACATGCATTTGCTTATTTTCAGTGATATTAACATTACTGCACACTAATTGGACATGAATCCACGTTATTACAGCTGAAACTAAGTAAAATACAAATGCATTTGCTTGTTTTCAGTGATATTAACATTACTGCACACTAATTGGACATGAATCCACGTTATTACAACTGAAACTAAGTAAAATACAAATGCATTTGCTTGTTTTCAGTGATATTAACATTATTGCACACTAATTGCACATGAATCCACGTTATTACAGCTCAAACTAAGTAAAATACACATGCATTTGCTTGTTTTCAGTGATATTAACATTACTGCACACTAATTGCACATGAATCCACGTTATTACAGCTGAAACTATGTAAAATACAAATGCATTTGCTTCTTTGCAGTGATATTAACAATACTGCACACTAATTGCATATGAATCCACGTTATTACAGCTGAAACTAAGTAAATTACACATGCATTTGCTTGTTTTCAGTGATATTAACATTAATGCACACTAATTGCACATGAATCCACGTTATTACAGCTGATACTAACTAAATTACACATGCATTTGCTTGTTTTCAATGATATTAACATTACTGCACACTAATTGCACATGAATCCACGTTATTACAGCTGAAACTAAGTAAAATACAAATGCATTTTTGGTTGCGCATAAATGATTCGAAAAACCCACAATCAGCAGTGAGATTTGGCAGCAACCAGAAGTGCAGTTTGCCCATGGTTGCAGCCCACAAAATGCCGAATATTAACATTACTGCACATTAATTGCACATGCATCCACGTTGTTACAGCCGAAACTAAGTAAAAAACACATGCATTAGCTTGTTTCCAGTGATATTAACATTACTGCACACTAATTGCACATGAATCCACGTTATTACAGCTGAAACAAAGTAAAATACAAATGCATTTGTTTGTTTTCAGTGATAATAACATTACTGCACACTAATTGCACATGAATCCATGTTGTTACAGCTGAAACTAATTAAATTACACATGCATTTGCTTGTTTTCAGTGATATTAACATTACTGCACACTAATTGCACATGAATACACGTTATTACAGCTCAAACTAAGTAAAATGCACATGCATTTGCTTGTTTTCAGTGATATTAACATTACTCCACACTAATTGAACATGAATCCACGTTATTACAGCTGAAACCCAGTAAATTACACATGCATTTGCTTGTTTTCAGTGATATTAACATTAATGCACACTAATTGCACATGAATCCACGTTATTACAGCTGAAACTAATTAAAATACAATTGAATTTGCTTGTTTTCAGTGAAATTGACCTTACTGCACACTAATTGCACATGAATACACGTTATTACAGCTCAAACTAAGTAAAATGCACATGCATTTGCTTGTTTTCAGTGATATTAACATTACTCCACACTAATTGAACATGAATCCACGTTATTACAGCTGAAACCCAGTAAATTACACATGCATTTGCTTGTTTTCAGTGATATTAACATTAATGCACACTAATTGCACATGAATCCACGTTATTACAGCTGAAACTAAGTAAATTACACATGCATTTGCTTATTTTCAGTGATATTAACATTACTGCACACTAATTGGACATGAATCCATGTTATTACAGCTGAAACTAAGTAAAATACAAATGCATTTGCTTGTTTTCAGTGATATTAACATTACTGCACACTAATTGGACATGAATCCACGTTATTACAACTGAAACTAAGTAAAATACAAATGCATTTGCTTGTTTTCAGTGATATTAACATTATTGCACACTAATTGCACATGAATCCACGTTATTACAGCTCAAACTAAGTAAAATACACATGCATTTGCTTGTTTTCAGTGATATTAACATTACTGCACACTAATTGCACATGAATCCACGTTATTACAGCTGAAACTATGTAAAATACAAATGCATTTGCTTCTTTGCAGTGATATTAACAATACTGCACACTAATTGCATATGAATCCACGTTATTACAGCTGAAACTAAGTAAATTACACATGCATTTGCTTGTTTTCAGTGATATTAACATTAATGCACACTAATTGCACATGAATCCACGTTATTACAGCTGATACTAACTAAATTACACATGCATTTGCTTGTTTTCAATGATATTAACATTACTGCACACTAATTGCACATGAATCCACGTTATTACAGCTGAAACTAAGTAAAATACAAATGCATTTTTGGTTGCGCATAAATGATTCGAAAAACCCACAATCAGCAGTGAGATTTGGCAGCAACCAGAAGTGCAGTTTGCCCATGGTTGCAGCCCACAAAATGCCGAATATTAACATTACTGCACATTAATTGCACATGCATCCACGTTGTTACAGCCGAAACTAAGTAAAAAACACATGCATTAGCTTGTTTCCAGTGATATTAACATTACTGCACACTAATTGCACATGAATCCACGTTATTACAGCTGAAACAAAGTAAAATACAAATGCATTTGTTTGTTTTCAGTGATAATAACATTACTGCACACTAATTGCACATGAATCCATGTTGTTACAGCTGAAACTAATTAAATTACACATGCATTTGCTTGTTTTCAGTGATATTAACATTACTGCATACTAATTGCACATGAATCCACGTTGTTACAGTTAAAACTAAGTAAAATACAAATGAATTTGCTTGGTTTCTGTGATATTAACATTACTGCACACTAATAGCACATGAATCCACGTTACTACAGCTGAAACTAACTAAATTACACATGCATTTGCTTGTTTTCAATGATATTAACATTACTGCACACTAATTGCACATGCATCCACGTTGTTACAGCCGAAACTAAGTAAAAAACACATGCATTAGCCTGTTTCCAGTGATATTAACATTACTGCACACTAGTTGCACATGAATCCACTTTATTACAGCTGAAACAAAGTAAAATACAAATGCATTTGTTTGTTTTCAGTGATAATAACATTACTGCACACTAATTGCACATGAATCCATGTTGTTACAGCTGAAACTAATTAAAATGCACATGCATTTGCTTGTTTTCAGTGATATTAACATTACTGCACCCAAATTGCACATGAATCCACGTTATTACAGCTGAAACTAAGAAAATTACACATGCATTTGCTTGTTTTCAGTGATATTAACATTACTGCATACTAATTGCACATGAATCCACGTTGTTACAGCTAAAACTAAGTAAAATACAAATGAATTTGCTTGGTTTCTGTGATATTAACATTACTCCACACTAATAGCACATGAATCCACGTTATGACAGTTGAAACTAAGTAAAATGCACATGCATTTGCTTGTTTTCAGTGATATTAATATTACTGCACACTAATTTCACACGAATCCACGTTATTATAGCTGAAACTAAGTAAAATACACATGCATTTGTTTGTTTTCAGTGATATTAACATTACTGGAGACTAATTGGACATGAATCCACGTTATTACAGCTGAAACTAAGTAAAATACAAATGCATTTGCTTGTTTTCAGTGATATTAACATTACTGCACACAAATTGCATATGAATCCACGTTATCACAGCTGAAACGAAGTAAATTACACATGCATTTGCTTGTTTTCAGTGAAATTAACATTAATGCACACTAATTGCACATGAATCCACGTTACTACAGCTGAAACTAAGTTAATTACACATGCATTTGCTTGTTTTCAATGATATTAACATTACTGCACACTAATTGCATATGAATTCACGTTATTACAGCTGAAACTAAGTAAATTACACATGCATTTGCTTATTTTCAGTGATATTAACATTACTGCACACTAATTGGACATGAATCCACGTTATTACAGCTGAAACTAAGTAAAATACAAATGCATTTGCTTGTTTTCATTGATATTAACAATACTGCACACTAATTGCACATGAATCCACGTTATTACAGCTGAAACTAAGTAAATTACACATGCATTTGCTTATTTTCAGTGATATTAACATTACTGCACACTAATTGGACATGAATCCACGTTATTATAGCTGAAACTAAGTAAAATACAAATGCATTTGCTTGTTTTCATTGATATTAACATTACTGCACACCAATTGCAAATGAATCCACGTTATTACAGCTGAAACTAAGTAAATTACACTTGCATTTGCTTGTTTTCAGTGATATTAACATTACTGCACACTAATTGCACATGAATCCACGTTATTACAGCTGAAACTAAGTAAAATGCACATGCATTTGCTTGTTTTCAGTGATATTAACATTACTGCACCCTAATTGCACATGAATCCACGTTATTACAACTGAAACTAAGTAAAATACAAATGCATTTGCTTGTTTTCAGTGATATTAACATTATTGCACACTAATTGCACATGAATCCACGTTATTACAGCTGAAACTAAGTAAAATACACATGCATTTGCTTGTTTTCAGTGATATTAACATTACTGCACACTAATTGCACATGAATCCACGTTATTACAGCTGAAACTATGTAAAATACAAATGCATTTGCTTGTTTTGCAGTGATATTAACAATACTGCACACTAATTGCATATGAATCCACGTTATTACAGCTGAAACTAAGTAAATTACACATGCATTTGCTTGTTTTCAGTGATATTAACATTAATGCACACTAATTGCACATGAATCCACGTTATTACAGCTGATACTAACTAAATTACCCATGCATTTGCTTGTTTTCAATGATATTAACATTACTGCACACTAATTGCACATGAATCCACGTTATTACAGCTGAAACTAAGTAAATTACTAATACATTTGCTTGTTTTCAGTGATATTAACATTACTGCACAATAATTGCACATGAATCCACGTTATTACAGCTGAAACTAAGTAAAACACAAATGCATTTTTGGTTGCGCATAAATGATTCGAAAAACCCACAATCAGCAGTGAGATTTGGCAGCAACCAGAAGTGCAGTTTGCCCATGGTTGCAGCCCACAAAATGCCGAATATTAACATTACTGCACACTAATTGCACATGCATCCACGTTGTTACAGCCGCAACTAAGTAAAAAACACATGCATTAGCTTGTTTCCTGTGATATTAACATTACTGCACACTAATTGCACATGAATCCACGTTATTACAACTGAAACTAAGTAAAATACAAATGCATTTGTTTGTTTTCAGTGATAATAACATTACTGCACACTAATTGCACATGAATCCATGTTGTTACAGCTGAAACTAATTAAATTACACATGCATTTGCTTGTTTTCAGTGATATTAACATTACTGCATACTAATTGCACATGAATCCACGTTATTACAGCTGAAACTATGTAAAATACAAATGCATTTGCTTCTTTGCAGTGATATTAACAATACTGCACACTAATTGCATATGAATCCACGTTATTACAGCTGAAACTAAGTAAATTACACATGCATTTGCTTGTTTTCAGTGATATTAACATTAATGCACACTAATTGCACATGAATCCACGTTATTACAGCTGATACTAACTAAATTACACATGCATTTGCTTGTTTTCAATGATATTAACATTACTGCACACTAATTGCACATGAATCCACGTTATTACAGCTGAAACTAAGTAAAATACAAATGCATTTTTGGTTGCGCATAAATGATTCGAAAAACCCACAATCAGCAGTGAGATTTGGCAGCAACCAGAAGTGCAGTTTGCCCATGGTTGCAGCCCACAAAATGCCGAATATTAACATTACTGCACATTAATTGCACATGCATCCACGTTGTTACAGCCGAAACTAAGTAAAAAACACATGCATTAGCTTGTTTCCAGTGATATTAACATTACTGCACACTAATTGCACATGAATCCACGTTATTACAGCTGAAACAAAGTAAAATACAAATGCATTTGTTTGTTTTCAGTGATATTAACATTACTGCACACTAATTGCACATGAATCCATGTTGTTACAGCGGAAACTAATTAAATTACACATGCATTTGCTTGTTTTCAGTGATATTAACATTACTGCATACTAATTGCACATGAATCCACGTTGTTACAGTTAAAACTAAGTAAAATACAAATGAATTTGCTTGGTTTCTGTGATATTAACATTACTGCACACTAATAGCACATGAATCCACGTTACTACAGCTGAAACTAAGTAAATTACACATGCATTTGCTTGTTTTCAATGATATTAACATTACTGCACACTAATTGCACATGCATCCACGTTGTTACAGCCGAAACTAAGTAAAAAACACATGCATTAGCCTGTTTCCAGTGATATTAACATTACTGCACACTAGTTGCACATGAATCCACGTTATTACAGCTGAAACAAAGTAAAATACAAATGCATTTGTTTGTTTTCAGTGATAATAACATTACTGCACACTAATTGCACATGAATCCATGTTGTTACAGCTGAAACTAATTAAAATGCACATGCATTTGCTTGTTTTCAGTGATATTAACATTACTGCACCCAAATTGCACATGAATCCACGTTATTACAGCTGAAACTAAGAAAATTACACATGCATTTGCTTGTTTTCAGTGATATTAACATTACTGCATACTAATTGCACATGAATCCACGTTGTTACAGCTAAAACTAAGTAAAATACAAATGAATTTGCTTGGTTTCTGTGATATTAACATTACTCCACACTAATAGCACATGAATCCACGTTATGACAGTTGAAACTAAGTAAAATGCACATGCATTTGCTTGTTTTCAGTGATATTAATATTACTGCACACTAATTTCACACGAATCCACGTTATTATAGCTGAAACTAAGTAAAATACACATGCATTTGTTTGTTTTCAGTGATATTAACATTACTGGAGACTAATTGCACATGAATCCACGTTATTACAGCTGAAACTAAGTAAAATACAAATGCATTTGCTTGTTTTCAGTGATATTAACATTACTGCACACAAATTGCATATGAATCCACGTTATCACAGCTGAAACGAAGTAAATTACACATGCATTTGCTTGTTTTCAGTGAAATTAACATTAATGCACACTAATTGCACATGAATCCACGTTACTACAGCTAAAACTAAGTAAATTACACATGCATTTGCTTGTTTTCAATGATATTAACATTACTGCACACTAATTGCACATGAATCCACGTTATTACAGCTGAAACTAAGTAATTTACACATTCATTTGCTTATTTTCAGTGATATTAACATTACTGCACACTAATTGGACATGAATCCACGTTATTACAGCTGAAACTAAGTAAAATACAAATGCATTTGCTTGTTTTCAGTGATATTAACATTACTGCACACCAATTGCATATGAATCCACGTTATTACAGCTGAAACTAAGTAAATTACACATGCATTTGCTTATTTTCAGTGATATTAACATTACTGCACACTAATTGGACATGAATCCACGTTATTACAGCTGAAACTAAGTAAAATACAAATGCATTTGCTTGTTTTCATTGATATTAACAATACTGCACACTAATTGCACATGAATCCACGTTATTACAGCTGAAACTAAGTAAATTACACATGCATTTGCTTATTTTCAGTGATATTAACATTACTGCACACTAATTGGACATGAATCCACGTTATTATAGCTGAAACTAAGTAAAATACAAATGCATTTGCTTGTTTTCATTGATATTAATATTACTGCACACTAATTTCACACGAATCCACGTTATTATAGCTGAAACTAAGTAAAATACACATGCATTTGTTTGTTTTCAGTGATATTAACATTACTGGAGACTAATTGGACATGAATCCACGTTATTACAGCTGAAACTAAGTAAAATACAAATGCATTTGCTTGTTTTCAGTGATATTAACATTACTGCACACAAATTGCATATGAATCCACGTTATCACAGCTGAAACGAAGTAAATTACACATGCATTTGCTTGTTTTCAGTGAAATTAACATTAATGCACACTAATTGCACATGAATCCACGTTACTACAGCTGAAACTAAGTTAATTACACATGCATTTGCTTGTTTTCAATGATATTAACATTACTGCACACTAATTGCATATGAATTCACGTTATTACAGCTGAAACTAAGTAAATTACACATGCATTTGCTTATTTTCAGTGATATTAACATTACTGCACACTAATTGGACATGAATCCACGTTATTACAGCTGAAACTAAGTAAAATACAAATGCATTTGCTTGTTTTCATTGATATTAACAATACTGCACACTAATTGCACATGAATCCACGTTATTACAGCTGAAACTAAGTAAATTACACATGCATTTGCTTATTTTCAGTGATATTAACATTACTGCACACTAATTGGACATGAATCCACGTTATTACAGCTGAAACTAAGTAAAATACAAATGCATTTGCTTGTTTTCATTGATATTAACAATACTGCACACTAATTGCACATGAATCCACGTTATTACAGCTGAAACTAAGTAAATTACACATGCATTTGCTTATTTTCAGTGATATTAACATTACTGCACACTAATTGGACATGAATCCACGTTATTATAGCTGAAACTAAGTAAAATACAAATGCATTTGCTTGTTTTCATTGATATTAACATTACTGCACACCAATTGCAAATGAATCCACGTTATTACAGCTGAAACTAAGTAAATTACACTTGCATTTGCTTGTTTTCAGTGATATTAACATTACTGCACACTAATTGCACATGAATCCACGTTATTACAGCTGAAACTAAGTAAAATGCACATGCATTTGCTTGTTTTCAGTGATATTAACATTACTGCACCCTAATTGCACATGAATCCACGTTATTACAACTGAAACTAAGTAAAATACAAATGCATTTGCTTGTTTTCAGTGATATTAACATTATTGCACACTAATTGCACATGAATCCACGTTATTACAGCTGAAACTAAGTAAAATACACATGCATTTGCTTGTTTTCAGTGATATTAACATTACTGCACACTAATTGCACATGAATCCACGTTATTACAGCTGAAACTAAGTAAAATACAAATGCATTTGCTTGTTTTCAGTGATATTAACATTACTGCACACAATTGCATATGAATCCACGTTATCACAGCTGAAACGAAGTAAATTACACATGCATTTGCTTGTTTTCAGTGAAATTAACATTAATGCACACTAATTGCACATGAATCCACGTTACTACAGCTGAAACTAAGTTAATTACACATGCATTTGCTTGTTTTCAATGATATTAACATTACTGCACACTAATTGCATATGAATTCACGTTATTACAGCTGAAACTAAGTAAATTACACATGCATTTGCTTATTTTCAGTGATATTAACATTACTGCACACTAATTGGACATGAATCCACGTTATTACAGCTGAAACTAAGTAAAATACAAATGCATTTGCTTGTTTTCATTGATATTAACAATACTGCACACTAATTGCACATGAATCCACGTTATTACAGCTGAAACTAAGTAAATTACACATGCATTTGCTTATTTTCAGTGATATTAACATTACTGCACACTAATTGGACATGAATCCACGTTATTATAGCTGAAACTAAGTAAAATACAAATGCATTTGCTTGTTTTCATTGATATTAACATTACTGCACACCAATTGCAAATGAATCCACGTTATTACAGCTGAAACTAAGTAAATTACACTTGCATTTGCTTGTTTTCAGTGATATTAACATTACTGCACACTAATTGGACATGAATCCACGTTATTACAGCTGAAACTAAGTAAAATACAAATGCATTTGCTTGTTTTCATTGATATTAACATTACTGCACACCAATTGCAAATGAATCCACGTTATTACAGCTGAAACTAAGTAAATTTACACATTCATTTGCTTATTTTCAGTGATATTAACATTACTGCACACTAATTGGACATGAATCCACGTTATTACAGCTGAAACTAAGTAAAATACAAATGCATTTGCTTGTTTTCAGTGATATTAACATTACTGCACACCAATTGCATATGAATCCACGTTATTACAGCTGAAACTAAGTAAATTACACATGCATTTGCTTATTTTCAGTGATATTAACATTACTGCACACTAATTGGACATGAATCCACGTTATTACAGCTGAAACTAAGTAAAATACAAATGCATTTGCTTGTTTTCATTGATATTAACAATACTGCACACTAATTGCACATGAATCCACGTTATTACAGCTGAAACTAAGTAAATTACACATGCATTTGCTTATTTTCAGTGATATTAACATTACTGCACACTAATTGGACATGAATCCACGTTATTATAGCTGAAACTAAGTAAAATACAAATGCATTTGCTTGTTTTCATTGATATTAATATTACTGCACACTAATTTCACACGAATCCACGTTATTATAGCTGAAACTAAGTAAATACACATGCATTTGTTTGTTTTCAGTGATATTAACATTACTGGAGACTAATTGGACATGAATCCACGTTATTACAGCTGAAACTAAGTAAAATACAAATGCATTTGCTTGTTTTCAGTGATATTAACATTACTGCACACAAATTGCATATGAATCCACGTTATCACAGCTGAAACGAAGTAAATTACACATGCATTTGCTTGTTTTCAGTGAAATTAACATTAATGCACACTAATTGCACATGAATCCACGTTACTACAGCTGAAACTAAGTTAATTACACATGCATTTGCTTGTTTTCAATGATATTAACATTACTGCACACTAATTGCATATGAATTCACGTTATTACAGCTGAAACTAAGTAAATTACACATGCATTTGCTTATTTTCAGTGATATTAACATTACTGCACACTAATTGGACATGAATCCACGTTATTACAGCTGAAACTAAGTAAAATACAAATGCATTTGCTTGTTTTCATTGATATTAACAATACTGCACACTAATTGCACATGAATCCACGTTATTACAGCTGAAACTAAGTAAATTACACATGCATTTGCTTATTTTCAGTGATATTAACATTACTGCACACTAATTGGACATGAATCCACGTTATTATAGCTGAAACTAAGTAAAATACAAATGCATTTGCTTGTTTTCATTGATATTAACATTACTGCACACTAATTGCAAATGAATCCACGTTATTACAGCTGAAACTAAGTAAATTACACATGCATTTGCTTGTTTTCAGTGATATTAACATTACTGCACACTAATTGCACATGAATCCACGTTATTACAGCTGAAACTAAGTAAAATGCACATGCATTTGCTTGTTTTCAGTGATATTAACATTACTGCACCCTAATTGCACATGAATCCACGTTATTACAACTGAAACTAAGTAAAATACAAATGCATTTGCTTGTTTTCAGTGATATTAACATTATTGCACACTAATTGCACATGAATCCACGTTATTACAGCTGAAACTAAGTAAAATACACATGCATTTGCTTGTTTTCAGTGATATTAACATTACTGCACACTAATTGCACATGAATCCACGTTATTACAGCTGAAACTAAGTAAAATACAAATGCATTTGCTTGTTTTCAGTGATATTAACATTACTGCACACAAATTGCATATGAATCCACGTTATCACAGCTGAAACGAAGTAAATTACACATGCATTTGCTTGTTTTCAGTGAAATTAACATTAATGCACACTAATTGCACATGAATCCACGTTACTACAGCTGAAACTAAGTTAATTACACATGCATTTGCTTGTTTTCAATGATATTAACATTACTGCACACTAATTGCATATGAATTCACGTTATTACAGCTGAAACTAAGTAAATTACACATGCATTTGCTTATTTTCAGTGATATTAACATTACTGCACACTAATTGGACATGAATCCACGTTATTACAGCTGAAACTAAGTAAAATACAAATGCATTTGCTTGTTTTCATTGATATTAACAATACTGCACACTAATTGCACATGAATCCACGTTATTACAGCTGAAACTAAGTAAATTACACATGCATTTGCTTATTTTCAGTGATATTAACATTACTGCACACTAATTGGACATGAATCCACGTTATTATAGCTGAAACTAAGTAAAATACAAATGCATTTGCTTGTTTTCATTGATATTAACATTACTGCACACCAATTGCAAATGAATCCACGTTATTACAGCTGAAACTAAGTAAATTACACTTGCATTTGCTTGTTTTCAGTGATATTAACATTACTGCACACTAATTGCACATGAATCCACGTTATTACAGCTGAAACTAAGTAAAATGCACATGCATTTGCTTGTTTTCAGTGATATTAACATTACTGCACACTAATTGCACATGCATCCACGTTGTTACAGCCGAAACTAAGTAAAAAACACATGCATTAGCTTGTTTCCTGTGATATTAACATTACTGCACACTAATTGCACATGAATCCACGTTATTACAACTGAAACTAAGTAAAATACAAATGCATTTGTTTGTTTTCAGTGATAATAACATTACTGCACACTAATTGCACATGAATCCATGTTGTTACAGCTGAAACTAATTAAATTACACATGCATTTGCTTGTTTTCAGTGATATTAACATTACTGCATACTAATTGCACATGAATCCACGTTATTACAGCTGAAACTATGTAAAATACAAATGCATTTGCTTCTTTGCAGTGATATTAACAATACTGCACACTAATTGCATATGAATCCACGTTATTACAGCTGAAACTAAGTAAATTACACATGCATTTGCTTGTTTTCAGTGATATTAACATTATTGCACACTAATTGCACATGAATCCACGTTATTGCAGCTGAAACTAACTAAATTACACATGCATTTGCTTGTTTTCAATGATATTAACATTACTGCACACTAATTGCACATGAATCCACGTTATTACAGCTGAAACTAAGTAAAATACAAATGCATTTTTGGTTGCGCATAAATGATTCGAAAAACCCACAATCAGCAGTGAGATTTGGCAGCAACCAGAAGTGCAGTTTGCCCATGGTTGCAGCCCACAAAATGCCGAATATTAACATTACTGCACATTAATTGCACATGCATCCACGTTGTTACAGCCGAAACTAAGTAAAAAACACATGCATTAGCTTGTTTCCAGTGATATTAACATTACTGCACACTAATTGCACATGAATCCACGTTATTACAGCTGAAACAAAGTAAAATACAAATGCATTTGTTTGTTTTCAGTGATATTAACATTACTGCACACTAATTGCACATGAATCCATGTTGTTACAGCGGAAACTAATTAAATTACACATGCATTTGCTTGTTTTCAGTGATATTAACATTACTGCATACTAATTGCACATGAATCCACGTTGTTACAGTTAAAACTAAGTAAAATACAAATGAATTTGCTTGGTTTCTGTGATATTAACATTACTGCACACTAATAGCACATGAATCCACGTTACTACAGCTGAAACTAAGTAAATTACACATGCATTTGCTTGTTTTCAATGATATTAACACTACTGCACACTAATTGCACATGCATCCACGTTGTTACAGCCGAAACTAAGTAAAAAACACATGCATTAGCCTGTTTCCAGTGATATTAACATTACTGCACACTAGTTGCACATGAATCCACGTTATTACAGCTGAAACAAAGTAAAATACAAATGCATTTGTTTGTTTTCAGTGATAATAACATTACTGCACACTAATTGCACATGAATCCATGTTGTTACAGCTGAAACTAATTAAAATGCACATGCATTTGCTTGTTTTCAGTGATATTAACATTACTGCACCCAAATTGCACATGAATCCACGTTATTACAGCTGAAACTAAGAAAATTACACATGCATTTGCTTGTTTTCAGTGATATTAACATTACTGCATACTAATTGCACATGAATCCACGTTGTTACAGCTAAAACTAAGTAAAATACAAATGAATTTGCTTGGTTTCTGTGATATTAACATTACTCCACACTAATAGCACATGAATCCACGTTATGACAGTTGAAACTAAGTAAAATGCACATGCATTTGCTTGTTTTCAGTGATATTAATATTACTGCACACTAATTTCACACGAATCCACGTTATTATAGCTGAAACTAAGTAAAATACACATGCATTTGTTTGTTTTCAGTGATATTAACATTACTGGAGACTAATTGCACATGAATCCACGTTATTACAGCTGAAACTAAGTAAAATACAAATGCATTTGCTTGTTTTCAGTGATATTAACATTACTGCACACAAATTGCATATGAATCCACGTTATCACAGCTGAAACGAAGTAAATTACACATGCATTTGCTTGTTTTCAGTGAAATTAACATTAATGCACACTAATTGCACATGAATCCACGTTACTACAGCTAAAACTAAGTAAATTACACATGCATTTGCTTGTTTTCAATGATATTAACATTACTGCACACTAATTGCACATGAATCCACGTTATTACAGCTGAAACTAAGTAATTTACACATTCATTTGCTTATTTTCAGTGATATTAACATTACTGCACACTAATTGGACATGAATCCACGTTATTACAGCTGAAACTAAGTAAAATACAAATGCATTTGCTTGTTTTCAGTGATATTAACATTACTGCACACCAATTGCATATGAATCCACGTTATTACAGCTGAAACTAAGTAAATTACACATGCATTTGCTTATTTTCAGTGATATTAACATTACTGCACACTAATTGGACATGAATCCACGTTATTACAGCTGAAACTAAGTAAAATACAAATGCATTTGCTTGTTTTCATTGATATTAACAATACTGCACACTAATTGCACATGAATCCACGTTATTACAGCTGAAACTAAGTAAATTACACATGCATTTGCTTATTTTCAGTGATATTAACATTACTGCACACTAATTGGACATGAATCCACGTTATTATAGCTGAAACTAAGTAAAATACAAATGCATTTGCTTGTTTTCATTGATATTAACATTACTGCACACCAATTGCATATGAATCCACGTTATTACAGCTGAAACTAAGTAAATTACACTTGCATTTGCTTGTTTTCAGTGATATTAACATTACTGCACACTAATTGCACATGAATCCACGTTATTACAGCTGAAACTAAGTAAAATGCACATGCATTTGCTTGTTTTCAGTGATATTAACATTACTGCACCCTAATTGCACATGAATCCACGTTATTACAACTGAAACTAAGTAAAATACAAATGCATTTGCTTGTTTTCAGTGATATTAACATTATTGCACACTAATTGCACATGAATCCACGTTATTACAGCTGAAACTAAGTAAAATACACATGCATTTGCTTGTTTTCAGTGATATTAACATTACTGCACACTAATTGCACATGAATCCACGTTATTACAGCTGAAACTATGTAAAATACAAATGCATTTGCTTGTTTGCAGTGATATTAACAATACTGCACACTAATTGCATATGAATCCACGTTATTACAGCTGAAACTAAGTAAATTACACATGCATTTGCTTGTTTTCAGTGATATTAACATTAATGCACACTAATTGCACATGAATCCACGTTATTACAGCTGATACTAACTAAATTACCCATGCATTTGCTTGTTTTCAATGATATTAACATTACTGCACACTAATTGCACATGAATCCACGTTATTACAGCTGAAACTAAGTAAATTACTAATACATTTGCTTGTTTTCAGTGATATTAACATTACTGCACAATAATTGCACATGAATCCACGTTATTACAGCTGAAACTAAGTAAAACACAAATGCATTTTTGGTTGCGCATAAATGATTCGAAAAACCCACAATCAGCAGTGAGATTTGGCAGCAACCAGAAGTGCAGTTTGCCCATGGTTGCAGCCCACAAAATGCCGAATATTAACATTACTGCACACTAATTGCACATGCATCCACGTTGTTACAGCCGAAACTAAGTAAAAAACACATGCATTAGCTTGTTTCCTGTGATATTAACATTACTGCACACTAATTGCACATGAATCCACGTTATTACAACTGAAACTAAGTAAAATACAAATGCATTTGTTTGTTTTCAGTGATAATAACATTACTGCACACTAATTGCACATGAATCCATGTTGTTACAGCTGAAACTAATTAAAATGCGCATCCATTTGCTTGTTTTCAGTGATATTAACATTACTGCATACTAATTGCACATGAATCCACGTTGTTACAGCTAAAACTAAGTAAAATACAAATGAATTTGCTTGGTTTCTGTGATATTAACGTTACTACACACTAATAGCACGAGAATCAACGTTATGACAGTTGAAACTAAGTAAAATGCACATGCATTTGCTTGTTTTCAGTGATATTAATATTACTGCACACTAATTTCACACGAATCCACGTTATTACAGCTGAAACTAAGTAAAATACACATGCATTTGCTTGTTTTCAGTGATATTAACATTAATGGAGACTAATTGCACATGAATCCACGTTATTACAGCTGAAACTAAGTAAAATACAAATGCATTTGCTTGTTTTCAGTGATATTAACATTACTGCACACAAATTGCATATGAATCCACGTTATTACAGCTGAAACTAAGTAAATTACACATGCATTTGCTTGTTTTCAGTGAAATTAACATTAATGCACACTAATTGCACTTGAATCCACGTTACTACAGCTGAAACTAAGTAAATTACACATGCATTTGCTTGTTTTCAATGATATTAACATTACTGCACGCTAATTGCACATGAATCCACGTTATTACAGCTGAAACTAAGTAAATTACACATGCATTTGCTTGTTTTTAGTGAAATTAACATTAATGCACACTAATTGCGCATGAATCCACGTTATTACAGCTGAAACTAAGTAAAATACAAATGCATTTTTGGTTGCGCATAAATGATTCGAAAAACCCACAATCAGCAGTGAGATTTGGCAGCAACCAGAAGTGCAGTTTGCCCATGGTTGCAGCCCACAAAATGCCGAATATTAACATTACTGCACACTAATTGCACATGCATCCACGTTGTTACAGCCGAAACTAAGTAAAAAACACATGCATTAGCTTGTTTCCAGTGATATTAACATTACTGCACACTAATTGCATATGAATCCACGTTATTACAGCTGAAACTAAGTAAATTACACATACATTTGCTTGTTTTCAGTGATATTAACATTACTGCACAATAATTGCACATGAATCCACGTTATTACAGCTGAAACTAAGTAAAATACAAATGCATTTGCTTGTTTTCATTGATATTAACATTACTGCACACCAATTGCATATGAATCCACGTTATTACAGCTGAAACTAAGTAAATTACACTTGCATTTGCTTGTTTTCAGTGATATTAACATTACTGCACACTAATTGCACATGAATCCACGTTATTACAGCTGAAACTAAGTAAAATGCACATGCATTTGCTTGTTTTCGGTGATATTAACTTTACTGCACCCTAATTGCACATGAATCCACGTTATTACAGCTGAAACTAAGTAAAATACAAATGCATTTGCTTGTTTGCAGTGATATTAACAATACTGCACACTAATTGCATATGAATCCACGTTATTACAGCTGAAACTAAGTAAATTACACATGCATCTGCTTGTTTTCAGTGATATTAACATTAATGCACACTAATTGCACATGAATCCACGTTATTACAGCTGAAACTAAGTAAAATACAAATGCATTTTTGGTTGCGCATAAATGATTCGAAAAACCCACAATCAGCAGTGAGATTTGGCAGCAACCAGAAGTGCAGTTTGCCCATGGTTGCAGCCCACAAAATGCCGAATATTAACATTACTGCACACTAATTGCACATGCATCCACGTTGTTACAGCCGAAACTAAGTAAAAAACACATGCATTAGCTTGTTTCCAGTGATATTAACATTACTGCACACTAATTGCATATGAATCCACGTTATTACAGCTGAAACTAAGTAAATTACACATACATTTGCTTGTTTTCAGTGATATTAACATTACTGCACAATAATTGCACATGAATCCACGTTATTACAGCTGAAACTAAGTAAAATGCACATGCATTTGCTTGTTTTCAGTGATGTTAATATTACTGCGCACTAATTTCACACGAATCCATGTTATTACAGCTGAAACTAAGTAAAATACACATGCATTTGCTTGTTTTCAGTGATATTAACATTACTGGAGACCAATTACACATGAATCCACGTTATTACAACTGAAACTAAGTAAAATACAATTGAATTTGCTTGTTTTCAGTGAAATTGACCTTACTGCACACTAATTGCACATGAATACACGTTATTACAGCTCAAACTAAGTAAAATGCACATGCATTTGCTTGCTTTCAGTGATATTAACATTACTCCACACTAATTGAACATGAATCCACGTTATTACAGATGAAATCAAGTAAATTACACATGCATTTGCTTGTTTTCAGTGATATTAACATTAATGCACACTAATTGCACCTGAATCCACGTTATTACAGCTGAAACTAAGTAAATTACACATGCATTTGCTTGTTTTCAATGATATTAACATTACTGCACACTAGTTGCACATGAATCCACGTTATAACAGCTGAAACTAAGTAAATTACACATGCATTTGCTTATTTTCAGTGATATTAACATTACTGCACACTAATTGGACATGAATCCACGTTATTATAGCTGAAACTAAGTAAAATACAAATGCATTTGCTTGTTTTCATTGATATTAACATTACTGCACACCAATTGCATATGAATCCACGTTATTACAGCTGAAACTAAGTAAATTACACATGCATTTGCTTGTCTTCAGTGATATTAACATTACTGCACACTGATTGCACATGAATCTACGTTATTACAGCTGAAACTAAGTAAAATGCACATGCATTTGCTTGTTTTCAGTGATATTAACATTACTGCACCCTAATTGCACATGAATCCACGTTATTACAACTGAAACTAAGTAAAATACAAATGCATTTGCTTGTTTTCAGTGATATTAACATTATTGCACACTAATTGCACATGAATCCACGTTATCACGGCTGAAACTAAGTAAAATACACATGCATTTGCTTGTTTTCAGTGATATTAACATTACTGCACAGTAATTGCACACGAATCCACGTTATTACAGCTGAAACTAAGTAAAATACAAATGCATTTGCTTGTTTTCAGTGATATTAACATTACTGCACACAAATTGCATATGAATCCACGTTATTACAGCAGAAACGAAGTAAATTACACATGCATTTGCTTGTTTTCAGTCAAATTAACATTAATGCACACTAATTGCACATGAATCCACGTTATTACAGCAGAAACGAAGTAAAATACAAATGCATTTGCTTGTTTTCAGTGATATTAACATTACTGAACACAAATTGCATCTGAATCCACGTTATTACAGCTGAAACTAAGTAAATTACACATGCATTTGCTTGGTTTCAGTGATATTAACATTAATGCACACTAATTGCACATGAATATACGTTATTACAGCTGAAACTAAGTAAATTACACATGCATTTGCTTGGTTTCAGTGATATTAACATTACTGCACACTAATTGCACATGAATCCCCGTTATTACAGCTGAAACAAAGTAAAATACAAATGCATTTACTTATTTTCAGTGATAAAACGTTACTGCACACTAATTGCAGATGAATCCACGTTGTTACAGCTGAAACAAAATAAAATGCACATGAATTTGCTTGTTTTCAGTGATATTAACATTACTGCACCCTAATTGCACATGAATCCACGTTATTACAGCTGAAACTAAGTAAAATGCACATGCATTTGCTTGTTTTCAGTGATATTAACATTACTGCACCCTAATTGCACATGAATCCACGTCATTACAACTGAAACTAAGTAAAATACAATTGCATTTGCTTGTTTTCAGTGATTTTAACATTATTGCACACTAATTGCACATGAATCCACGTAATTACAGCTGATACTAAGTAAATTACACATGCATTTGCTGGGTTTCAGTGATATTAACATTAATGCACACTAATTGCACATGAATATGCGTTATTACAGCTGAAACTAAGTAAATTACACATGCATTTGCTTGTTTTCAATGATATTAACATTACTGCACACTAATTGCACATGAATCCCCGTTATTACAGCTGAAACAAAGTAAAATACAAATGCATTTACTTATTTTCAGTGATAATAACGTTACTGCACACTAATTGCAGATGAATCCACGTTGTTACAGCTGAAACAAAGTAAAATCCACATGAATTTGCTTGTTTTCAGTGATATTAACATTACTGCACCCTAATTGCACATGAATCCACGTTATTACAGCTGAAACTAAGTAAAATGCACATGCATTTGCTTGTTTTCAGTGATATTAACATTACTGCACCCTAATTGCACATGAATCCACGTTATTACAACTGAAGCTAAGTAAAATACAAATGCATTTGCTTGTTTTCAGTGATTTTAACATTATTGCACACTAATTGCACATGAATCCACGTAATTACAGCTGATACTAAGTAAAATACACATGCATTTGCTTGTTTTCAGTGATATTAACATTACTGCACAGTAATTGCAAATGAATCCACGTTATTACAGCTGAAACTAAGTAAAATACAAATGCATTTGCTTGTGTTCAGTGATATTAACATTACTGCACACAAATTGCATATGAATCCACGTTATTACAGCTGAAACTATGTAAATTACACATGCATTTGCTTGTTTTCAGTGAAATTAACATTAATGCACACTAATTGCACATGAATCCACGTTATTACAGCTGAAAGTAATAAATTACACCTGCATTTGCTTGTTTTCAGTGATATTAACATTACTGCACACTAATTGGACATGAATCAACGTTGTTACAGCTGAAACTAAGTAAAATACAAATGCATTTGCTTGTTTTCAGTGATATTAACATTACTGCACACCAATTGCATATGAATCCACGTTATTACAGCTGAAACAAAGTAAAATACAAATGCATTTGTTTGTTTTCAGTGATAATAACATTACTGCACACTAATTGCACATGAATCTACGTTATTACAGCTGAAACTAAGTAAATTACACATGCATTTGCTTGTTTTCAGTGATATTAACATTACTGCATACTAATTGCACATGAATCCACGTTGTTACAGCTAAAACTAAGTAAAATACAAATGCATTTTTGGTTGCGCATAAATGATTCGAAAAACCCACAATCAGCAGTGAGATTTGGCAGCAACCAGAAGTGCAGTTTGCCCATGGTTGCAGCCCACAAAATGCCGAATATTAACATTACTGCACACTAATTGCACATGCATCCACGTTGTTACAGCCGAAACTAAGTAAAAAACACATGCATTAGTTTGTTTCCAGTGATATTAACATTACTGCACACTAATTGCACATGAATCCACGTTATTACAGCTGAAACAAAGTAAAATACAAATGCATTTGTTTGTTTTCAGTGATAATAACATTACTGCACACTAATTGCACATGAATCCACGTTATTACAGCTGAAACTAAGTAAATTACACATGCATTTGCTTGTTTTCAGTGATATTAACATTACTGCATACTAATTGCACATGAATCCACGTTGTTACAGCTAAAACTAAGTAAAATACAAATGCATTTGCTTGGTTTCTGTGATATTAACATTACTGTACACTAATAGCAGATGAATCCACGTTATGACAGTTGAAACTAAGTAAAATGCACATGCATTTGCTTGTTTTCAGTGATGTTAATATTACTGCGCACTAATTTCACACGAATCCATGCTATTACAGCTGAAACTAAGTAAAATACACATGCATTTGCTTGTTTTCAGTGATATTAACATTACTGGAGACCAATTACACATGAATCCACGTTATTACAACTGAAACTAAGTAAAATACAATTGAATTTGCTTGTTTTCAGTGAAATTGACCTTACTGCACACTAATTGCACATGAATACACGTTATTACAGCTGAAACTAAGTAAATTACACATGCATTTGCTTGTTTTCAATGATATTAACATTACTGCACACTAGTTGCACATGAATCCACGTTATAACAGCTGAAACTAAGTAAATTACACATGCATTTGCTTATTTTCAGTGATATTAACATTACTGCACACTAATTGGACATGAATCCACGTTATTACAGCTGAAACTAAGTAAAATACAAATGCATTTGCTTGTTTTCATTGATATTAACATTACTGCACACCAATTGCATATGAATCCACGTTATTACAGCTGAAACTAAGTAAATTACACATGCATTTGCTTGTCTTCAGTGATATTAACATTACTGCACACTGATTGCACATGAATCTACGTTATTACAGCTGAAACTAAGTAAAATGCACATGCATTTGCTTGTTTTCAGTGATATTAACATTACTGCACCCTAATTGCACATGAATCCACGTTATTACAACTGAAACTAAGTAAAATACAAATGCATTTGCTTGTTTTCAGTGATATTAACATTATTGCACACTAATTGCATATGAATCCACGTTATCACGGCTGAAACTAAGTAAAATACACATGCATATGCTTGTTTTCAGTGATATTAACATTACTGCACAGTAATTGCCCACGAATCCACGTTATTACAGCTGAAACTAAGTAAAATACAAATGCATTTGCTTGTTTTCAGTGATATTAACATTACTGCACACAAATTGCATATGAATCCACGTTATTACAGCAGAAACGAAGTAAATTACACATGCATTTGCTTGTTTTCAGTCAAATTAACATTAATGCACACTAATTGCACATGAATCCACGTTATTACAGCTGAAACGAAGTAAAATACAAATGCATTTGCTTGTTTTCAGTGATATTAACATTACTGAACACAAATTGCATCTGAATCCACGTTATTACAGCTGAAACTAAGTAAATTACACATGCATTTGCTTGGTTTCAGTGATATTAACATTAATGCACACTAATTGCACATGAATATACGTTATTACAGCTGAAACTAAGTAAATTACACATGCATTTGCTTGGTTTCAGTGATATTAACATTACTGCACACTAATTGCACATGAATCCCCGTTATTACAGCTGAAACAAAGTAAAATACAAATGCATTTACTTATTTTCAGTGATAATAACGTTACTGCACACTAATTGCAGATGAATCCACGTTGTTACAGCTGAAACAAAATAAAATGCACATGAATTTGCTTGTTTTCAGTGATATTAACATTACTGCACCCTAATTGCACATGAATCCACGTTATTACAGCTGAAACTAAGTAAAATGCACATGCATTTGCTTGTTTTCAGTGATATTAACATTACTGCACCCTAATTGCACATGAATCCACGTTATTACAACTGAAACTAAGTAAAATACAATTGCATTTGCTTGTTTTCAGTGATTTTAACATTATTGCACACTAATTGCACATGAATCCACGTAATTACAGCTGATACTAAGTAAATTACACATGCATTTGCTGGGTTTCAGTGATATTAACATTAATGCACACTAATTGCACATGAATATGCGTTATTACAGCTGAAACTAAGTAAATTACACATGCATTTGCTTGTTTTCAATGATATTAACATTACTGCACACTAATTGCACATGAATCCCCGTTATTACAGCTGAAACAAAGTAAAATACAAATGCATTTACTTATTTTCAGTGATAATAACGTTACTGCACACTAATTGCAGATGAATCCACGCTGTTACAGCTGAAACAAAGTAAAATCCACATGAATTTGCTTGTTTTCAGTGATATTAACATTACTGCACCCTAATTGCACATGAATCCACGTTATTACAGCTGAAACTAAGTAAAATGCACATGCATTTGCTTGTTTTCAGTGATATTAACATTACTGCAACCTAATTGCACATGAATCCACGTTATTACAACTGAAACTAAGTAAAATACAATTGCATTTGCTTGTTTTCAGTGATTTTAACATTATTGCACACTAATTGCACATGAATCCACGTAATTACAGCTGATACTAAGTAAATTACACATGCATTTGCTGGGTTTCAGTGATATTAACATTAATGCACACTAATTGCACATGAATATGCGTTATTACAGCTGAAACTAAGTAAATTACACATGCATTTGCTTGTTTTCAATGATATTAACATTACTGCACACTAATTGCACATGAATCCCCGTTATTACAGCTGAAACAAAGTAAAATACAAATGCATTTACTTATTTTCAGTGATAATAACGTTACTGCACACTAATTGCAGATGAATCCACGTTGTTACAGCTGAAACAAAGTAAAATGCACATGAATTTGCTTGTTTCAGTGATATTAACATTACTGCACCCTAATTGCACATGAATCCACGTTATTACAGCTGAAACTAAGTAAAATGCACATGCATTTGCTTGTTTTCAGTGATATTAACATTACTGCACCCTAATTGCACATGAATCCACGTTATTACAACTGAAGCTAAGTAAAATACAAATGCATTTGCTTGTTTTCAGTGATTTTAACATTATTGCACACTAATTGCACATGAATCCACGTAATTACAGCTGATACTAAGTAAAATACACATGCATTTGCTTGTTTTCAGTGATATTAACATTACTGCACAGTAATTGCAAATGAATCCACGTTATTACAGCTGAAACTAAGTAAAATACAAATGCATTTGCTTGTGTTCAGTGATATTAACATTACTGCACACAAATTGCATATGAATCCACGTTATTACAGCTGAAACTATGTAAATTACACATGCATTTGCTTGTTTTCAGTGAAATTAACATTAATGCACACTAATTGCACATGAATCCACGTTATTACAGCTGAAAGTAATAAATTACACCTGCATTTGCTTGTTTTCAGTGATATTAACATTACTGCACACTAATTGGACATGAATCAACGTTGTTACAGCTGAAACTAAGTAAAATACAAATGCGTTTGCTTGTTTTCAGTGATATTAACATTACTGCACACCAATTGCATATGAATCCACGTTATTACAGCTGAAACTAAGTAAATTACACAGGCATTTGCTTGGTTTCAGTGATATTAACATTAATGCACACTAATGGCACTTGAATCTACGTTATTACAGCTGAAACTAAGTAAATTACACATGCATTTGCTTGTTTTCAGTGATAATAACATTACTGCACACTAATTGCAGATGAATCCACGTTATTACAGCTGAAACAATGTAAAATGAACATGAATTTGCTTGTTGTCAGTGATATTAAGATTACTGCACCCTAATTGCACATGAATCCACGTTATTACAGCTGCAACTGAGTAAAATACAAATGCATTTGC
The DNA here is from genome assembly GCA_013076295.1 of Sanderia malayensis. Lineage (NCBI taxonomy): Eukaryota > Metazoa > Cnidaria > Scyphozoa > Semaeostomeae > Pelagiidae > Sanderia > Sanderia malayensis. The sequence goes on along the minus strand of RQOL01000628.1, from coordinate 13,672 downwards.
TTGTTTTCAGTGATATTAACATTACTGCACACTAATTGACACATGAATCCACGTTATTACAACTGAAACTAAGTAAAATACAAATGCATTTGCTTGTTTTCAGTGATATTAACATTACTGCACACTAATTGCATACGAATCCACGTTATTACAGCTGAAACTAAGTAAATTACACTTGCATTTGCTTGTTTTCAGTGATATTAACAATACTGCACACTAATTGCATATGAATCCACGTTATTACAGCTGAAACTAAGAAAATTGCACATGCATTTGCTTGTTTTCAGTGATATTAACATTACTGCACACTAATTGCACATGAATCCACGCTATTAGAGCTGAAACTAAGTAAAATACAAATGCATTTGCTTGTTTTCAGTGATAATAACAATACTGCACACTAATTGCATATGAATCCACGTTATTACAGCTGAAACTAAGTAAATTACACATGCATTTCCTTGTTTTCAGTGATATTAACATTAATGCACATTAATTGCACATGAATCCACGTTATTACAGTTGATACTAACTAAATTACACATGCATTTGCTTGTTTTCAATGATATTAACATTACTGCACTTTAATGGCACATGAATCCACGTTATTACAGCTGAAACTGAGTAAATTACACATACATTTGCTTGTTTTCTGTGATATTAACATTACTGCACAATAACTGCACATGAATCCACGTTATTACAGCTGAAAGTAAGTAAAATACAAATGCATTTGCTTGCTTTCAGTGATATTAACATTACTGCACACTAATTGCACATGCATCCACGTTATTACAGCTGAAACTAAGTAAATTACACATGCATTTGCTTGTTTTCAGTGATATTAACAATACTGCACACTAATTGCATATGAATCAACGTTATTACAGCTGAAACTAAGTAAATTGCACATGCATTTGATTGTTTTCAGTGATATTAACATTACTGCACACTAATTGCACATGAATCCACGTTATTACAGCTGAAACTAAGTAAAATACAAATGCATTTGCTTGTTTTCAGTGATATTAACAATACTGCACACTAATTGCATATGAATCCACGTTATTACAGCTGAAACTAAGTAAATTACACATGCATTTGCTTGTTTTCAGTGATGTTAACATTAATGCACATTACTTGCACATGAATCCACGTTATTACAGCTGATACTAACTAAATTACACATGCATTTGCTTGTTTTCAATGACATTAACATTACTGCACACTAATTGCACATGAATCCACGTTATTACAGCTGAAACTAAGTAAATTACACATACATTTGCTTGTTTTCTGTGATATTAACATTACTGCACAATAATTGCACATGAATCCACGTTATTACAGCCGAAACTAAGTAAAATACAAATGCATTTGCTTGTTTTCAGTGATATTAACATTACTGCACACTAATTGCACATGCATCCACGTTGTTACAGCCGAAACTAAGTAAAAAACACATGCATTTGCTTGTTTCCAGTGATATTAACATTACTGCACCCAAATTGCACATGAATCCACGTTGTTACAGCTGAAACTAATAAAAATGCACATGCATTTGCTTGTGTTCAGTGATATTAACATTACTGCACCCAAATTGCACATGAATCGACGTTATTACAGCTGAAACTAAGTAAATTACACATACATTTGCTTGTTTTCAGTGATATTAACATTACTGCACAATAATTGCACATGAATCCACGTTACTACAGCTGAAACTAAGTAAAATACAAATGCATTTGCTTGTTTTCATTGATATTAACAGTACTGCACACTAATTGCACATGAATCCACGCTATTAGAGCTGAAACTAAGTAAAATACAAATGCATTTGCTTGTTTTCAGTGATATTAACAATACTGCACACTAATTGCATATGAATCCACGTTATTACAGCTGAAACTAAGTAAATTACACATGCATTTCCTTGTTTTCAGTGATATTAACATTAATGCACATTAATTGCACATGAATCCACGTTATTACAGTTGATACTAACTAAATTACACATGCATTTGCTGGTTTTTAATGATATTAACATTACTGCACTTTAATGGCACATGAATCCACGTTATTACAGCTGAAACTGAGTAAATTACACATGCATTTGCTTGTTTTCAATGATATTAACATTACTGCACACTAATTGCACATGAATCCCCGTTATTACAGCTGAAACAAAGTAAAATACAAATGCATTTACTTATTTTCAGTGATAATAACGTTACTGCACACTAATTGCAGATGAATCCACGTTGTTACAGCTGAAACAAAATAAAATGCACATGAATTTGCTTGTTTTCAGCGATATTAACATTACTGCACCCTAATTGCACATGAATCCACGTTATTACAGCTGAAACTAAGTAAAATGCACATGCATTTGCTTGTTTTCAGTGATATTAACATTACTGCACCCTAATTGCACATGAATCCACGTTATTACAACTGAAACTAAGTAAAATACAATTGCATTTGCTTGTTTTCAGTGATTTTAACATTATTGCACACTAATTGCACATGAATCCACGTAATTACAGCTGATACTAAGTAAATTACACATGCATTTGCTGGGTTTCAGTGATATTAACATTAACGCACACTAATTGCACATGAATATGCGTTATTACAGCTGAAACTAAGTAAATTACACATGCATTTGGTTGTTTTCAATGATATTAACATTACTGCACACTAATTGCACATGAATCCCCGTTATTACAGCTGAAACAAAGTAAAATACAAATGCATTTACTTATTTTCAGTGATAATAACGTTACTGCACACTAATTGCAGATGAATCCACGTTGTTACAGCTGAAACAAAGTAAAATGCACATGAATTTGCTTGTTTTCAGTGATATTAACATTACTGCACCCTAATTGCACATGAATCCACGTTATTACAGCTAAAACTAAGTAAAATGCACATGCATTTGCTTGTTTTCAGTGATATTAACATTACTGCACCCTAATTGCACATGAATCCACGTTATTACAACTGAAGCTAAGTAAAATACAAATGCATTTGCTTGTTTTCAGTGATTTTAACATTATTGCACACTAATTGCACATGAATCCACGTAATTACAGCTGATACTAAGTAAAATACACATGCATTTGCTTGTTTTCAGTGATATTAACATTACTGCACAGTAATTGCAAATGAATCCACGTTATTACAGCTGAAACTAAGTAAAATACAAATGCATTTGCTTGTGTTCAGTGATATTAACATTACTGCACACAAATTGCATATGAATCCACGTTATTACAGCTGAAACTATGTAAATTACACATGCATTTGCTTGTTTTCAGTGAAATTAACATTAATGCACACTAATTGCACATGAATCCACGTTATTACAGCTGAAAGTAATAAATTACACCTGCATTTGCTTGTTTTCAGTGATATTAACATTACTGCACACTAATTGGACATGAATCAACGTTGTTACAGCTGAAACTAAGTAAAATACAAATGCGTTTGCTTGTTTTCAGTGATATTAACATTACTGCACACCAATTGCATATGAATCCACGTTATTACAGCTGAAACTAAGTAAATTACACAGGCATTTGCTTGGTTTCAGTGATATTAACATTAATGCACACTAATGGCACTTGAATCTACGTTATTACAGCTGAAACTAAGTAAATTACACATGCATTTGCTTGTTTTCAGTGATAATAACATTACTGCACACTAATTGCAGATGAATCCACGTTATTACAGCTGAAACAATGTAAAATGAACATGAATTTGCTTGTTGTCAGTGATATTAAGATTACTGCACCCTAATTGCACATGAATCCACGTTATTACAGCTGCAACTGAGTAAAATACAAATGCATTTGCTTGTTTTCAGTGATATTAACATTACTGCACACTAATTGACACATGAATCCACGTTATTACAACTGAAACTAAGTAAAATACAAATGCATTTGCTTGTTTTCAGTGATATTAACATTACTGCACACTAATTGCACATGAATACACGTTATTACAGCTCAAACTAAGTAAATTACACATGCATTTCCTTGTTTTCAGTGATATTAACATTAATGCACATTAATTGCACATGAATCCACGTTATTACAGTTGATACTAACTAAATTACACATGCATTTGCTTGTTTTCAATGATATTAACATTACTGCACTTTAATGGCACATGAATCCACGTTATTACAGCTGAAACTGAGTAAATTACACATACATTTGCTTGTTTTCTGTGATATTAACATTACTGCACAATAATTGCACATGAATCCACGTTATTACAGCCGAAACTAAGTAAAATACAAATGCATTTGCTTGTTTTCAGTGATATTAACATTACTGCACACTAATTGCACATGCATCCACGTTGTTACAGCCGAAACTAAGTAAAAAACACATGCATTTGCTTGTTTCCAGTGATATTAACATTACTGCACCCAAATTGCACATGAATCCACGTTGTTACAGCTGAAACTAATAAAAATGCACATGCATTTGCTTGTGTTCAGTGATATTAACATTACTGCACCCAAATTGCACATGAATCGACGTTATTACAGCTGAAACTAAGTAAATTACACATACATTTGCTTGTTTTCAGTGATATTAACATTACTGCACAATAATTGCACATGAATCCACGTTACTACAGCTGAAACTAAGTAAAATACAAATGCATTTGCTTGTTTTCATTGATATTAACAGTACTGCACACTAATTGCACATGCATCCACCTTGTTACAGCCGAAACTAAGTAAAAAACACATGCATTTGCTTGTTTCCAGTGATATTAACATTACTGCACACAAATTGCACATGAATCCACGTTATTACAGCTGAAACAAAGTAAAATACCAATGCATTTGTTTGTTTTCAGTGAAAATAACATTACTGCACACTAATTGCATATGAATCCACGTTGTTACAGCTGAAACTAAGAAAATTACACATGCATTTGCTTGTTTTCACTGATATTAACATTAATGCACATTAATTGCACAAGAATCCACGTTATTACAGCTGATACTAACTAAATTACACATGCATTTGCTTGTTTTCAATGATATTAACATTACTGCACACTAATTGCACATGAATCCACGTTATTACAGCTGAAACTAAGTAAATTACACATACATTTGCTTGTTTTCTGTGATATTAACATTACTGCACAATAATTGCACATGAATCCACGTTATTACAGCTGAAACTAAGTAAAATACAAATGTATTTGCTTGTTTTCAGTGATATTAACATTACTGCACACTAATTGCACATGCATCCACGTTATTACAGCTGAAACTAAGTAAATTACACATGCATTTGCTTGTTTTCAGTGACATTAACAATACTGCACACTAATTGCATATGAATCCACGTTATTACAGCTGAAACTAAGTAAATTGCACATGCATTTGCTTGTTTTCAGTGATATTAACATTACTGCACACTAATTGCACATGAATCCACGTTATTACAGCTGAAACTAAGTAAAATACAAATGCATTTGCTTGTTTTCAGTGACATTAACAACACTGCACACTAATTGCATATGAATCCACGTTATTACAGCTGAAACTAAGTAAATTACACATGCATTTGCTTGTTTTCAGTGATGTTAACATTAATGCACATTAATTGCACATGAATCCCCTTTATTACAGCTGATACTAACTAAATTACACATGCAATTGCTTGTTTTCAATGATATTAACATTACTGCCCACTAATTGCACATGAATCCACGTTATTACAGCTGAAACTAAGTAAATTACACATACATTTGCTTGTTTTCTGTGATATTAACATTACTGCACAATAATTGCACATGAATCCACGTTATTACAGCTGAAACTAAGTAAAATACAAATGCATTTGCTTGTTTTCAGTGATATTAACATTACTGCACACTAATTGCACATGCATCCACGTTGTTACAGCCGAAACTAAGTGAAAAACACATGCATTTGCTTGTTTCCAGTGATATTAACATTACTGAACCCAAATTGCACATGAATCCACGTTATTACAGCTGAAACTAAGTAAATTACACATACATTTGCTTGTTTTCAGTGATATTAACATTACTGCACAATAATTGCACATGAATCCACGTTACTACAGCTGAAACTAAGTAAAATACAAATGCATTTGCTTGTTTTCATTGATATTAACAGTACTGCACACTAATTGCACATGCATCCACCTTGTTACAGCCGAAACTAAGCAAAAAACACATGCATTTGCTTGTTTGCAGTGATATTAACATTACTGCACACTAATTGCACATGAATCCACGTTATTACAGCTGAAACAAAGTAAAAGACAAATGCATTTGTTTGTTTTCAGTGATAATAACATTACTGCACACTAATTGCATATGAATCCACGTTGTTACAGCTGAAACTAATTAAAATGCACATGCATTTGCTTGTTTTCAGTGATATTATCATTACTGCACCCAAATTGCACATGAATCCACGTTATTACAGCTGAAACTAAATAAATTACACATGCATTTGCTTGTGTTCAGTGATATTAGCATTACTGCATACTAATTGCACATGAATCCACGTTGTTACAGCTAAAACTAAGTAAAATACAAATGCATTTGCTTGGTTTCTGTGATATTAACATTACTGCACACTAATGGCACATGAATCCACGTTATGACAGTTGAAACTAAGTAAAATGCACATGCATTTGCTTGTTTTCAGTGATATTAATATAACTGCACACTAATTTCACACGAATCCACGTTATTACAGCTGAAACTAAGTAAAATACACATGCATTTGCTTGTTTTCAGTGATATTAACATTACTGGAGACTAATTGCACATGAATCCACGTTATTACAACTGAAACTAAGTAAAATACAATTGAATTTGCTTGTTTTCAGTGAAATTGACCTTACTGCACACTAATTGCACATGAATACACGTTATTACACCTCAAACTAAGTAAAATGCACATGCATTTGCTTGTTTTCAGTGATATTAACATTACTCCACACTAGTTGAACATGAATCCACGTTATTACAGCTGAAACCAAGTAAATTACACATGCATTTGCTTGTTTTCGTGATATTAACATTAATGCACACTAATTGCACATGAATCCACGTTATTACAGCTGAAATTAACAAAATTACACATGCATTTGCTTGTTTTCAATGATAGTAACATTACTGCACACTAGTTGCACATGAATCCACGTTATTACAGCTGAAACTAAGTAAATTACACTTGCATTTGCTCATTTTCATTGATATTAACATTACTGCACACTAATTGGACATGAATCCACGTTATTACAGCTGAAACTAAGTAAAATACACATGCATTTGCTTGTTTTCAGTGTTATTCACATTACTGCACAGTAAGTGCACATGAATCCACGTTATTACAGCTGAAACTAAGTGAAATACAAATGCATTTGCTTGTTTTCAGTGATATTAACATTACTGCACATAAATTGCATATGAATCCACGTTATTACAGCAGAAACTAAGTGAATTACACATGCTTTTGCTTGTTTTCAGTGAAATTAACATTAATGCACACTAATTGCACATGAATCCACCTTACCACAGCTGAAACTGAGTAAATTAGACATACATTTGCTTGTTTTCAATGATATTAACATTACTGCACACTAATTGCACATGAATCCACGTTATTACAGCTGAAACTAAGTAAATTACACATTCATTTGCTTATTTTCAGTGATATTAACATTACTGCACACTAATTGGACATGAATCCACGTTATTACAGCTGAAACTAAGTAAAATACGAATGCATTTGCTTGTTTTCAGTGATATTAACATTACTGCACACCAATTGCATATGAATCCACGTTATTACAGCTGAAACTAAGTAAATTACACATGCATTTGCTTGTTTTCAGTGAAATTAACATTAATGCACACTAATTGCACATGAATCCACGTTATTACAGCTGAAACTAAGTAAATTACACATGCATTTGCTTGTTTTCAATGATATTAACGTTACTGCACACTAATTGCACATGAATCCACGTTATTACAGCTGAAACTAAGTAAAATACACATGCATTTGCTTGTTTGCAGTGATATTAACATTACTGCACACTAATTGCACATGAATCCACGTTATTACAGCTGAAAGAAAGTAAAATACAAATGCATTTCTTTGTTTTCAGTGATAATAACATTACTGCACACTAATTGCATATGAATCCACGTTGTTACAGCTGAAACTAATTAAAATGCACATGCATTTGCTTGTTTTCAGTGATATTATCATTACTGCACCCAAATTGCACATGAATCCACGTTATTACGGCTGAAACTAAATAAATTACACATGCATTTGCTTGTGTTCAGTGATATTAACATTACTGCATACTAATTGCACATGAATCCACGTTGTTACAGCTAAAACTAAGTAAAATACAAATGCATTTGCTTGGTTTCTGTGATATTAACATTACTGCACACTAATGGCACATGAATCCACGTTATGACAGTTGAAACTAAGTAAAATGCACATGCATTTGCTTGTTTTCAGTGATATTAATATAACTGCACACTAATTTCACACGAATCCACGTTATTACAGCTGAAAACTAAGTAAAAAACACATGCATTTGCTTGTTTTCAGTGATATTAACATTACTGGAGACTAATTGCACATGAATCCACGTTATTACAACTGAAACTAAGTAAAATACAATTGAATTTGCTTGTTTTCAGTGAAATTGACCTTACTGCACACTAATTGCACATGAATACACGTTATTACACCTCAAACTAAGTAAAATGCACATGCATTTGCTTGTTTTCAGTGATATTAACATTACTCCCACTAATTGAACATGAATCCACGTTATTACAGCTGAAACTAAGTAAAAATACAAATGCCATTTGCTTGTTTTCATTGATATTAACAGTACTGCACACTAATTGCACATGCATTCCACCTTGTTACAGCCGAAACTAAGCAAAAAACCATGCATTTGCTTGTTTGCAGTGATATTAACATTACTGCACACTAATTGCACATGAATCCACGTTATTACAGCTGAAACAAAGTAAAATACAAATGCATTTGTTTGTTTTCAGTGATAATAACATTACTGCACACTAATTGCATAAGAATCCACGCTGTTACAGCTGAAAACTAATTAAATGCACATGCATTTGCTTGTTTCAGTGATATTATCATTACTGCACCCAAATTGCACATGAATCCACGTTATTACAGCTGAAACTAAATAAATTACACATGCATTTGCTTGTGTTCAGTGATATTAACATTACTGCATACTAATTGCACATGAATCCACGCTGTTACAGCTGAAACTAATTAAAATGCACATGCATTTGCTTGTTTTCATTGATATTAAAATAACTGCACACTAATTTCACACAAATCCACGTTATTACAGCTGAAACTAAGTAAAATACACATGCATTTGCTTGTTTTCAGTGATATTAACATTACTGGAGACTAATTGCACATGAATCCACGTTATTTTAACTGAAACTAAGTAAAATACAATTGAATTTGCTTGTTTTCAGTGAAATTGACCTTACTGCACACTAATTGCACATGAATACACGTTATTACACCTCAAACTAAGTAAAATGCACATGCATTTGCTTGTTTTCAGTGATATTAACATTACTCCACACTAATTGAACATGAATCCACGTTATTACAGCTGAAACCAAGTAAATTACACATGCATTTGCTTGTTTTCAGTGATATTAACATTAATGCACACTAATTGCACATGAATCCACGTTATTACAGCTGAAATTAGGAAAATTACACATGCATTTGCTTGTTTTCAATGATAGTAACATTACTGCACACTAGTTGCACATGAATCCACGTTATTACAGCTGAAACTAAGTAAATTACACTTGCATTTGCTCATTTTCAGTGATATTAACATTACTGCACACTAATTGGACATGAATCTACGTTATTACAGATGAAACTAAGTAAAATACACATGCATTTGCTTGTTTTCAGTGTTTTTAACATTACTGCACAGAGAGTGCACATGAATCCACGTTATTACAGCTGAAACTAAGTGAAATACAAATGCATTTGCTTGTTTTCAGTGATATTAACATTACTGCACACAAATTGCATATGAATCCACGTTATTACAGCTGAAACTAAGTGAATTACACATGCTTTTGCTTGTCTTCAGTGAAATTAACATTAATGCACACTAATTGCACATGAATCCACGTTACCACAGCTGAAACTGAGTAAATTAGACATGCATTTGCTTGTTTTCAATGATATTAACATTACTGCACACTAATTGCACATGAATCCACGTTATTACAGCTGAAACTAAGTAAATTACACATGCATTTGCTTGTTTTCAATGATATTAACGTTACTGCACACTAATTGCACATGAATCCACGTTATTACAGCTGAAACTAAGTAAAATACACATGCATTTGCTTGTTTGCAGTGATATTAACATTACTGCCACACTAATTGCACATGAATCCACGTGTATTACAGCTGAAACAAAGTAAAATACAAATGCATTTGTCTGTTTTCAGTGATAATAACATTACTGCACACTAATTGCATATGAATCCACGTTGTTACAGCTGAAACTAATTAAAATGCACATGCATTTGCTTGTTTTCAGTGATATTATCATTACTGCACCCAAATTGCACATGAATCCACGTTATTACGGCTGAAACTAAATAAATTACACATGCATTTGCTTGTGTTCAGTGATATTAACATTACTGCATACTAATTGCACATTAATCCACGTTGTCACAGCTAAAACTAAGTAAAATACAAATGCATTTGCTTGGTTTCTGTGATATTAACATTACTGCACACTAATGGCACATGAATCCACGTTATGACAGTTGAAACTAAGTAAAATGCACATGCATTTGCTTGTTTTCAGTGATATTAATATAACTGCACACTAATTTCACACGAATCCACGTTATTACAGCTGAAACTAAGTAAAAAACACATGCATTTGCTTGTTTTCAGTGATATTAACATTACTGGAGACTAATTGCACATGAATCCACGTTATTACAACTGAAACTAAGTAAAATACAATTGAATTTGCTTGTTTTCAGTGAAATTGACCTTACTGCACACTAATTGCACATGAATACACGTTATTACAGCTCAAACTAAGTAAAATGCACATGCATTTGCTTGTTTTCAGTGATATTAACATTACTCCCACTAATTGAACATGAATCCACGTTATTACAGCTGAAACTAAGTAAAATACAAATGCATTTGCTTGTTTTCATTGATATTAACAGTACTGCACACTAATTGCACATGCATCCACCTTGTTACAGCCGAAACTAAGCAAAAAACACATGCATTTGCTTGTTTGCAGTGATATTAACATTACTGCACACTAATTGCACATGAATCCACGTTATTACAGCTGAAACAAAGTAAAATACAAATGCATTTGTTTGTTTTCAGTGATAATAACATTACTGCACACTAATTGCATATGAATCCACGCTGTTACAGCTGAAACTAATTAAAATGCACATGCATTTGCTTGTTTTCAGTGATATTATCATTACTGCACCCAAATTGCACATGAATCCACGTTATTACAGCTGAAACTAAATAAATTACACATGCATTTGCTTGTGTTCAGTGATATTAACATTACTGCATACTAATTGCACATGAATCCACGTTGTTACAGCTAAAACTAAGTAAATAAAATGCATTTGCTTGTTTTTGTATTAATTATGACTAATGCCATGAACCACTATGAGTTGAAAAAGTAAAATGCACATGCATTTGCTTGTTTTCATTGATATTAAAATAACTGCACACTAATTTCACACAAATCCACGTTATTACAGCTGAAACTAAGTAAAATACACATGCATTTGCTTGTTTTCAGTGATATTAACATTACTGGAGACTAATTGCACATGAATCCACGTTATTTTAACTGAAACTAAGTAAAATACAATTGAATTTGCTTGTTTTCAGTGAAATTGACCTTACTGCACACTAATTGCACATGAATACACGCTATTACACCTCAAACTAAGTAAAATGCACATGCATTTGCTTGTTTTCAGTGATATTAACATTACTCCACACTAATTGAACATGAATCCACGTTATTACAGCTGAAACCAAGTAAATTACACATGCATTTGCTTGTTTTTCAGTGATATTAACATTAATGCACACTAATTGCACATGAATCCACGTTATTACAGCTGAAATTAGGAAAATTACACATGCATTTGCTTGTTTTCAATGATAGTAACATTACTGCACACTAGTTGCACATGAATCCACGTTATTACAGCTGAAACTAAGTAAATTACACTTGCATTTGCTCATTTTCAGTGATATTAACATTACTGCACACTAATTGGACATGAATCTACGTTATTACAGCTGAAACTAAGTAAAATACACATGCATTTGCTTGTTTTCAGTGTTATTAACATTACTGCACAGTAAGTGCACATGAATCCACGTTATTACAGCTTGAAACTAAGTGAAATACAAATGGCATTTGCTTGTTTTTCAGTGATATTAACATTACTGCACACAATTGCATATGAATCCACGTTATTACAGCTGAAACTAAGTGAATTACACATGCTTTTGCTTGTCTTCAGTGAAATTAACATTAATGCACACTAATTGCACATGAATCCCACGTTACTACAGCTGAAACTGAGTAAATTAGACATGCATTTGCTTGTTTTCAATGATATTAACATTACTGCACACTAATTGCACATGAAATCCACGTTCTTACAGCTGAAACTAAGTAAATTACACATTCATTTTGTCTTATTTCAGTGATATTAACATACTTGCACACTAATTGGCACATGAATCCACGTTATTACAGCTGAAACTAAGTAAAATATACAATGCATTTGCTTGTTTTCAGTGATTAATTATGCACACTAATTCACTGAACACGTTACAGAACTAGTAAAACACATGCATGCTTGTTTTCAGTGATAACATTGACAAATGCACATGAATCCACGTTATTACAGCTGAAACTAAGTAAATTACACATGCATTTGCTTGTTTTCAGTGAAATTAACATTACTGCACACTAATTGCACATGAATCCACGTTATTACAGCTGAAACTAAGTAAAATACACATGCATTTGCTTGTTTTCAGTGATAATTAACATTACTGCCACACTAATTGCACATGAATCCACGTTATTACAGCTGAAACTAAGTAAAATACACATGCATTTGCTTGTTTTCAGTGATATTAACATTACTGCACACTAATTGCACATGAATCCACGTTATTACAGCTGAACTAAGTAAAAACACATGCATTTGCTTGTTTCAGTGATATTAACATTACTGCACACTAATTGCACATGAATCCACGTTATTACAGCTGAAACAAAGTAAAATACAAATGCATTTGCTTGTTTTCAGTGATAATAACATTACTGCACACTAATTGCACATGAATCCACGTTATTACAGCCGAAACCAAGTAAATACACATGCATTTGCTTGTTTTCAGTGATATTAACATTAATGCACACTAATTGCACATGAATCCACGTTATTACAGCTGAAATTAAGTAATTACACATGCATTTGCTTGTTTTCA